>JAWNPS010000271.1:0-74323 GCA_035047385.1 Drosophila tripunctata | reverse complement strand
AATATGATGCGGTGTTGCTTTGCCATGGTAAGAATATGATGCGGTGTTGCTTTGCCATAGTAAAAATATGATGGGTGTTGCTTTGCCCTAGTGCGCATTTGACTATGTGTATCAGACACCGCATCATAAAATGCATAAACGCACTTTAGGGCAAAAAACACCGCACCATATTTTTGAGGGTGTTTTTGATACACATGCTGAAAAGTGCATGGTGATTTTAGGGTGTATTTTTTTTGCGGTGCCTCGCTGCAGGTCTCTGGTACGTACATACGTAAGCAGCAATCAGCAGGATGAGCTACTAGTAAAGACACACATACGCACACACTTAGACACAGATAACACAAATTAATGCGTTGCGCCTAAAAATCATTGAAGCAAAAAAAAGTACTTTATATTTGTTTTCTTCTCGCTCTAATGCTTTATATATCTCTGTCTCTCTCTCTCTCTCCCCCTCTTTCTGTTTCTCTTTGTATCTTTGTGTTTGTGTGTGTGTATCCTTTGGCTGCGAAATTGCATTTCATGAATGGTAATGTGCCATGATGTGAAAGTATATACATATGTATGTATGTCCATGCACCTAAACCTCAATACTTACCTCCCACTCTCACACACAATCTTGCTGTCTCACTTCAATACAATACCTTTTGGATATTTCACCACAACCTCACTTTGTTGCCAATACAAGCGGCTGCCTTAAGAGCCGCAAATTATGAACATTTTAGCTTCTGCCACGCCCCCCACAAACGCCCATTGCACAACATCTATGCGCAAAAGTCAAAAGGTGCTTAATATTCATAACATTTTCTTGTTGTTGTTGCCACCACACAACAAAATGTAGAGTCAAAGAAATGAGAGGCCGAAGTCAGAGAGAGAAAGAGATGAAATTGTGGACAACACTCAAAAGAAGTGAAAGAGAAAGAGAGAGAGAGAGAGAGAGAGAGAGAGGGAATGGGGGCTCTACTTCGCTTTTACTTTGCCAAGAGGTTCAACCACAATATCAAGAACTGCAAAGAGAAACTTGCTCATATATATATATATATATATATTTTGGTTTATAGACCAGCTACTGAAATGAACTAGTTCATATTTCAGAACATCATTAAATGGCCACTACACGTTGGTAAAATTCGGGGCATAAAAACATAAATACCACAACAGATATTTAATGGACAAGGCAGTTGCAAAAGAATATTAGGAAATATTGTGAAACTAGTCATTAACAATTATAGACATAACAAGAAGAAGAGGTAAAAAGAAAGAAAAGTTGTGTTATGCAACCAAAATAAAGCATCAAAACAATAGTGTAGTGTGCTAAAGTATGTATGTAACATTCAGAAAGAGGCAAATCTCATAATGTATATATGTTCTTGATCAGCATCACAACCCGAGTCGAAAATGCCTGCCAGATTCTGAAACCAATTTGGGCATGCAGTTTCCTAGATGCAATACAAAGACAATGTCATCACAATTCTTTGGATGCTACGCCCCCTTTTGCACATAAGGAACACAAATAATTGAATTTTTGCATGCCATTAACTCGCGTGTTTCTCAACGTATAGTTTTTATACCCTCTGAGGGGTATAATGGGTTTGTCAGAAGTATGTAACAGGCAGAAGGAGGCGTGGCAGACCCCATAAAGTATATATATTCTTGATCAGCATCAACAGCCGAGTCGATATAGCCATGTCCGTCTGTCCGTCTGTCTGTCTATCTGTCTGTCTGTCTGTCTGTCCGTCCGTATGAACGAAAGGATCTCAGAGATGGTAAGAGCTACAAGTTCAAACTTGGTCAGTATCGACCACATATTTAGTCAGTCAATACAAGTTTGTTTCCTTTTTTTGATGCCACGCCCCATTCGCCCACAATAAGCGAAAAACCAGACCTACCTCGGAAAAAATACATGTTTTTGGCAAATATCTCGGTAATTATATAACCTAGGGACACCAATTTTGGCATGCAGGTTGCTATTTGCAATATAAATATAATGCCATCAAAATTTATTAGATGCCACGCCCCTTTCGCCCACAATTGAGTTGAAACTTCGAATGCTTCTGGCTCACTTATTTCTTATCGTATGCTTTTGTAACTTGGTGTATAATTAATTAGTAACTAAATAATATCAAACGATTGTGAAAATTTCATTAAAATCGGACCATAATTAAAAAAGTTTCTCAAACAACGCAAATCGTTCCTTTCAAGCAAGGCATAGCCACGTGCATTGCACTGTGCGAGCGAGATAGACATACAAATATGTGTGCATGTTAAGCTCTTGCAGCAGCTACTCCAATTTTAACTCATATTATTGAAAACGAAGCTCTGAGGGTATTACACGGTCGGCATGCCCGACTGAACTTTTCTTTCTTGTTTAACTTGACACGCGTTTAGAGACAAACGATATCAAACAATTCTGAAAATCGCATCAAAATCGGATTATAATTAAGAAAGTTATTATGCATCGAAAAACGTAAATTTTAAGCCGAGGCGCAGCTACTGTGCCTAGCAATGAGCCCTGCTGCAGGGCTGGCGTCACATAAATAACGGAAGCGAAAGCTTGTGTGCAAGCGAGACAGACATACAAACACCTGTGCAAATGTAGTTCTTGCAGCGATTACTAAAATTTTAACTCATCTGATTGGAAATGAATGGCATAGGGTATTACACGATGGTGCGTGTTGGACTGAAATATTGTTTCTTGTTAAAATTTTGTTTATTTCATCAGTATCGATCAACATTCATATCTTTTAAACTTTAAAATAAGTATAAGAAAATGCACTGAAATAAATGTATTGTTTAGTTTTTTAAGTTTGAAATTTAATTCAATTTTATAACGTTTTGGGAATATTGCCAGAAGATTGAATGAAAAGTGTAATTGCAGAAAAAAAAATGTATAAAAAAACATGAAAATTCACAATAAAATAATCAAATACTCTTATAGTATATTGAAAATTCCCATTAGGGATGTTAGCGTAATCGTATTAATAATTTAAACTGCATTAAATTGTTAACTAAACGTATTGCAGAGTTGAAGGAAAGTTTCGGATTATATAGTTTTGCATTCAATTAAGACTAATTGAATTGGATAAAACGGGTAAAATGAATTAAATATAATGAATGCATTCAATTCGCTGGCAAATTAAAACGAGTTTAATATTGTATGAAAACTTTTGCGGATGCTAATAAAATATGTGTAAATTACAGATGTAAAACTTTATACGACCGTGTTTTCAGATATCAATGTGTGAGTGAGGGTGTAGATGTATGTGTATGTTTGTGTGTGTGTGTTTGTATGTGTGTGTGTGTGTGTAATACACATGCAATTAAAGTGGAGCCAACCACGCTCCACTTGCTGCACTTGCGACCCCGCTTTTCAACCCAAAAGCTCTTCTGTCTTTCTTCTCTCTCTCTCTTTCTCTCACTCTCACAATAGACATCGACTTATAGACCTGGTAAAAGTAGAAGGGAAGCGTGGAAAGGTAATAGGAAAGGGCAATGGAATACGGATGTTTACCCAGGCCAAATATCCATTATAAGACTGCTGACACAGTCATCGTAAAAGAAAGAAAGGCAAAAAAAGAAAAGAAAAAGCAAAAAAGAGAGAGAGAGAGCATCGGGAAAATAGAGACAGCAAAAGAGTTAGACGTGAAGAATTGTCAAATATTATGCTCATAATTAGAATGATGAAAAGGAATAGAACTATACTAGGACTAAGAGCGAGATAGAAGAAGTGGAAAAAATTCACGAATCGATAAAAACTATACAATATAGTTGCTCGTTTCAAACCAAAGTTTTTCATGGAATAGATTATACTGCTATGTATATACGATAGATTTTAATAATTTGAAACTGTTATGATAACTATACAAAGACAAAAAAAAATAGAAGAAAAATAAGCAGGCTGCGTACGAAAATTAAAGAAAATTAATTAAACGCTGCCAACGACGAGTTTGTGCTACAGCAAATAAACAAATACGTTTTTTCGTGCGTGCGTCGTCCCAATAACAGCAGCAAAATAACCAAGTTTAATATACGCCTAGATAACATCATGTCGAAAAATAAAAAATTGTGGTTATCGAGCGACTCGACAGAGAAATTTATCTACAAGCCTAAGGATTTGATTTGGGCCAAAATGAAGGGATTTACTCCATGGCCGGGCATGATTGTGGAGCCACCGTTAGATCTGTTAAGTCAACAGAGACGCGCCAATACGAGATGTGTCTTCTTCTTTGGCTCACGCAACTTCGCATGGATCGGGGAGCATAATTATAAACCGTTTGAGGGTCCTTGGAAGGATGAATTGGCTAAAGTGAGCAAACCGGCTGCTTTTAGGCATGCAATGACCGATATTGATAAATATGTTGAGAATCCCGCGGAGATCGATAGCCAGGTGGATGAGAGTTGTGGCATGGGCCATCATGCCACTGAGGCGGACTTTGATAAGATACGGGATGGTCTCGACAGCGGCGTCCACGGATGCCAACAATGGTGTTGCTGTGGTCCATGTTGTTGGCAGTCCAGATGCAGTTGATTACGATGGCGCTAGCTCGTCTTCGCTTGCGGCCCGAGCACGCATTGAGTCGGATGCGTTCTTGGCCCCCCCCCCCCCCCCACCCCCCCCACCCCACCACCCCCCCCCCCTTCTTTGGGCCACTTCCCTCCTTTTCTCCGTGCCCCCATTGTGACGCTATATTCTTTTTTTCCCCACCCAACTCTCTTTGTAACTTGTCCTCACTCAAGGATTTACGCAATAAGGCATATGTGGAAATGTCCACCATTGATCCGGACACGTCCATGGACATTGGAGAGGGCATCAAGCAATGTAATGGTCGCTATCTGGAGGCACAGATCCATGGATCGCGACAAGAGGCGTCCGATGGCATGCTCATCATTTTGGCGGGCGGTGATCGCACTGTCTTTGAGGAGTGCCACTACTGCTTCAAGACTATTGCCAAGAACACTTTCTTTTTGGGCAATGTTGGCAACGCCTGTAAAGTGAACCTCGTCTGGCTCGTGTATTCGAAGTGAACACACCAGATTGTCTCGCTCCCAAAAAACTAAAAATTTTAAAATTAATTTTTTGTGTTGATTTTTCCCCGTGTTCATTTCACAGACTAAACTTTT
Organism: Drosophila tripunctata; assembly: GCA_035047385.1. Lineage (NCBI taxonomy): Eukaryota > Metazoa > Arthropoda > Insecta > Diptera > Drosophilidae > Drosophila > Drosophila tripunctata. The sequence goes on along the minus strand of JAWNPS010000271.1, from coordinate 69,205 downwards.
TTGTGTCGAATTTTGGCCCCAAAAATTAAATTTTTTCCAGGCCTATTTTGATAAATCATTTTTTTATTTTTAATTTCGTCCTTTGATTTTTTTTTTCGGATTCATATTCCACAATTCTATTTGTTTTAGGCTTCCCCCCTGTGGGGCTTCTTCGAAGATGCCGAAAGCATGGATGAGGGACTTCTTGAAGGCCAATGTGAAGAGTATGAAGCAGGAAATGGTTGCTTCTGCCAATTATAATGCCACGGACTCTTCTTCGGACGTATCAGTTATGAGTGCCAGCGATGATGAGATAACCCAATTGGCTCCGTCCGTGGTTAAGGTCCCAATTATAACAAAGTCAGTGGATTCTAATAAGGCAAAGAAGAGGGGTGACCGCTCCCCTATTTCATTATCCAAAAAAAGAATGCGAAGGTTGTCCTTTCCGAAGTCTCTGACACTAATGAAAATGTCGAAGTTGGGATTCTCTCGAATCTAAACTCTCTATCTTCAGGAGGTGAAAACAGCTTGTCTTATCATGGTTCCTCTATGGATGAAAGTGACCATACTATTAATAATTTTGAAGTCCTTGCCAAACAAAGTTCGCCGAAGAATCTGAGTGTTTCTTCCTACTCGCAAGACTTCCCTGAATTGAAATCATTTAAGCAAGGCGCGACGGTAAAGTCCCAGTCTTTTCCGTGTAATAGGTTTGCCTCGCTTCTTAATGACTCGGATTGCGATATGGAAAATGTTTATCCCACTGTAGAGCCGGCTGTTAGCAAGATGGACTCTCAGCCGCGTGTTTTCAACCCTCCGCCAATTATTATTAGCGATATATCTGACTTCTCGTCGTTAAAGCGCTACATAATACGTATCTGTGGTGCTAATTTTTCTTGGAAGAACCTTCCCAATAACCGCGCACGAATCAATTGTTTGACAACTGAGACTTATAGAGCTCTAAGTAAATGGCTTAACACTAAAACGAACCTTACTTGGCATTCTTGGCAGCTGAAAGAAGACAGGGGTTTCCGCTGTGTAGTTAAAGGACTTTATCATGGAACATGCAAGGAAGATATCGCGCTGGCTTTTTCGAACTTTGGTCATAATGTCAGGTCTTCAGCTGTTATGTTGGATCGTAACACTAAGAAGCCTATTAATTTGTTCTTTGTCGAGTTAGAACCAGCCAAAAACAACAAATCAGTTTTCGAAATTTCACGTATATGCCATGAAGTTGTTGTTGTTGAAGCTCCTCGTTGTAAACCTGAAATTCCGCAATGCTTCCGCTGCCTTAGCTATGGCCATACTCGAGCTAACTGCCATGAAAAGCCCAGATGTGTGAAATGCGGTGAAGGCCACTTTTCGGCTGAATGCACAAAGTCTAAGGACACACGTGCTACCTGCGCTTTCTGCAAGGAAGATCACCCTGGCAACTGGAGGGGATGCTCGGAATTTCAAAAAGTAAAAGCTATATACCGTACCAATGCCACAGCTCCCAAGCCAACTTCTGCAGTTCCTGTGTCCAAAGCAATGACCTTTGCTGAGGTTACTAAAAATATTCAGTTGGCTTCTCATAACACCACCCCGCAACCAGCTTTAAAAGATGTTCCCATGGTGCCTAGTAAGCCTGCAATTGGAAATGAATGGCATAGGGTATTACACGATGGTACGTGTTGGACTGAAATATTGTTTCTTGTTAAAATTTTGTTTATTTCATCAGCATCGATCAACATTCATATCTTTTAAACTTTAAAATAAGTATAAGAAAATGCACTGAAATAAATGTATTGTTTAGTTTTTTAAGTTTGAAATTTAATTCAACTTTATAACGTTTTGGGAATATTGCCAGAAGATTGAATGAAAAGTGTAATTGCAGAAAAAAAAAATGTATAAAAAAACATGAAAATTCACAATAAAATAATCAAATACTCTTATAGTATATTGAAAATTCCCATTAGGGATGTTAGCGTAATCGTATTAATAATTTAAACTGCATTAAATTGTTAACTAAACGTATTGCAGAGTTGAAGGAAAGTTTCGGATTATATAGTTTTGCATTCAATTAAGACTAATTGAATTGGATAAAACAGGTAAAATGAATTAAATATAATGAATGCATTCAATTCGCTGGCAAATTAAAACGAGTTTAATATTGTATGAAAACTTTTGCGGATGCTAATAAAATATGTGTAAATTACAGATGTAAAACTTTATACGACCGTGTTTTCAGATATCAATGTGTGAGTGAGGGTGTAGATGTATGTGTATGTTTGTGTGTGTGTGTTTGTGTGTGTGTGTGTGTGTGTGTGTAATACACATGCAACACGTAGTGCCTATTCGAATCTTGCAATGAATTACTAATTAAACTTGCAATTAAAGTGGAGCCAACCACGCTCCACTTGCTGCACTTGCGACCCCGCTCTTCAACCCAAAAGCTCTTCTGTCTTTCTTCTCTCTCTCTCTCTCTCTCTCTCTCACTCTCACAATAGAAATCAACTTATAGACCTGGTAAAAGTAGAAGGGCAGCGCGGAAAGGTAATAGGAAAGGGCAATGGAATACGGATGTTTACCCAGGCCAAATATCCATTATAAGACTGCTGACACAGTCAAGAAAGGCAAAAAAAAAAAGAAAAAGCAAAAATAGAGAGAGAGAGCATCGGGAAAATAGAAACAGCAAAAGAGTTAGACGTGAAGAATTGTCAAATATTATGCTCATAATTAGAATGATGAAAAGGAATAGAACTATACTAGGACTAAGAGCGAGATAGAAGAAGTGGAAAAAATTCACGAACCGATAAAAACTATACAATATAGTTGCTCGTTTCAAACCAAAGTTTTTCATGGAATAGATTATACTGCTATGTATATACGATAGATTTTAATAATTTGAAACTGTTATGATAACTATACAAAGACAAAAAAAAATAGAAGAAAAATAAGCAGGCTGCGTACGAAAATTAAAGAAAATTAATTAAACGCTGCCAACGACGAATTTGTGCTACAGCAAATAAACAAATACGTTTTTTCGTGCGTGCGTCGTCCCAATAACAGCAGCAAAATAACCAAGTTTAATATACGCCTAGATAACATCATGTCGAAAAATAAAACATTGTGGTTATCGAGCGACTCGACAGAGAAATTTATCTACAAGCCTAGGGATTTGAAATTGGGCCAAAATGAAGGGATTTACTCCATGGCCGGGCATGATTGTGGAGCCACCGTTAGATCTGTTAAGTCAACAGAGACGCGCCAATACGAGATGTGTCTTCTTCTTTGGCTCACGCAACTTCGCATGGATCGGGGAGCATAATATTAAACCGTTTGAGGGTCCTTGGAAGGATGAATTGGCTAAAGTGAGCAAACCGGCTGCTTTTAGGCATGCAATGACCGATATTGATAAATATGTTGAGAATCCCGCGGAGATCGATAGCCAGGTGGATGAGAGTTGTGGCATGGGCAATCATGCCACTGAGGCGGACTTTGATAAGATACGTGATGGTCTCGACAGCGATGAGAATCCTGAAGCGGCGTCCACGGATGCCAACAATGGTGTTGCTGTGGCCCATGTTGTTGGCAGTCCAGATGCAGTTGATTACGATGGCGCTAGCTCGTCTTCGCTTGCGGCCCGAGTACGCATTGAGTCGGATGCGTTCTTGGGCAGTCTTAGCAAGCGTACACCCAATGCAATTGCATTGCTGGATCGACCGGTCGTGACGCGACCGGAAACGCAAACCATTGACATGAATTCACGTTCAAATACATTGGCCGACCGCGATATAACGCCATCCGATCAAACATTTGGATTTCTCGGTCTGGGCATGATGGGATCCACCATTGTCAAGGATTTGATTTATACGGGGCACAAGGTTGTGGTCTGCAACCGCACCATTGATAAGTGTCAGCCTTTTGTGGAAGCTGGTGCCGAGGTTAAGGACACACCCATGGATGTGGTGGAAGCGGCAGATGTTATATTCTGTTGTGTATCGGATCCCAAGGGCGCCAAAGATCTCGTCTTTGGTAACTGTGGGGTCCTGCAGCTCAAGGATTTACGCAATAAGGCATATGTGGAAATGTCCACCATTGATCCGGACACGTCCATGGACATTGGAGAGGGCATCAAGCAATGTAATGGTCGCTATCTGGAGGCACAGATCCATGGATCGCGACAAGAGGCGGCCGATGGCATGCTCATCATTTTGGCGGGCGGTGATCGCACTGTCTTTGAGGAGTGCCACTCCTGCTTCAAGACTATTGCCAAAAACACTTTCTTTTTGGGCAATGTTGGCAACGCCTGTAAAGTGAACCTCGTCTGGCTCGTGTATTCGAAGTGAACACACCAGATTGTCTCGCTCCCAAAAAACTAAAAATTTTAAAATTAATTTTTTGTGTTGATTTTTCCCCGTGTTCATTTCACAGACTAAACTCTTCTTCGGACGTATCAGTTATGAGTGCCAGCGATGATGAGATAACCCAATTGGCTCCGTCCGTGGTAAAGGTCCCAATTATAACAAAGTCAGTGGATTCTAATAAGGCAAAGAAGAGGGGTGACCGTTCCCCTATTTCATTATCCAAAAAAAAGAATGCGAAGGTTGTCCTTTCCGAAGTCTCTGACACTAATGAAAATGCCGAAGTTGGGATTCTCTCGAATCTAAACTCTCTATCTTCAGGAGGTGAAAACAGCTTGTCTTATCATGGTTCCTCTATGGATGAAAGTGACCATACTATTAATAACTGTGAAGTCCTTGCCAAACAAAGTTCTCCGAAGAATCTGAGTGTTTCTTCCTACTCGCAAGACTTCCCTGAATTGAAATCATTTAAGCAAGGCGCGACGGTAAAGTCCCAGTCTTTTCCATGTAATAGGTTTGCCTCGTTTCTTAATGACTCGGATTGCGATATGGAAAATGTTGAGCCCACTGTAGAGCCGGCTGTTAGCAAGATGGACTCTCAGCCGCGTGTTTTCAAGCCTCCGCCAATTATTATTAGCGATATATCTGACTTCTCGTCGTTAAAGCGCGACATTATACGTATCTGTGGTGACAATTTTTCTTGGAAGAACCTTCCCAATAACCGCGCACGAATCAATTGTTTGACAACTGAGACTTATAGAGCTCTAAGTAAATGGCTTAACACAATGGCTTAAAACGAACCTTACTTGGCATTCTTGGCAGCTGAAAGAAGACAGGGGTTTCCGCTGTGTAGTTAAAGGACTTTATCATGGAACATGCAAGGAAGATATCGCGCTGGCTTTTTCGAACTTTGGTCATAATGTCAGGTCTTCAGCTATTATGTTGGATCGTAACACTAAGAAGCCTATTAATTTGTTCTTTGTCGAGTTAGAACCAGCCAAAAACAACAAATCAGTTTTCGAAATTTCACGTATATGCCATTAAGTTGTTGTTGTTGAAGCTCCTCGATCTAAACCTGAAATTCCGCAATGCTTCCGCTGCCTTAGCTATGGCCATACTCGAGCTAACTGCCATGAAAAGCCCAGATGTGTGAAATGCGGTGAAGGCCACTTTTCGGCTGAATGCACAAAGTCTAAGGACACACGTGCTACCTGCGCTTTCTGCAAGGAAGATCACCCTGCCAACTGGAGGGGATGCTCGGAATTTCAAAAAGTAAAAGCTATATACCGTACCAATGCCACAGCTCCCAAGCCAACTTCTGCAGTTCCTGTGTCCAAAGCAATGACCTTTGCTGAGGTTACTAAAAATATTCAGTTGGCTTCTCATAACACCACCCCGCAACCAGCTTTAAAAGATGTTCCCATGGTGCCTAGTAAGCCTGCAATTGGAAATGAATGGCATAGGGTATTACACGATGGTGCGTGTTGGACTGAAATATTGTTTCTTGTTAAAATTTTGTTTATTTCATCAGTATCGATCAACATTCATATCTTTTAAACTTTAAAATAAGTATAAGAAAATGCACTAAATAAATGTATTGTTTAGTTTTTTAAATCTGAAATTTAATTCAACTTTATAACGCTTTGCCAGAAGATTGAATGAAAAGTGTAATTGCAGAAAAAAAAATGTATAAAAAAACATGAAAATTCACAAATATATCAAATATGTATGAAAATTCACAATAAAATAATCAAATACTCTTATAGTATATTGAAAATTTCCATTAGGGATGTTAGCGTAATCGTATTAATAATTTAAACTGCATTAAATTGTTAACTAAACGTATTGCAGAGTTGAAGGAAAGTTTCGGATTATATAGTTTTGCATTCAATTAAGACTAATTGAATTGGATAAAACGGGTAAAATGAATTATATATAATGAATGCATTCCATTCGCTGGCAAATTAAAACGAGTTTAATATTGTATGAAAACTTTTGCGGATGCTAATAAAATATGTGTAAATTACAGATGTAAAACTTTATACGACCGTGTTTTCAGATATCAATGTGTGAGTGAGGGTGTAGATGTATGTGTATGTTTGTGTGTGTGTGTTGTGTGTGTGTGTGTGTAATACACATGCAACACGTAGTGCCTATTCGAATCTTGCAATGAATTACTAATTAAACTTGCAATTAAAGTGGAGCCAACCACGCTCCACTGGCTGCACTTGCGACCCCGCTCTTCAACCCAAAAGCTCTTCTGTCTTTCTTCTCTCTCTCTCTCTCTCTCACTCTCACAATAGACATCAACTTATAGACCTGGTAAAAATAGAAGGGCAGCGCGGAAAGGTAATAGGAAAGGGCAATGGAATACGGATGTTTACCCAGGCCAAATATCCATTATAAGACTGCTGACACAGTCATCGTAAAAGAAAGAAAGGCAAAAAAAGAAAAGAAAAAGCAAAAAAGAGAGAGAGAGAGCATCGGGAAAATAGAGACAGCAAAAGAGTTAGACGTGAAGAATTGTCAAATATTATGCTCATAATTAGAATGATGAAAAGGAATAGAACTATACTAGGACTAACAGCGAGATAGAAGAAGTGGAAAAATTCACGAATCGATAAAAACTATACAATATAGTTGCTCGTTTCAAACCAAAGTTTTTCATGGAATAGATTATACTGCTATGTATATACGATAGATTTTAATAATTTGAAACTGTTATGATAACTATACAAAGACAAAAAAAATAGAAGAAAAATAAGCAGGCTGCGTACGAAAATTAAAGAAAATTAATTAAACGCTGCCAACGACGAGTTTGTGCTACAGCAATAAACAAATACGTTTTTTCGTGCGTGCGTCGTCCCAATAACAGCAGCAAAATAACCAAGTTTAATATACGCCTAGATAACATCATGTCGAAAAATAAAAAATTGTGGTTATCGAGAGACTCGACAGAGAAATTTATCTACAAGCCTAAGGATTTGAATTGGGCCAAAATGAAGGGAGTTACTCCATGGCCGGGCATGATTGTGGAGCCACCGTTAGATCTGTTAAGTCAACAGAGACGCGCCAATACGAGATGTATCTTCTTCTTTGGCTCACGCAACTTCGCATGGATCGGGGAGCATAATATTAAACCGTTTGAGGGTCCTTGGAAGGATGAATTGGCTAAAGTGAGCAAACCGGCTGCTTTTAGGCATGCAATGACCGATATTGATAAATATGTTGAGAATCCCGCGGAGATCGATAGCCAGGTGGATGAGAGTTGTGGCATGGGCAATCATGCCACTGAGGCGGACTTTGATAAGATACGTGATGGTCTCGACAGCGATGAGAATCCTGAAGCGGCGTCCACGGATGCCAACAATGGTGTTGCTGTGGCCCATGTTGTTGGCAGTCCAGATGCAGTTGATTACGATGGCGCTAGCTCGTCTTCGCTTGCGGCCCGAGTACGCATTGAGTCGGATGCGTTCTTGGGCAGTCTTAGCAAGCGTACACCCAATGCAATTGCATTGCTGGATCGACCGGTCGTGACGCGACCGGAAACGCAAACCATTGACATGAATTCACGTTCAAATACATTGGCCGACCGCGATATAACGCCATCGGATCAAACATTTGGATTTCTCGGTCTGGGCTTGATGGGATCCACCATTGTCAAGGATTTGATTTATACGGGGCACAAGGTTGTGGTCTGCAACCGCACCATTGATAAGTGTCAGCCTTTTGTGGAAGCTGGTGCCGAGGTTAAGGACACACCCATGGATGTGGTGGAAGCGGCAGATGTTATATTCTGTTGTGTATCGGATCCCAAGGGCGCCAAAGATCTCGTCTTTGGTAACTGTGGGGTCCTGCAGCTCAAGGATTTACGCAATAAGGCATATGTGGAAATGTCCACCATTGATCCGGACACGTCCATGGACATTGGAGAGGGCATCAAGCAATGTAATGGTCGCTATCTGGAGGCACAGATCCATGGATCGCGACAAGAGGCGGCCGATGGCATGCTCATCATTTTGGCGGGCGGTGATCGCACTGTCTTTGAGGAGTGCCACTCCTGCTTCAAGACTATTGCCAAGAACACTTTCTTTTTGGGTAATGTTGGCAACGCCTGTAAAGTGAACCTCGTCTGGCTCGTGTATTCGAAGTGAACACACCAGATTGTCTCGCTCCCAAAAAACTAAAAATTTTAAAATTAATTTTTTGTGTTGATTTTTCCCCGTGTTCATTTCACAGACTAAACTAATCCAGACTTCTTCGGACGTATCAGTTATGAGTGCCAGCGATGATGAGATAACCCAATTGGCTCCGTCCGTGGTTAAGGTCCCAATTATAACAAAGTCAGTGGATTCTAATAAGGCAAAGAAGAGGGGTGACCGTTCCCCTATTTCATTATCCAAAAAAAAGAATGCGAAGGTTGTCCTTTCCGAAGTCTCTGACACTAATGAAAATGCCGAAGTTGGGATTCTCTCGAATCTAAACTCTCTATCTTCAGGAGGTGAAAATAGCTTGTCTTATCATTTTTCCGCTATGGATGAAAGTGACCATACTATTAATAATTGTGAAGTCCTTGCCAAACAAAGTTCGCCGAAGAATCTGAGTGTTTCTTCCTACTCGCAAGACTTCCCTGAATTGAAATCATTTAAGCAAGGCGCGACGGTAAAGTCCCAGTCTTTTCCATGTAATAGGTTTGCCTCGCTTCTTAATGACTCGGATTGCGATATGGAAAATGTTGAGCCCACTGTAGAGCCGGCTGTTAGCAAGATGGACTCTCAGCCGCGTGTTTTCAAGCCTCCGCCAATTATTATTAGCGATATATCTGACTTCTCGTCGTTAAAGCGCGACATTATACGTATCTGTGGTGACAATTTTTCTTGGAAGAACCTTCCCAATCCACAATTGTTTGACAACTGAGACTTATAGAGCTCTAAGTAAATGGCTTAACACTAAAACGAACCTTACTTGGCATTCTTGGCAGCTGAAAGAAGACAGGGGTTTCCGCTGTGTAGTTAAAGGACTTTATCATGGAACATACAAGGAAGATATCGCGCTGGCTTTTTCGAACTTTGGTCATAATGTCAGGTCTTCAGCTGTTATGTTGGATCGTAACACTAAGAAGCCTATTAATTTGTTCTTTGTCGAGTTAGAACCAGCCAAAAACAACAAATCAGTTTTCGAAATTTCACGTATATGCCATGAAGTTGTTGTTGTTGAAGCTCCTCGTTCTAAACCTGAAATTCCGCAATGCTTCCGCTGCCTTAGCTATGGCCATACTCGAGCTAACTGCCATGAAAAGCCCAGATGTGTGAAATGCGGTGAAGGCCACTTTTCGGCTGAATGCACAAAGTCTAAGGACACACGTGCTACCTGCGCTTTCTGCAAGGAAGATCACCCTGCCAACTGGAGGGGATGCTCGGAATTTCAAAGAGTAAAAGCTATATACCGTACCAATGCCACAGCTCCCAAGCCAACTTCTGCAGTTCCTGTGTCCAAAGCAATGACCTTTGCTGAGGTTACTAAAAATATTCAGTTGGCTTCTCATAACACCACCCCGCAACCAGCTTTAAAAGATGTTCCCATGGTGCCTAGTAAGCCTGCAATTGGAAATGAATGGCATTGGGTATTACACGATGGTGCGTGTTGGACTGAAATATTGTTTCTTGTTAAAATTTTGTTTATTTCATCAGTATCGATCAACATTCATATCTTTTAAACTTTAAAATAAGTATAAGAAAATGCACTGAAATAAATGTATTGTTTAGTTTTTTAAGTTTGAAATTTAATTCAACTTTATAACGTTTTGCGAATATTGCCAGAAGATTGAATGAAAAGTGTAATTGCAGAAAAAAAAATGTATAAAAAAACATGAAAATTCACAATAAAATAATCAAATACTCTTATAGTATATTGAAAATTCCCATTAGGGATGTTAGCGTAATCGTATTAATAATTTAAACTGCATTAAATTGTTAACTAAACGTATTGCAGAGTTGAAGGAAAGTTTCGGATTATATAGTTTGCATTCAATTAAGACTAATTAAATTGGATAAAACGGGTAAAATGAATTAAATATAATGAATGCATTCAATTCGCTGGCAAATTAAAACGAGTTTAATATTGTATGAAAACTTTTGCGGATGCTAATAAAATATGTGTAAATTACAGATGTAAAACTTTATACGACCGTGTTTTCAAATATCAATGTGTGAGTGAGGGTGTAGATGTATGTGTATGTTTGTGTGTTTGTGTGTGTGTGTGTGTGTGTGTGTAATACACATGCAACACGTAGTGCCTATTCGAATCTTGCAATGAATTACTAATTAAACTTGCAATTAAAGTGGAGCCAACCACGCTCCACTTGCTGCACTTGCGACCCCGCTCTTCAACCCAAAAGCTCTTCTGTCTTTCTTCTCTCTCTCTCTCTCTCTCTCTCTCTCCACTCTCACAATAGACATCAACTTATAGACCTGGTAAAAGTAGAAGGGCAGCGCGGAAAGGTAATAGGAAAGGGCAATGGAATACGGATGTTTACCCAGGCCAAATATCCATTATAAGACTGCTGACACAGTCATCGTAAAAGAAAGAAAGGCAAAAAAAGAAAAGAAAAAGCAAAAAAGAGAGAGAGAGCATTGGGAAAATAGAGACAGCAAAAGAGTTAGACGTGAAGAATTGTCAAATATTATGCTCATAATTAGAATGATGAAAAGGAATAGAACTATACTAGGACTAAGAGCGAGATAGAAGAAGTGGAAAAAATTCACGAATCGATAAAAACTATACAATATAGTTGGTCGTTTCAAACCAAAGTTTTTCATGGAATAGATTATACTGCTATGTATATACGATAGATTTTAATAATTTGAAACTGTTATGATAACTATACAAAGACAAAAAAAAATAGGAGAAAAATAAGCAGGCTGCGTACGAAAATTAAAGAAAATTAATTAAACGCTGCCAACGACGAGTTTGTGCTACAGCAAATAAACAAATACGTTTTTTCGTGCGTGCGTCGTCCCAATAACAGCAGCAAAATAACCAAGTTTAATATACGCCTAGATAACATCATGTCGAAAAATAAAAAATTTTGGTTATCGAGCGACTCGACAGAGAAATTTATCTACAAGCCTAAGGATTTGATTTGGGCCAAAATGAAGGGATTTACTCCATGGCCGGGCATGATTGTGGAGCCACCGTTAGATCTGTTAAGTCATAAGCATAATATTAAACCGTTTGAGGGTCCTTGGAAGGATGAATTGGCTAAAGTGAGCAAACCGGCTGCTTTTAGGCATGCAATGACCGATATTGATAAATATGTTGAAAATCCCGCGGAGATCGATAGCCAGGTGGATGAGAGTTGTGGCATGGGCAATCATGCCACTGAGGCGGACTTTGATAAGATACGTGATGGTCTCGACAGCGATGAGAATCCTGAAGCGGCGTCCACGGATGCCAACAATGGTGTTGCTGTGGCCCATGTTGTTGGCAGTCCAGATGCAGTTGATTACGATGGCGCTAGCTCGTCTTCGCTTGCGGCCCGAGCACGCATTGAGTCGGATGCGTTCTTGGGCAGTCTTAGCAAGCGTACACCCAATGCAATTACATTGCTGGATCGACCGGTCGTGACGAGACCGGAAACGTAAACCATTGACATGAATTCACGTTCAAATGCATTGGCCGACCGCGATATAACGCCATCGGATCAAACATTTGGATTTCTCGGTCTGGGCATGATGGGATCCACCATTGTCAAGGATTTGATTTATACGGGGCACAAGGTTGTGGTCTGGAACCGCACCATTGATAAGTGTCAGCCTTTTGTGGAAGCTGGTGCCGAGGTTAAGGACACACATATTATACTCTATAATTTCCATTACCCTTGATATATTCCAGAGTAATCAGAAACGGAGAGAGAAACATACAGACTGGACAAATGTAGTGTGTAAGTTAACAACCAAGTTCACGAACGCCCCTCGCAATGAACTTATTGAGCAACCCGCGCGAATACAACGTTGGCGTATCATATTACAATTCCAACGAACAGACCAGAGCAACGACTAATTGTTTTGATTATGTCGTAAGCACTGAGTTAGCATTAGAATTATGCTGAGTCGGCTTATTGACCACGAATCCACTGCATGTCCAAGAATCCATTTACTATGTATCATTTATGTATTTAAGTTTTGCCTTTATGTACTTAGCTTTAGATCCCCATAATTCGTTCTGTAGAATTCAGTTTTGAATAACAACTGAAACATTAAAGTTGCGTTACTCCGGCAAACAGCCGTAATCAATTCATTTTATTTACTTAACACATCGCTGAGCCACAAGGCCAGTGATCTGGATACCTGACACGTATACCAACCTAATCAGCCTAGCTTTGATTTAACCCGTATCTGCACGACGGCTACCCCTAACGAGGAACCAAGGATCGGAGGACAAATCGAGCTACAACATCTATATCGTTCTGGAAGGAGATCTCTAACGAGGCCTGGAAAAACATATAAGATTAACTGGCGCCCAACAGGATAAAAATTAATTTAGAAGACCCCAAACCCTAAATAAAATATGTAAGTGACTGTTCGCTAACAATTAGAAAAAAATATAAAAATAAAACAACACATATAAAACTCGAAATTTTAAATAAATAAGCAGCGCAAACGTCTGCAGTGTTATATTACAATATCTCTGTGAATTTATTCTACCACAAGTGCAAATAACAATTAGGAACTGATTCCGCTTCACTGATTGCTCATGAGTTGGGCTTATAGACAAGTTAAAGTTGAATACGATAGCGAAGAAGATCAAGAAATCGGTTTTAACCCAGAAATAAACAGACAGGTAGACATGGATCCAACAATGTTGAAAGCGTTAGTAGAAGGCGCAGTGAACAGCGCTCTTATCGAACAAGAGAGGCGCTTAAAAAGTGAATTTCGTGCAGAACTCGAAGCTGTCAGAGGTCAGGTAAACGCCCTGCAAATAGAATCACCACAAGTAGAAGTATACCAGAGAGTGACCATTGACCCCACCATTAGGTGCGAAGTGAAACTAGATATTGTCAAATCAGTGCCCCTGTTTGATGGAAATCATGAACAATATGTGTCCTGGCGGCAGGCGGCCGTAGATGCATACGAAATTTTCAAGAGATACGTAGGTAGCGAGGCGCATTACGAGGCTGTGGCCATTTTAAAAAACAAAGTAGGTGGAACTGCGCGAGCTGTTCTCACATCATCTTCTCAGTGCTCAATTTTGACGCGATTATAGCTAGACTTGACTGCACATATGCAGACAAGACATCTTTGCGTGTTCTAAGACAGCAGCTAGAACTCGTCAGGCAAGGTGACCTCGAATTAATGGACTACTACGACGAAGTAGAAAAAAAATTGACCCTTGTAACAAACAAAGTAGTGATGACTCATAACGATCAAGCTGCGGCTATTATCTGTGCAGAAGTCAGAGATGATGCCCTTCATGCCTTCATGGCAGGTCTAAAGAGGTCCCTGAAAGCCTTAGTTATCCCAGCAAAGCCCAAAGATTTGCCGTCTGCTTTAGCAGCGGCTCGTGAGGCTGAAAATAGCATCGAAAGGAGTGCCTTCGCTGCATCATATGCGAGAGTTGTAGAGGAAAGAAACCATTTCCAGGAAAATGGTAGGAATGGAAATCGCAACCAAAATAGACAAGGTAGAGGACAGGAGAGAAATCCACATTTTGTGGCAAACCAAGGACAGAACAAAGCTCAACAAAATGACCACGTGTTGAGGCCCAATGACAAAGACACACAGCATAAGAGCCAGGTCCAACCCATGGACGTCGATCCTTCGACATCCAAATTTAGGCAACCAACAAATTGGGGAAAACCACAGGGCCATGTTGCGCAAGGCGAAGCCCAGAAGAGGCATAACACCTCGGAACGTACGTCAGGCTTTACAATTCTTGGACGTTGAAGTAGTACTAAACGCAGTACTTTCAAGTGGCCCATACGACACCAAGCACGGGCTTGTTAACGCGCGAACCGCAATTTATTAATATAAATACAACGACGAAAGTCGCGAACAATAAACATTAAACAAATACAAATACTAGTTACTGAGCATAAACTAATTAAAATAATCTATAAACTAGAAAGATGACTGAGAAGTGAAGATTTTAGAGTAGTGGTAGTTGAAGAATTACATACCACACGATAAAGGTTATTATATGAAGAACATAAAACTCGAAACGGGTTATGAATAGAATAGTTAGTAGTACAGATTTGAAGAGACAGTGGTTGAAAGTTTCTAGTGGGTCTGATTGGAACAGCAAAACTAATTTGGCTAATTAATTCAGACGAATCAATTTCACCATTTATAAGTTTGTGCATAAATAGTACACCAAGCATGGTTCTACGATCAGACAGAGAGGAAAGATTGATAAGTAAAAGTCTACTACGATAGGGAGGCAACCGGATGTTAGGGTTCCAGTTAAGGCCCCTTAGAGCGAAGAGCAAGAATTGTTTTTGGACAGATTCTATTCTGTCTTGATGAATCTTGTATTGGGGAGACCATATACAAGACCCATATTCAAGAATAGGACGTACGAGTGAAGTATAAAGAGTTTTAGTTATGTAGGGATCGTTGAATTCTTTCGACCAGCGCTTTATGAAACCCAAGACACCAAATGCACGGTTGGCAATAGAAGCAATATGCCTGTCAAACTTAGACGCCAAAAGGTGAATAACATCACCCAGGAAACCCTGAGCCAAGAAGAAAATGAGTACGATGGCATAGCCGAGACAGCTTGTGTTGAAATCGATGAAGAAAGTGACACGCCAGGGGACAGTGATCTCCTTAATTTTTTAGGGAACAGTCCCAATTGCCGTTCGTCGAGCGACAATTGGCTGGCAGAACACTAAGAATTCTCATCGACACCGGGGCGGCAAAAAATTACGTAAAACCCGTAAAGGAGTTAAAAAACGTAACAGCTGTCGACACCCCATTTACTGTGAACTCCATTCATGGTTCCAGTAAAATCCAACAAAAATGTTCAATGGTAATTTTTGGGAAAGTTGCTACATTCTTCATATTGGACACCCTTGATACCTTTGACGCCATAATAGGCTTCGATCTGCTAACGCAGGCGGGGGTAACCATAGATCTAATGGGGAATAGCATAAACTACGGTAACACTTCAGAGATACTTAAACACTATCCCTGCGATAACGTAAATTTCACGCGTATCGATGATATCGTAGTCCCAAATTCGGTAAAAGGCGATTTCAAGAACATGTTAAAGAAGAGAATTGGTGCATTTTCAACCTCTAACGAGGCGTTGCCCTTTAATACTTCAATCGTCGCCACAATCCGTACCGAAGACAAACAAGAGGTATACTCAAAGCTTTATCCATATCCTATTGGCGTTGCAGATTTTGTGAACAAAGAAATCACTCAATTGTTAAAAGATGGCATTATAAGACCATCAAGATCTGCATACAACAGTCCAGCTTGGGTTGTTGACAAGAAAGGTGTGGATACCAATGGCAACAAGAACAAACGTCTTGTCATTGATTTTAGGAAGCTTAATGAGAAGACCATTGCCGACCGTTACCCGATGCCGAGCATCCAAATGATTCTAGCGAATCTAGGGAAAGCGAAGTATTTCACCACACTGGATCTCAAATCCGGGTATCACCAGATTTATCTTGCAGAAAACGATCGTGAAAAAACTGCCTTTTCAGTAAATGGAGGAAAATACGAGTTCTGTCGACTGCCCTTTGGATTAAAAAATGCGGGAAGCATTTTTCAAAGAGCAATAGACGACGTTCTCCGAGAGCAGATCGGTAAAATATGTTATGTCTACGTTGACGACGTAATTATATTCTCGGAAACCGCTTCTGAACATGTCCGCCATATCGACACGGTTCTTCAACAACTTTACGAGGCAAATATGAGAGTCTCTAAAGAGAAGACAAATTTTTTTAAAGAAAGTGTCGAATACTTAGGCTTTGTCGTTACTAGCGAAGGAGCAAGAACTGACCCAGAAAAAGTCAAAGCGATCCAAGATTACATCGAACCAAAGAATTTATACGCCTTAAGATCGTTTCTAGGCCTAGCCAGCTACTATAGGGTATTTATTAAAGACTTTGCATCCATAGCAAGGCCTTTAACAGATATACTAAAGGGAGAAAATGGTACTGTAAGTAAGCATATGTCCAGAAAAATAGCTGTCGAATTCGACGAATCTCAGCGTGACGCTTTCAATCGATTAAGAAATATATTAGCTTCGGAAGATGTCATGCTAATGTACCCTGACTTTAAAAAACCTTTTGACTTAACAACAGATGCTTCTGCAAATGGCATTGGAGCAGTATTGTCCCAGGGCGGGAGACCGATCACCATGATCTCCCGAACATTGAAAACGTGTGAATCTCACTACGCAACCAACGAGAGGGAGCTATTAGCCATTGTATGGGCTCTTGGCAAGTTGCAAAACTACCTATATGGTACTAGAGAATTACACATTTTCACTGATCACCAACCCCTCACATTTGCAGTATCCGAAAAGAACACCAATGCAAAGATCAAAAGATGGAAGGCCTTTATTGAGGAACACAATGCCAAGTTGCATTATAAGCCAGGAAAAGAAAACTTGGTAGCGGACGCATTGTCCAGACAGGAGCTTAACGCTCTCCAAGACGAACCGCACTCAGACATAGCCACCATCCACAGCGAGGCTTCCCTGACATACACAATACAAACATCGGAAAATCCCCTAAATTGTTATAGGAATCAGGTGATCCTAGAAGAATCACGCTACATGTTACATCGTAGACTTATCCTATTCGGCAAAAAAACTCGCCACTTAATTCAATTTACGGATAGAGACAACCTTCTAGATACATTGAAACTTGCGATAAATCCTGAAGTTGTGAACGCATTACATTGCGATCTTCCAACCTTAGCGGCCATTCAACACGAGCTAGTTTTGGCATTTCCAACAACTAAGTTCTGGTATTGCAAGAACGTTGTCTCAGACATCACCAATAAGGACGATCAGGTAGAAATAATTAATGTCGAACATAATCGTGCACATAGAGCAGCACAAGAAAATATCAAACAGATACTCCGCAATTACTACTTCCCTAAAATGACTAAATTGGCTAATGACATGGTTTTAAACTGTAAAGTTTGCGCTATTGCCAAGTATAACCGACACCCAAAAAAACAAGAGCTCGGGGAAACGCCAATCCCGTCATACAGCGGAGAAATGTTACACATAGACATATTTTCTACCGACCAAAGACTTTTCCTGACGTGTATCGATAAGTTCTCTAAATTTGCAGTCGTTCAGCCTTTAACGTCCCGAGCAATAGTAGACATAATCAACCCCATTTTGCTAATCATTAATAATTTTCCCAATACCAAAACAATCTACTGTGACAATGAGCCATCTTTTAACTCCGAAACAATTACTTCGTTATTAAAGAATCAATTTAACATTGACATCGTTAATGCTCCCCCGCTCCACAGCTGCTCGAACGGCCAAGTGGAACGCTTTCACAGTACACTAATAGAAATTGCCAGATGTTTAAAAATAGACAAAAAAGTTAACAATACAGTTGAGGCGATTATGAGAGCCACGATAGAATATAATAGAACTCTCCACTCAGTAACAGATCAAAGGCCAATCGATATAATACACGCGTCTCCAGAAGAATTTCAGGAAAAAATCAAGATTAAAATATCAAAAACCCAGCAAGACCAACTAAACAGATGCAACCCCAGTAGGCAGAACAGAGTGTTTGACGTAGGAGACAAAGTTTACCTCAAGGGCAATAAAAGATTGGGCAATAAGCTATCTCCGTTGTGTACAGAAGGCACCATAAAAGCAGACCTGGGAACGTCTGTACTTATTAAGGGGAGGGTAGTCCATAAAGACAATTTGAGGTAAACACAGGTTATGGCACAAACTTCTTCAACAATTATTAAAAATAGCTTAATCGTTTCACACAGGTCCATCGGAATAATCTTCGTAATCCTCATAACCACAACCCATGCACGCATCACCGACTTCTCGCACGCGAAATATGTTCCGGTATTGGATGGTAACGTTCTATTATGGGAACAGCGTAGTTATGTGAGGCATTCAACTAATTTATCCAACTTCGTGAGCATCATAGAAGATACAATAAAATTATCACAGCTTTTTCCCAAATCACATATGCGAAAATTACTAGAAGTAGACATAGACCATATGCAAAATAGCTTATCAAGTTTGACAATACACCACAGGATAGCAAGGAGTCTAGACTTCTTGGGGACAGCATTGAAAGTAGTTGCAGGTACACCTGATGCGGCAGACTTAGAAAAAATAAAATTCATTGAAGCTCAACTCGTAGAATCAAACAATAAACAGGTAATAGTAATCACTGAAGCGCAGAAACAAATTAATGCACTAACAGATACAGTAAATAAATTAATTAAAGAAAAAAGGAATGAATTCGTGGATTCCCCACATTTGTATGAAACTTTACTTGCACGAAACAGAATGTTAATCACAGAGATACAGAATATCATGCTCACGATCACGCTCGCTAAATCAAATGTAATAAACCCCACAATTTTCGATCATGATGATTTAAAGTCAATTTTTACCGAACAGCTCACAGAAGTCCCAATAGTTAGTTTAATGGGTGTATCAAATATAAAAATATTTCAATCCAATAGTATAATTCACATTCTAGTTGAATACCCAAAAGTTAAGTCTATTTGTAAGAAGGTTTTGATATATCCTGTGGCCCACAACAACACCGTACTACAAATACACGACAACATAGTAGCCGAATGCGAAGATGGAGTCTTACCAGTAACAGAATGCGCCACGACTAACTATGCCACGTTCTGCAAAGTATCGACCCTCGAAACCTGCGCTAGCGGATTACATTCAGGAGGTACAGCTTTATGTCATACACAACCCAGTCACCTGGAACCGCTTACTATAGTGGATGAAGGAATAGTCATCATCAACGATCAAACTACAAGGATCAGAATAGATGACGGGCCCATTATCACAACAAGGGGCACACACCTCATCACTTTCGAGCGGGTAGCGACGATTAATGATTCCACCCTCATTAACTACAGTAGAGTCGTAAAGAAGAGTCCAGGCATAGCCGCATCTCCACTGTTGAATATCACCGGCCACAACAACGTACTCAGCTTGGCAATGCTACATAGGATGAACGAACACAACCTGCACGCGATCCGGGAAGTGAAAGACGAGGCGAGTGCCGAGAGATCTCCGAAAATCTGGTTCGCAGCCGGCGTAATCCTCAGCCTTGTACTTTACAGCATCAGCTTCATATACCAATGCTGGCACCGGAGGAGTTCCTCAATTAAGCTACAAGCCTTGGTAAAGGAGTTAAGTGTCACCGAGGACGGCAACAACCTTAAGGGGGGAATAGTTAACAACCAAGTTCACGAACGCCCCTCGCAATGAACTTATTGAGCAACCCGCGCGAATACTACGTTGGCGTATCATATTACAATTCCAACGAACAGACCAGAGCAACGACCAATTGTTTTGATTATGTCGTAAGCACTGAGTTAGCATTAGAATTATGCTGAGTCGGCTTATTGACCACGAATCCACTGCATGTCCAAGAATCCATTTACTATGTATCATTTATGTATTTAAGTTTTGCCTTTATGTACTTAGCTTTAGCTCCCCATAATTCGTTCTGTAGAATTCAGTTTTGAATAACAACTGAAACATTAAAGTTGCGTTACTCCGGCAAACAGCCGTAATCAATTCATTTTATTTACTTAACACATCGCTGAGCCACAAGGCCAGTGATCTGGATACCTGACACGTATCCCAACCTAATCAGCCTAGCTTTGATTTAACCCGTATCTGCACGACGGCTACCCCTAACGAGGAACCAAGGATCGGAGGACAAATCGAGCTACAACATCTATATCGTTCTGGAAGGAGATCTCTAACGAGGCCTGGAAAAACATATAAGATTAACTTGTACACAACTCAAACACACATACACATATTATGCTTACACACTAGTATTTGTATAGAAGTTCCTATGGCGCCAAAACTTGAACTCCACCCATTGCACATTATCCAGTCAATCACCATTGTTCTATTAAAATGCACTTTCATAGGCAAATCCCATGCAGGCACATACATATGCAGCAATTAGCAAACATAAGAACATTTTATGAATATTTTACCAGGAATCCAATGCGCAACCAGTTGGGATTCCCGTCGGCAACACAGACACAATGCGCACACGCAGAAAACCTTAGTTAAACACCCACCCCTACATTCTCCAATCAATCAGCTCTAAATACACTCTCCAATAATATTCACTTTATATATATATATATATGTATATATTGTTTTTGATTGTTTTTATAATATTCTTTTTAAGCACCCAGAGAAAGCTATGCGTTTGTGAAATATGCGGCCAGACGAGAGAGATGGTATTAACTTATGTACATACATTGTATCGTTATTCCTTGTATTTCCTATTCAAATACTAACTAAATATTCGATGGGATTTTATTTTATATGAGCAGCGATGAGAAACGATGAAAATGGAACATTATAAATTTATTTGTGTACTATTTATGAAAATATTATTAAATTATGTCAACTATTTTATAAATAATTTACACACATATAGGCTCATTAATACATACTTTAGTACATATTTATTGGGTAGAGAGTACATATTTATTGAGTGAAACTTGGTAGTTTATTATTATTGTTTTGTTTTTAGAGAGAACTGGTAAGTTTTGTTTTATGAATTCAGGTTAGAATTTATTATATTATAGCTGACTGGTAAGTATTTGTGTTTATTAAGCATATTTTATTCATGTGTAAATTATTTAAGCCTAACTTCTATTAATTTTATATTTATTTTGGATAATACTTTCAATACTGAACAATTGAACAATGCCTACTTGATAGAATTGCAAATATATTAAAAGAATTCAATTTATGTTGGGAGGGCGACTGAGATTTTGATTTTTTATTAAGAAATAATAATTATTGTGTATGAAATATAATTCCTATGTATGTGCGTAGATACTTGTACATATGTTTATATTATATATATGTTTATTTATATGAAATAGGAAAAGGCTGTATGCGTGCGAGCACTGGTCTGTGTGCGAAGCATGAAATAATTATACAAAATAATAATTATTATCATTATTATTGTTTTTTATTACTTTTGACATATTATATTCTATAATTATTATTACTTTTGATATATTCTAGAGTAATTAGAAACGGAGAGAGAAATATACACACTGGACAAATGTAGTGTGTACACAATTTATACACACATACACACACTAGTATTTGTATAGAAGTTTTTTATGGCGCCAAAATTTAAATTTTACTTATTGCACATTATTCAGTCAATTATTATTGTTTTATTAAAATGCACTTTCATAGGCAAATCCCATGCAGGTACATACATATGCAGCAATTAGCAAACATAAGAATATTTTATGAATATTTTACCAGGAATCCAATGGGCAACCAGTTGGGATTCCCGTCGGCAATACAGACACAATACGCACACGCAGAAAACTTTAGTTAAACACTTACCCCTATATTTTCCAATTAATCAGCTCTAAATACACTTTCAATAATATTCACTTTATATATATATATGTATATATTGTTTTTGATTTTTTTTTTTTTTTTATAATATGTGTTAGCCTGTTGCTTGAACACATATGCAAATGGAGGAACAAAGCTCTATCAATGGCTAACCAAAGGGTTTTGATAGGCTTTTGAGCGTTACCGCTAGACGCCCTCGAGGGGACCACACGGGACCGGTAGTTTTAATGGAGTTGTTTTGGCGGATGGTTTTGGATGGTTTTGCATTCACCTAGTCTGTATGTCTAAGAAAGACAATGATCCTGGTATATTGAATGCATTATTAACCCAGGCTGCACTTGTCAGTGGACAAAATAATGTTTCATTCACTTAGTCTGCATTTGTCTGAAATAGACAATGATCCTAGTGTCATAATGAACATATTAAGAGTATAGGAGTAATCAGGTATGATTTGAGGTATTTTATAGGATGGCGTTTTATTTTCCTAGTCTGCTACTGTCTGATAGACAGAGATCCTAGTATTTTGGATATAAAACAGGGTAGTGTTATTTATAGGGTGGTGTTTCATTCACCTAGTCTGCATTTGTCTGAAATAGACAATGATCCTAGTGTCATAATGAACATATAAAAGAGTATGGAAGAAATGATTTATTTTGTTTGTAGTTCAGTTGAATTTATGGACAAATCAGGTATGATTTGAAGTGATTTTTTTTTTTTTTTTAATGTGTAGAGTTAAAATGTGCTTAATTCACCTAGGCTGCTCGTGTCTGATTTAGACAAGGCTCCCAGTACCTGAATTAATAAGTAGGTTGGTTTAATATGATAGAGTTAAAGGTAGTTGTTATAGAGATCAGGTAGAATCAATTTTTGTATTTTAGATAATGATTTATTTTGTTTGTAATTTAGTTGAATTTATGGACAAATCAGGTATGATTTGAAGTGATTTTTTAATGTGTTGAGTTAAAAAGTGCTTAATTCACCTAGGCTGCTCGTGTCTGATTTAGACAAGGCTCCCAGTACCTGAATTAATAAGCAGGTTGGTTTAATATGCTAGAGTTATAGGTAGTTGTTATAGAGTTCAGGTAGAATCAATTTTTGTATTTTAGATAACGATATTTTTTTTTTTTTATAATATGTGTTAGCCTGTTGCTTGAACACATATGCAAATGGAGGCACAAAAGCCCTATCAATGGCTAACCAAAAGGTTTTGATAGGCTTTTGAGCGTTACCGCTAGACGCCCTCGAGGGGACCACACGGGACCGGTAGTTTTAATGGAGTTGTTATGGCGGATGGTTTTGGATGGTTTTGCATTCACCTAGTCTGTATGTCTAAGAAAGACAATGATCCTGGTATATTGAATGCATTATTAACCCAGGCTGCACTTGTCAGTGGACAAAATAATGTTTCATTCACTTAGTCTGCATTTGTCTGAAATAGACAATGATCCTAGTGTCAAAATGAACATATTAAGAGTATGGGAGTAATTAGGTATGATTTGAAGTAATTCACCTAGTCTGCTACTGTCTGATAGACAGAGATCCTAGTACTTTGAACATAAAACAAGATAGTGTTATGTATAGGGTGGTGTTTCATTCACTTAGTATGCATTTGTCTAAAATAGACAGTGATCCTAGTGTCATAATGGTGGAAGCGGCAGATGTTATATTCTGTTGTGTATCGGATCCCAAGGGCGCCAAAGATCTCGTCTTTGGTAACTGTGGCGTCCTGCAGCTCAAGGATTTACGCAATAAGGCATATGTGGAAATGTCCACCATTGATCCGGACACGTCCATGGACATTGGAGAGGGCATCAAGCAATGTAATGGTCGCTATCTGGAGGCACAGATCCATGGATCGCTGCAAGAGGCGGCCGATGGCATGCTCATCATTTTGGCGGGCGGTGATCGCACTGTCTTTGAGGAGTGCCACTCCTGCTTCAAGACTATTGCCAAGAACACTTTCTTTTTGGGCAATGTTGGCAACGCCTGTAAAGTGAACCTCGTCTGGCTCGTGTATTCGAAGTGAACACACCAGATTGTCTCGCTCCCAAAAAAACTAAAAATTTTAAAATTAATTTTTTGTGTTGATTTTTCCCCGTGTTCATTTCACAGACTAAACTTTTTTGTGTCGAATTTTGGCCCCAAAAATTAAATTTTTTCCAGGCCTATTTTGATAAATCATTTTTTTATTTTTAATTTCGTCCTCTGATTTTTTTTTCGGATTCATATTCCACAATTCTATTTGTTTTAGGCTTTCCCCCTGTGGGGCTTCTTCGAAGATGCCGAAAACAAGGATGAGGGACTTCTTGAAGTACAATGTAAAGAGTATGAAGCAGGAAATGGTTGCTTCTGCCAATTATAATGCCACGGACTCTTCTTCGGACGTATCAGTTATGAGTGCCAGCGATGATGAGATAACCCAATTGGCTCCGTCCGTGGTTAAGGTCCCAATTATAAGAAAGTCAGTGGATTCTAATAAGGCAAAGAAGAGGGGTGACCGCTCCCCTATTTCATTGTCCAAAAAAAAGAATGCGAAGGTTGTCCTTTCCGAAGTCTCTGACACTAATGAAAATGCCGAAGTTGGGATTCTCTCGAATCTAAACTCTCTATCTTCAGGATGTGAAAACAGCTTGTCTTATCATGGTTCCTCTATGGATGAAAGTGACCACTATTATAATTTATTATTACTATTAATAATTTTGAAGTCCTTGCCAAACAAAGTTCGCCGAAAAATCTGAGTGTTTCTTCCTACTCGCAAGACTTCCCTGAATTAAAATCATTTAAGCAAGGCGCGACGGTAAAGTCCCTGTCTTTTCCATGTAATAGGTTTGCCTTGCTTCTTAATGACTCGGATTGCGATATGGAAAATGTTGAGCCCACTGTATTTTTTAAAGTTCACAACTTGCCCGCCAGAAAGCAACTGGTTGGCACTATTTTATTAAGCTTGTCTTATTACTAACAAACAGCAACTTATACAAGCTATATTTACGTTAACTTAAAAATAACATTAACATTTTTATAAGATTATCCTAAGTTATAAGAGAAATACAAAAATGAACAATCTGGCATCTCTAGATACATTTGTCTTTTATTTTAAATTTGAATTTGGCGCCTTAGCACAATTTGGCAAGACTGACTTTTACTTATTCTAGATTTACAATATAAAGTAATTAGTATAAAATAGTTGGCAAGTCGGTTTAGATGTAGTTGGCAATATAATTTTAGTTGTGTTGAAAAGATTATTATAAAATAGTGACGTCAGAAAAATTGTACTGGCAAATCCAGTATGCCATAGTTGGCAACATTACACTTATAATATAAAAGGAAACACAGAAATAGTTTGGCAGTGTGGCAGTCGAGACATTTGGCGCCAATGAGATATTTAAATTTGAATTTTTGAATTTGGCGCGCTTTTAATCTGCGCACTGCAGCACAAAGATTCAAAAATATTCGGCGCCAAATATCTCCAATACCAATCTGGCAGCTCTAAACTAGTTATACATTCAAAAATGTAATGCCAACACAAAATAGTTTGGCAGAGTGGCAGTCGAGTCATTTGGCGCCAACAAAAATTAAATAATTTTGAATTTTTGAATTTGGCGCGCTTTTAGTTCGCGGCCAGCAGCACAAAGAAATTCAAAATTATATGGCGCCAAATGACTCCAGTACCAGTCTGGCAATTCTTAATATTAATAGTATTTAAAGTATTTAAATATCGAAATATCGATAGCAAGCCGGGTAGTCACATATGGTCAACATAAGTGTTGTAAAGTGACTGTCGGCTGCAATCGATATTTCGATGTGACTGGCATGAGCAAGAAGTAGAAAATATGTAAACACAGTAAACAAAGGTAAGCCAAGTGACAAATTATTACAAATTACTAAAATTAAAATTTCTAATTTACAGGAAAAAATCCATGGTCTGTTGCGGGATGCACCCGAGGGTCCCGCTTATCATCTGGAGTGCTGCGAGGGACCATAGGAGCAGCCGTTGGCAGGAAATGACGCAAGCAAGTTTTTGCATGCTGCCCACTGCAGCATGGCAGCATGCAAAAACTTTAAGGAGGCCGCCGATGGTGCGTCGAGGGATCCAGGAGGAGCCAGCACAGCCAGTGGGCACTGTGCAGGATGCAGGTGAGAAGAGTGTGTATGTGCCGTGTGTGTGTGTGTGCAGCGTATGTGTGTGCCAAGCACATATGTTGCATGCAAGCGCCAGGCAACATTTTAGGGCGCCCAGGACGGAGAGAGAGAGAGAGAGAGAGAGAAGAAAGACAGAAGAGCTTTTGGGTTGAAGAGCGGGGTCGCAAGTGCAGCAAGTGGAGCGTGGTTGGCTCCACTTTAATTGCAAGTTTAATTAGTAATTCATTGCAAGATTCGAATAGGCACTACGTGTTGCATGTGTATTACACACACACACACACACAAACACACACACACAAACATACACATACATCTACACCCTCACTCACACATTGATATCTGAAAACACGGTCGTATAAAGTTTTACATCTGTAATTTACACATATTTTATTAGCATCCGCAAAAGTTTTCATACAATATTAAACTCGTTTTAATTTGCCAGCGAATTGAATGCATTCATTATATTTAATTCATTTTACCCGTTTTATCCAATTCAATTAGTCTTAATTGAATGCAAAACTATATAATCCGAAACTTTCCTTCAACTCTGCAATACGTTTAGTTAACAATTTAATGCAGTTTAAATTATTAATACGATTACGCTAACATCCCTAATGGGAATTTTCAATATACTATAAGAGTATTTGATTATTTTATTGTGAATTTTCATGTTTCAATTACAATTATCAATTACACTTTTCATTCAATCTTCTGGCAATATTCCCAAAACGTTATGTTGAAATAATAGTTTGGTTGCCCCAGTATCTTCCTCTAGTAATTAAATACACAATTGTTTATAGATTATGATTTATGATTTCTTATATATTTTATGATTTATATTTTCGCTCTGCACACAACCAGCCACTTACACAGATCAAAGAAGAAAAAAGAACCAGGAAATTACAGTGTGCCCGTACATTCATTTTTGGGCTTTCTGTATGTAAATTTTTGCATGTTACATAACACTACACTTTGAGTTATGTTATGTTCAACACGCCCCCTCAAAAATTACATTATATTAATTAAAATTAAAATTATAACTTTATTTCATTTACTGTGACTTGTGTGCTTATTCTGGGAGGTATTACAATATGATCTGGCAATCACCATTAAGATTGGGAAAACCCATAAAAACCAATCAGACCATTTATATCATTTAAACAAAACAAACATTATTTTCTTTTCAAAAAGAAATGTTACGTTAAATAAAATAAAAAAAATATCTTCAGTTTAATTTATGAGATTTTGTTGAATTGTTGGTGTTGTTGCTTCTTGACTTCTCAAAGCAATCCCATCTGGCCTCTCAGCTCCATGAACCTTCCAGTAGGCAATAGTTTTGTGAATATGTCAGCCAACCGATTTTCTGTGGGAATATACTCAATCGAAATAACATTATTTTCTACTTGCTCTCTGGCAAAATGATATTTAATATCTATGTGTTTTGATCTCTTATGGCATGATGAACTACTGGCTATGCTTATACAACCCTGGTTATCTTCAAATATTTTTATAGGTTTATCTAGTTTAATATTAATACTTTCTGAAAGGGACTTTAGCCATAATGCTTCTCTTACAGCTTCAAACAAAGCCATATACTCTGCTTCAGTAGATGATGCCGCTACTGAATTCTGCCTTTTCGTATTCCAACAAATAAGATTCGAATTAAACATTTTAAAAAGATAACCTGTTGTGCTTTTTCTATCATTTTCATTTCCACCCCAATCGACAACATAGCCAACGAAAACATGTTCAAAATCCATATTTCTTTTAAAAATTAGTTTCATATCAATATTTCCTCTAATATACCTCAGAACCCTTTTTAAACATTGCCATAGTTCTCTGTTATTTTTATTTGTATATCTACTTAAGATATTTACGGCTGTTGCAATATCCGGACGAGTACAAAGCATGACGTACATTAAACTTCCTATCAAATTTCGACAAGGAGCATCGTATGTGTCGTCTGAATTTAACATTTCATAATTTAGTTTACTTGGAAGTGGATTACTCACGGATTTACAATCCTCCATATTAAATTTACTTAAAACCCTTTTTATGTAAGCAGATTGGCTTAAAGATATCTGATCTTGGCCTATTTCAATTTTCATTCCAATGAAATGTCGTATTTCGCCCAAGTCTGTCATTCTAAATCTTGTCATAAGGTATTGTTTAAAATTATTCATTGTTTCTGAGTTTGATGTCGCTATTACTAAATCATCCACATACAACAATACATAAATATTCTTGTTTATATCGTCTTGATCCTTAACATATATACATGGATCAACAGGAGAATTTTTAAATCCACACTCCTTTAGCGCTTGCTCGAATACTTCAAACCAGCACCTTGCTGCTTGTTTGAGTCCGTAAATTGCTTTATTCAATTTACATACATTTCCATTATTGCAAATAATTCCTTCAGGAACTTTCATATATATTTCTTCTTTTAGCGTACCGTTTAGAAATGCGGTTTTAACATCCATATGATGTACTTTAAAATTGTATTGAACAGCAATAGATAAAACAAATCGAAAACTTGGAATTCTAGCAACGGGAGCGAATGTTTCATCATAATCTATTTGATACTTTTGGGTAAAACCACGTGCAACTAATCTTGCCTTACATCTTACTGGATTTACCATTTCATCATGTTTTAAAGTAAATACCCATTTACTATTTACAATATTTTTATTTTCAGGTCTTTTGACAATAGTCCAAGTCTTGTTTAATTCATGAGCAGACAATTCTACTTTAACAGCTTCTTCCCATAAATCTTTATCATTTCTGCTTTTAATTTCTTCGAATGAATGAGGAACTTCGTCAAAAATTGTGTGAGCATTTAAAATATAATTATTCGAACTTATTTCATTTTTGTAATAGGATATGTGTGGTTTATTTTTCAATCTTTCGCTTTTTCTAGTTACATCATTGATAACTCTATTTGAGACTTCATCATGCTGTTTATCTTCCTTACTCTCATTCAGGAAACTGTTTTTATTTTTATCCTTACTCTCATTCAGGATCTCTGGTACACAACATTCCATACTTTCATTCTGGAAATTAACTTTTTCATTATCCTTACTTTCGTTCAGGATATTTTGTACATACTCTCATTCTGGAAATTAACTTTTTCACTATCCTTACTATCGTTCAGGATATTTGGTGCACAACATTCCATACTCTCATTCTGGAAATTATCTTCAATACTTTCCTTACTCTCTTTCAGGAATTTAATATTTTCTTCATCCTTACTATCATTCAGGATATCATTTTTAACAGCTCTTGAATTAACCATATTAGTCTCATCAACTACCACATCTCTAGCAACAATGAATTTCTTATTTTTAATATCCCATAATTTAAAGCCATTAGGTTCATATCCGACCAAAATACTTTTAAACGATTTATTGTCGAATTTCCGTTTTCTAATTTTATTGTGTACATACACAGTAGAACCAAATATTTTTAAATATTTTAAAACTGGCTTTCTATTATGCCACATCTCGTATGGCGTTGCTGCACGATCTCCAAGTGCCTTACCTGGAATTCTATTTATTATATATGTTGCTGTCAGAACAGCTTCACCACAAAAGGATTTTTCTAACTTTGCACCATTGACCATGGCACGGGCCTTCTCAGTAATGGTTCTAATCATTCTCTCTGATACTCCATTTAACTGTGGAGTATATGGTACAGTTAAATGGTAACTAATTCCTTTTTGAGTACAGTACTCTCGCATATCGCTAGATAAGTACTCCCTACCATTGTCAATGTAGAGATTCACAACCTTCAGGTTGAAGTGCGCTTCACTTTTCGCCACAAAATCTTTAAACATAAAAAATACATCCGATTTATGTTTTATGAGGTAAGTAACACAATAATGTGTAAACTGATCTACAAAAATTACATAATAATTTTTATCATCAATAGTTGTGGGTGTAATTGGACCGCAGACATCAGAATGTATAACAAAAAGTGCTCTATTGATATGTTCTTTATTTTTAAATTTATCAAAACGTAATCTGGATTGCTTTCCATTTAAACAAGCTTCACATATATCGTCTGTAGGATTAACGTTATCAAGGAGCTTATTATCATGAAACAAATTCTTTCTTTTTATTTCTAGCATTTTCCCTTTACTTATGTGGCCTAATCTCTCATGCCATAACTTATATAAATTTTCAGGTTTTGTATTTGCTTTATACGCTTTGAATTCAAATATTGGCATTTTATATTCACCTGAGTTTTCGGCAATAGAAATACCACCTTTTGTCAGTTTAACTCCAGACTCATCAAACACTGCTGTCACTCCAGCCTCTTGAAGCCTTTTTACAGAGATTAGATTTTCTGTAACTTCTCGACAGTATAAGACATCTTCCAGTGTTATCTGGTACCCATTGTCCAGACGAACGATTCCACGTTTGGTTGCAAAGATGTATTGCCCTTCCTTGGCGATAGCAATCTTCACTGGAGTATGTAGATCAGTAAAATCCACAAAAAACGTCTCATCATTTATTATGTGATCGGAGGCACCCGAGTCCAGGATAAAGTTCACATTCGTGTTTAATTTATTATTATTTGTATTCAAACTTTTAATCATAAACGCGAAACCTGGCGTGGTTGTTGCAATATGAGCTTGTGTGTTATTTTCTTTATTTTTATTTGATTGTTTATTATAACTATAACAATTTCTTTTTATGTGCCCTGCCTTGCCACAGTGGTGACATTTTAAATTATTTTGTTTTGGTTTTTCATTGTATGGCTTGCGACTATTATTACTCTTATTGTAATTTGGATTTTTATATTTATATTTAGTGTTGTTACTATAATCATTTTTATAGTTATTATTAAAATTATTTTTAGCCTCAGCATGCAATAATTTCTTTCTTGTGTCATTACTAGCGCTGTTTAATTTTATCTCTTGGTCTAACAAACGATTCTTCACAAAAACTAGAGTAAGATTCTCTTCCGATAGTGTCTCTATTGCAGTGATGACACCGTCATATGATATTGGCAAAGTGAGCAGTAAGTGGGAAACCTTGTTCATTTCATCTATGTTGGCGCCTAATGCCAACAGTTCACTAACTAGTTCATCGAAAATAATAAAGTGGTTCACAAGAGTCATCTCGTTCTTCAACTTAAGCGATAACAATCGTTTGCGCACAGCGCTTCGAGTTATGTTATGTTCAACACGTTATAAAGTTGAATTAAATTTCAAACTTAAAAAACTAAACAATACATTTATTTCAGTGCATTTTCTTATACTTATTTTAAAGTTTAAAAGATATGAATGTTGATCGATACTGATGAAATAAACAAAATTTTAACAAGAAACAATATTTCAGTCCAACACGCACCATCGTGTAATACCCTATGCCATTCATTTCCAATTGCAGGCTTACTAGGCACCATGGGAACATCTTTTAAAGCTGGTTGCGGGGTGGTGTTATGAGAAGCCAACTGAATATTTTTAGTAACCTCAGCAAAGGTCATTGCTTTGGACACAGGAACTGCAGAAGTTGGCTTGGGAGCTGTGGCATTGGTACGGTATATAGCTTTTACTTTTTGAAATTCCGAGCATCCCCTCCAGTTGGCAGGGTGATCTTCCTTGCAGAAAGCGCAGGTAGCACGTGTGTCCTTAGACTTTGTGCATTCAGCCGAAAAGTGGCCTTCACCGCATTTCACACATCTGGGCTTTTCATGGCAGTTAGCTCGAGTATGGCCATAGCTAAGGCAGCGGAAGCATTGCGGAATTTCAGGTTTAGAACGAGGAGCTTCAACAACAACAACTTCATGGCATAGACGTGAAATTTCGAAAGCTGATTTGCTGTTTTTTTCTGGTTCTAACTCGACAAAGGACAAATTAATAGGCTTCTTAGTGTTACGATCCAACATAACAGCTGAAGACCTGACATTATGACCAAAGTTCGAAAAAGCCAGCGCGATATCTTCCTTACATGTTCCATGATAAAGTCCTTTAACTACACAGCGGAAACCCCTGTCTTCTTTCAGCTGCCAAGAATGCCAAGTAAGGTTCGTTTTAGTGTTAAGCCATTTACTTAGATGGCTTCACTTTACAGGCGTTGCCAACATAGTCTTGAAGCAGGAGTGGTACTCCTCAAAGACAGTGCGATCACCGCCCGCCAAAATGATGAGCATGCCATCGGCCGCCTCTTGTCGCGATCCATGGATCTGTGCCTCCAGATAGCGACCATTACATTGCTTGATGCCCTCTCCAATGTCCATGGACGTGTCCGGATCAATGGTGGACATTTCCACATATGCCTTATCCTTGAGCTGCAGGACCCCACAGTTACCAACGACGAGATCTTTGGCGCCCTTGGGATCCGATACACAACAGAATATAACATCTGCCGCTTCCACCACATCCATAGGTGTGTCCTTAACCTCAGCACCAGCTTCCACAAAAGGCTGACACTTATCAACGGTGCGGTTCCAGACCACAACCTTGTGCCCCGTATAAATCAAATCCTTGACAATGGTGGATCCCATCATGCCCAGACCGAGAAAACCAAATGTTGGATCCGATGGCGTTATATCGAGGTCGGCCAATGTATTTGAACGTGAATTCATGTCAATGGTTTGCGTTTCCGGTCGCGTCACGGTTTAATATTATGCTCCCCGATCCATGCGAAGTTGCGTGAGCCAAAGAAGAAGACACATCTCGTATTGGCGCGTCTCTGTTGACTTAACAGATCTAACGGTGGCTCCACAATCATGCCCGGCCATGGCGTAAATCCCTTCATTTTGGCCCAAATCAAATCCTTAGGCTTGTAGATAAATTTCTCTGTCGAGTCGCTCGATAACCACAATTTTTTATTTTTCGACATGATGTTATCTAGGCGACATGATGTTAACTAGGCGTATATTAAACTTGGTTATTTTGCTGCTGTTATTGGAACGACGCACGCACGAAAAAACGTATTTGTTTATTTGCTGTAGCACAAACTCGTCGTTGGCAGCGTTTTATTAATTTTCTTTAATTTTCGTACGCAGCCTGCTTATTTTTCTTCTATTTTTTTTTTGTCTTTGTATAGTTATCATAACAGTTTCAAATTATTAAAATCTATCGTATATACATAGCAGTGTAATCTATTCCATGAAAAACTTTGGTTTGAAACGAGCAACTATATTGTATAGTTTTTATCGATTCGTGAATTTTTTCCACTTCTTCTATCTCGCTCTTAGTCCTAGTATAGTTCTATTCCTTTTCATCATTCTAATTATGAGCATAATATTTGACAATTCTTCACGTCTAACTCTTTTGCTGTCTCTATTTTCCCGATGCTCTCTCTCTCTCTTTTTTGCTTTTTCTTTTTTTTTTTGCCTTTCTTGACTGTGTCAGCAGTCTTATAATGGATATTTGGCCTGGGTAAACATCCGTATTCCATTGCCCTTTTCTATTACCTTTCCGCGCTGCCCTTCTACTTTTACCAGGTCTATAAGTTGATGTCTATTGTGAGAGTGAGAGAGAGAGAGAGAGAGAGAGAGAGAGAGAGAGAGAGAGAGAGAAGAAAGACAGAAGAGCTTTTGGGTTGAAGAGCGGGGTCGCAAGTGCAGCAAGTGGAGCGTGGTTGGCTCCACTTTAATTGCAAGTTTAATTAGTAATTCATTGCAAGATTCGAATAGGCACTACGTGTTGCATGTGTATTACACACACACACATACACACAAACACACACATACAAACATACACATACATCTACACACTCACTCACACATTGATATCTGAAAACACGGTCGTATAAAGTTTTACATCTGTAATTTACACATATTTTATTAGCATCCGCAAAAGTTTTCATACAATATTAAACTCGTTTTAATTTGCCAGCGAATTGAAAGCATTCATTATATTTACTTCATTTTACCCGTTTTATCCAATTCAATTAGTCTTAATTAAATGCAAAACTATATAATCCGAAACTTTCCTTCAACTCTGCAATACATTTAGTTAACAATTTAATGCAGTTTAAATTATTAATACGATTACGCTAACATCCCTAATGGGAATTTTCAATATACTATAAGAGTATTTGATTATTTTATTGTGAATTTTCATGTTTTTTTATACATTTTTTTTTCTGCAATTACACTTTTCATTCAATCTTCTGGCAATATTCCCAAAACGTTATAAACTTGAATTAAATTTCAAACTTAAAAACTAAACAATACATTTATTTCAGTGCATTTTCTTATACTTACTTTAAAGTTTAAAAGATATGAATGTTGATCGATACTGATGAAATAAACAAAATTTTAACAAGAAACAATATTTCAGTCCAACACGCACCATCGTGTAATACCCAATGCCATTCATTTCCAATTGCAGGCTTACTAGGCACCATGGGAACATCTTTTAAAGCTGGTTGCGGGGTGGTGTTATGTGAAGCCAACTGAATATTTTTAGTAACCTCAGCAAAGGTCATTGCTTTGGACACAGGAACTGCAGAAGTTGGCTTGGGAGCTGTGGCATTGGTACGGTATATAGCTTTTACTTTTTGAAATTCCGAGCATCCCCTCCAGTTGGCAGGGTGATCTTCCTTGCAGAAAGCGCAGGTAGCACGTGTGTCCTTAGACTTTGTGCATTCAGCCGAAAAGTGGCCTTCACCGCATTTCACACATCTGGGCTTTTCATGGCAGTTAGCTCGAGTATGGCCATAGCTAAGGCAGCGGAAGCATTGCGGAATTTCAGGTTTACAACGAGGAGCTTCAACAACAACAACTTCATGGCATATACGTGAAATTTCGAAAACTGATTTGTTGTTTTTGGCTGGTTCTAACTCGACAGAGAACAAATTAATAAGCTTCTTAGTGTTACGATCCAACATAACAGCTGAAGACCTGACATTATGACCAAAGTTCGAAAAAGCCAGCGCGATATCTTCCTTGCATGTTCCATGATAAAGTCCTTTAACTACACAGCCAAAACCCCTGTCTTCTTTCAGATGCCAAGAATGCCAATTAAGGTTCGTTTTAGTGTTAAGCCATTTACTTAGAGCTCTATAAGTCTCAGTTGTCAAACAATTGATTCGTGCGCGGTTATTGGGAAGGTTCTTCCAAGAAAAATTGTCACCACAGATACGTATAATGTCGCGCTTTAACGACGAGAAGTCAGATATATCGCTAATAATAATTGGCGGAGAATTGAAAACACGCGGCTGAGAGTTCATCTTGCTAACAGCCGGCTCTACAGTGGGCTCAACATTTTCCATATCGCAATCCGAGTCATTAAGAAGCGAGGCAAACCTATTACATGGAAAACACTGGGACTTTACCGTCGCGCCTTGCTTAAATGATTTCAATTCAGGAAAGTCTTGCGAGTAGGAAGAAACACTCAGATTCTTCGGCGAACTTTGTTTGGCAAGGACTTCAAAATTATTAATAGTATGGTCACTTTCATCCATAGAGGAACCATGATAAGACAAGCTGTTTTCACCTCCTGAAGATAGAGAGTTTAGATTCGAGAGAATCCCAACTTCGGCATTTTCATTAGTGTCACAGACTTCGGAAAGGACAACCTTCGCATTCTTTTTTTTGGATAATGAAATAGGGGAGCGGTCACCCCTCTTATTTGCCTTACTAGAATCCACTGACTTTCTTATAATTGGGACCTTAACCACGGACGGAGCCAATTGGGTTATCTCATCATAGCTGGCACTCATAACTGATACGTCCGAAGAAGAGTCCGTGGCATTATAATTGGCAGAAGCAACCATTTCCTGCTTCATACTCTTCACATTGGCATTCAAGAAGTCCCTCATCCTTGCTTTCGGCATCTTCGAAGAAGCCCCACAGGGGGGAAGCCTAAAACAAATAGAATTGTGGAATATGAATCCGAAAAAAAAATCAGAGGACGAAATTAAAAATAAAAAAATGATTTATCAAAATAGGCCTGGAAAAAATTTAATTTTTGGGGCCAAAATTCGACACAAAAAAGTTTAGTCTGTGAAATGAACACGGGGAAAAATCAACAATCTGGTGTGTTCACTTCGAATACACGAGCCAGACGAGGTTCACTTTACAGGCGTTGCCAACATTGCCCAAAAAGAAAGTGTTCTTGGCAATAGTCTTGAAGCAGGAGTGGCACTCCTCAAAGACAGTGCGATCACCGCCCGCCAAAATGATGAGCATGTCATCGGCCGCCTCTTGTCACGATCCATGGATCTGTGCCTCCAGATAGCGACCATTACATTGCTTGATGAACTCTCCAATGTCCATGGACGTGTCCGGATCAATGGTGGACATTTCCACATATGCCTTATTGCGTAAATCCTTGAGCTGCAGGACGCCACAGTTACCAAAGACGAGATCTTTGGCGCCCTTGGGATCCGATACACAACAGAATATAACATCTGCCGCTTCCACCACATCCATGGGTGTGTCCTTAACCTCGGCAACAGCTTCCACAAAAGGCTGACACTTATCAATGGTGCGGTTCCAGACCACAACCTTGTGCCCCGTATAAATCAAATCCTTGACAATGGGGGATCCCATCATGCCCAGACCGAGAAAACCAAATGTTTGATCCGATGGCGTTATATCGCGGTCAGCCAATGTATTTGAACGTGAATTCATGTCAATGGTTTGCGTTTCCGGTCGCGTCACGACCGGTCGATCCAGCAATGCAATTGCATTGGGTGTACGCTTGCTAAGACAGCCCGAGAACGCATCCGACTCATTGCGTGCTCGGGCCGCAAGCGAAGACGAGCTAGCGCCATCGTAATCAACTGCATCTGGACTGCCAATAACATGGGCCACAGCAACACCATTGTTGGCGTCCGTGGACGCCGCTTCAGGATTCTCATCGCTGTCGAGACCATCACGTATCTTATCAAAGTCCGCCTCAGTGGCATGATTGCCCATGCCACAACTCTTATCCACCTGGCTATCGATCTCCGCGGGATTCTCAACATATTTATCAATATCGGTCATTGCATGCCTAAAAGCAGCCGGTTTGCTCACTTTAGCCAATTCATCCTTCCAAGGACCCTCAAACGGTTTAATATTATGCTCCTCGATCCATGCGAATTTGCGTGAGCCAAAGAAGAAGACACATCTCGTATTGGCGCGTCTCTGTTGACTTAACAGATCTAACGGTGGCTCCACAATCATGCCCGGCCATGGAGTAAATCCCTTCATTTTGGCCCAAATCAAATCCTTAGGCTTGTAGATAAATTTCTCTGTCGAGTCGCTCGATAACCACAATTTTTTATTTTTCGACATGATGTTATCTAGGCGTATATTAAACTTGGTTATTTTGCTGCTGTTATTAGGACGACGCACGCACGAAAAAACGTGTTTGTTTATTTTCTGTAGCACAAACTCGTCGTTGGCAGCGTTTAATTAATTTTCTTTAATTTTCGTACGCAGCCTGCTTATTTTTCTTCTATTTTTTTTTTTTGTCTTTGTATAGTTATCATAACAGTTTCAAATTATTAAAATCTGTCGTATATACATAGCAGTATAATCTATTCCATGAAAAACTTTGGTTTGAAACGAGCAACTATATTGTATAGTTTTTATCGATTCGTGAATTTTTTCCACTTCTTCTATAGCGCTCTTAGTCCTAGTATAGTTCTATTCCTTTTCATCATTCTTATTATGAGCATAATATTTGACAATTTTTCACGTCTAACTCTTTTGCTGTCTCTATTTTCCCGATGCTCTCTCTCTCTCTTTTTTTTTTTTTTGTTTTTTCTTTTCTTTTTTTGCCTTTTTATACCCTCTGAGGGGTATAATGGGTTTGTCAGAAGTATGTAGCAGGCAGAAGGAGGCGTTTCCGACCCCATAAAGTATATATATTCTTGATCAGCATCAACAGCCGAGTCGATATAGCCATGTCCGTCTGTCCGTCTGTCCGTCTGTCTGTCTGTCCGTCTGTCTGTCAGTCCGTATGAACAAACAGATCTCAGAGATGGTAAGAGCTACAAGTTCAAACTTGGTCAGCATCGATCACATATTTAGTCAGGCAATACAAGAATCTTTTTTTTTTGATGCCACGCCCTATTCGCCCACAATAAGCGAAAAACTAGACATACCTCGGAAAAAATACATGTTTTTTGCAAATATCTCGGTAACTATAATACCTAGGGACACCAATTTTGGCATGCAGGTTGTTGTTTGCAATATAAATATAATGCCATCAAAATTTATTGGATGCCACGCCCCCTTCGCCCACAATTGCGTTGTAACTTTGCATGCCGCTGGCTCACTTATTTCTTAACGTATAGTGTTGTAACTTAGTATATATCTGCAGACAAATAATATCAAACGATTGTGAAAATTTAATTAAAATCGGACTATAATTAAAAAAGTTTTTCAAACAACGCAAATCGTTACATTCAAGCAAGGCATTGCCACGTGCATAGCACTGAGCTTGTGTGTGCAAGCAACGAAAACGAAAAACGTGCGAGCGAGACAGACATACATACAAATATGTGTGCATGTTAAGTTCTTGCAGCAGCTACTCCAATTGAAACTCATATAATTGGAAACGAAGCTCAGAGGGTATTACACGGTCGGCCTGCCCGACTGACAGTTTCTTTCTTGTTTTCTTTTACGATGACTGTGTCAGCAGTCTTATAATGGATATTTGGCCTGGGTAAACATCCGTATTCCATTGCCCTTTCCTATTACCTTTCCGCGCTGCCCTTCTACTTTTACCAGGTCTATAAGTTGATGTCTATTGTGAGAGTGAGAGAGAGAGAGAGAGAGAGAGAGAGAGAGAGAAGAAAGACAGAAGAACTTTTGGGTTGAAGAGCGGGGTCGCAAGTGCAGCAAGTGGAGCGTGGTTGGCTCCACTTTAATTGCAAGTTTAATTAGTAATTCATTGCAAGATTCGAATAGGCACTACGTGTTGCATGTGTATTTCACACACACACACACACAAACACACACATACAAACATACACAAACATCTACACCCTCACTCACACATTGATATCTGAAAACACGGTCGTATAAAGTTTTACATCTGTAATTTACACATATTTTTTTTTAGCATCCGCAAAAGTTTTCATACAATATTAAACTCGTTATAATTTGCCAGCAAATTGAAAGCATTCATTATATTTAATTCATTTTACCCGTTTTATCCAATTCAATTAGTCTTAATTGAATGCAAAACTATATAATCCGAAACTTTCCTTCAACTCTGCAATACGTTTAGTTAACAATTTAATGCAGTTTAAATTATTAATACAATTACGCTAACATCCCTAATGGGAATTTTCAATATACTATAAGAGTATTTGATTATTTTATTGTGAATTTTTATGTTTTTTTATACATTTTTTTTTCTGCAATTACACTTTTCATTCAATCTTCTGGCAATATTCGCAAAACGTTATAAAGTTGAATTAAATTTCAAACTTAAAAAACTAAACAATACATTTATTTCAGTGCATTTTCTTATACTTATTTTAAAGTTTAAAGGATATGAATGTTGATCGATACTGATGAAATAAACAAAATTTTAACAAGAAACAATATTTCAGTCCAACACGCACCATCGTGTAATACCCTATGGGAACATCTTTTAAAGCTGGTTGCGGGGTGGTGTTATGTGAAGCCAACTGAATATTTTTAGTAACCTCAGCAAAGATCATTGCTGTGGACACAGGAACTGCAGAAGTTGGCTTGGGAGCTGTGGCATTGGTACGGTATATAGCTTTTACTTTTTGAAATTCCGAGCATCCCCTCCAGTTGGCAGTGTGATCTTCCTTGCAGAAAGCGCAGGTAGCACGTGGGTCCTTAGACTTTGTGCATTCAGCCGAAAAGTGGAAAAGTGAAATTTCAAAAACTGATTTGTTGTTTTTTGCTGTTTCTAACTCGACAAAGAACAAATTAATAGGCTTCTTAGTGTTACGATCCAATATAATAACTTCATGCATGAAAGTAGTCCAGTAGTTTTTGTTTGAGGAGAAGACGTAAGTCTTTCTGCGATGGTTCTTTATTGAATGAAATCTTACAGTTATAGCTGTCCACCATGAAGCAGTGGGCAGCCGTTTTACATACATTATTTCAATACTTTTTATATACAGCAATAGAGTCAGAGAGAGTCATTCGCGCACATATGTATATACAACGACGGTCAAGCGTGAGAACGCTGACTTAGCTATTTGGGCAGTCGTTGTTATTAAGTACGGATCATATTTCGTATGCACTTGAATATGTGCAAAGGGCACT
Source organism: Drosophila tripunctata (assembly GCA_035047385.1). Lineage (NCBI taxonomy): Eukaryota > Metazoa > Arthropoda > Insecta > Diptera > Drosophilidae > Drosophila > Drosophila tripunctata. Next base: position 28,910 of record JAWNPS010000271.1, on the reverse strand, counting down.
GACCGTTAGGTGCGCTGCGACAAAGTCGCTGCTTAGGTATGCATTCTGTTGGCATAACAACAAAGTGTTGCAGCCTTATTCATATGTATGTATATACATATGTACGCATGCTACATCTCCCTCCTTTTAAAAAATAACGTAATTTATGTAGTTATTTTAAGTATTACTGTTAATTATTTTTGTTTGTGTTTTTTTTTTAATTTTTTTTTTTTATATTATTTTAATATAAAATTTTTTTTGTTAATATGTATGTGTAAATGTATATGTTTAAAACTATGTGTATTTAAAAAAATATATGTATATGTTAGTATTTGATTTTAAATGTTGTCTCTTTTTATGAAAGAAAAGAATTTTTATTTCTTTTTTGAGTTTCCTTTTCTCAAATTCCATTTTTCTTTTTATTGTTTTGTATTATTTTGTTCGAACAATTTTCTTTGTTTATATTAGAGTTTTCAATTCAGTTATTATAAAGTTTTAATCTATCCTTATGTACTTTTTGTTTTTTCTTTTTAGTATCCCTAATTATTATATTATCGTTATCTTCTAACTTCTCTACTGTATAGGGTCCTAAATAAGGTGGATCTAACTTATGTCCTGTTTCATTCTTAAGTAGTACTTTATCTCCTACCGATATATCTATGTTTATTACCTTTTTATCAAATAATTCCTTATTATTTCTCTTATTTTCTTCTAACATAATTCTAGGCATTTTATATGCTATTTCTAATCTATATTTACTTTCCTTAGCATAATCATCTATATTATATAAAGGTTCTATTGTGTATGTGCTATTAAAATGTTTTAATAAATTGTTTGTTTTACCGAAAACAAGTTCATATGGACAATAGTCATGTGCCATAGATGGGGCTGTGTTGAAACAGTAAACGAAGTATTGGATCCATACGTCCCAATCAGTTTTATCAACCGAAATATATGAACGTATGTATTCATTAAAAGTTCTGTGACTTCTTTCAACTGTTTCAACTGTCTGGTGGTGGTGTGCAGTTGATGTTATGTTATTTATTTGTAAATACTTGCACAAATCATTTATTATAGAATTTTTGTATTCTGTTCCCATGTCCGTAATGAACGTCTTCATTGGACCGTACTTTAGAATAAAATTCTCAAAAATCGCTTTTGCTACTGTGTTAGCACTTTTGTTTGGAATTGGAATCGCGACTAGATATTTAGTCAGATCACAAATTAATGTGACTGCATATTCATTTCCATTTTCAGACATGGGTAGTGGACCAATGGTGTCTACTATAACCCTGTCGAAAGCGTGTATTGGCGTATCAGTTATTGTTAAAGGTGTTTTTATTTTTCTTGTCACTTTTGATTTTTGGCATTTTGGACATTTTCGTATGTACTCAGTAATATCTCGAGTCATACCTTTCCAATAATAATGTCTTTTGATTTTGGCCAAGGTTTTTGAGATGCCTGTGTGACCTCCTTGTATTGGATCATCATGGAATGTAGACAGTAGAGCTTCTTTTTCTTTTACTGTTTCTATTTGGGTCACCGGGTTGAGTAGAGCTACTCTCAATGAATTTAATATTTTATTGCCCATATTTTTGAAATTATCGATTGAAACGTGTTCAAAGATATTTTCCCACGGTGCCACTTTGAGTTGGCAGATTTTATTTATACCGGCTTGCGTTTCAAGCCTTTGGAAAAATTGACCAAAGTCAAGAGATCCATTGGTATATAAATCGCTAACATCATATCTTGCAATAATTTTCTTACCATGTTTAAAAAAACATAGCATATTTTTTACATGCAAGGTCACTACTTTACGTACTTCGTCATTGTTAATGACTTTATATACGTTGGGCTTTGAAGCTTTTTCTATAGATTGCCTTGGCAATTCTATTTTTTCTTTTCCTGCGCAGGAATTTTGTCTACTTTGATATCTTGTAGTGATTTTCTTTATTGATCCATTTATTTGTTGTAGCTGTTGAATGGTTATTCTTGATAACGCATCCGCTACAAAATTGTCTTTACCCTTCAGATATTCGACTGTAAAATTATACTCCTCTAATTCAAGTCTCATACGCGTTAGCTTTGAGCTTGGATTTACTATTGAGAACAAGTATGTTAATGGTTTGTGATCCGTTTTGACAGTGAAGTGTCTACCATAAATATATGGTCTGAAATAAGTTATTGCCCAATGAATTGCTGCCAATTCTTGTTCTGTTGTACTTTTATTACTTTCATCATGACGTCGTATTTTTTGTCGTCAGGCAAGATTCCTTTATCCGTGCATTTGTGTCCCAAAAATGTGACTTCATGCATGAAAAATGAACATTTTTCAGGATGTAATTTAAGATTGTATTTCCTACATTTCTCAAAAACATCAGTTAAGTTTTTGAGCATATGTGTTTTGGAACAACCAATGACTATTAAATCATCCATATAAAGGAAAGCTTGAGAAGGTTCTAATCCGGAGAATGCTATAGTCATCATTCTCTGGAAAGAATTTGGCGCTATTTTTAAGCCGAATGGCAATCGCGTGAAGCGATACGAGCCATTTGTTGTTGAGAAAGACGTTATATCTCTTGAACTTTTTTCAAGTTCAATTTGATGAAATCCTGACATTAAATCAAGGCATGAAAAGTATTTTGCTCTTCCTAGCTGATCCAAAATGTCATAAATGTCATAATTTGACGATAGTCAATTACAAATCGCCATTTTTTCTTGTCAGAACCTGGAAGAGATTTCTTCGGAACTAACAAAAGTGGGCTGTTATAAGGGGATACAGACGGTTCGACTATTTTATTGTCGATTAATTTTTGTACTTGTACTTGTATCTCATTTATTTGACTCTGAAGGTTTCTATAATTTTTTATGTAGACTGGTTCATCATCCTTCAATCTTAGCTTTTGTTTGTAGAAGTTATTGGTAGTAATCGATTCGGTTTCGAGTCCGAATACGTCACTAAACTGGGTGCATAAATTCGTCAATTCGTTTTTGAATTGTGGTGGAAAATTTTTAGCTAATTGAGATAAGACAGTTTTTTTCTCTATTTTCTGGATTGTTTTGAACTATGTCATAGTTCGAAAGTGGTTCATATGACAAATTTTTAATATTTACTACTTGATCGGTACTGCTCGTATTCAGTAATCGGACAAATGCAATTTTGGTTGCCCTTCTTTAATTTCCTGGTTTGGAATTAGTACACTATCTTCATCTGATGATAGGTGAATTTTTCTGACTACTTGGGATCTTGCTGGTAGAACAATGGAATTACCAGAACTGTATGTTATTGGAACATAAATTGGGAAATTTAGATTATTTGGTCTAATTATGAGCCAATCTTCATTTGGTTTGAAATCTAACTGGCAATTGAATTTCTTAATGAAGTCAATGCCTATTATTCCATCACAGGGTATTGCGAAATGCAAATCTACTAAATGAAAATCGTGTGGAATTATGTATTTACCTGTCTGTATCTCTATTGAAGTCAGTCCTCTGGACTGTATTATGTCTTGGCCTATGCCTTGAATATTGATCTTCTTATTTATTTGGATATCATGAAAGATATCAGAATTTTCCTTTAACAGAGATATGTCTGCACCAGTATCTATTAAAAATACAAGTTTTCTATTTGTCTTTACATTGCGAAAGTCTACAAATATATTCAAACTAAGATTGATGGTATGAACTGCATAATTTCCTACTGCTGAACATCTGAGGGTTGTTGAGAGTTTCCCTGATTGTTCTGGGTTACTCTAACATTGTTTGTATTGTTATTATTTTGGTTGTTTCGGCCTCGGTTGGAATTGTTGTTTCCATTTCCTCGGCCTCTACGGTTATTGTTGCTTTGATTACCGTAGTTATTATTTTCTCTGTTTTGGTAGTTACCATTGCCTTTACCACTATAGTTACCACGATTGTTACTACCGCGGTAGTTGTTATTCCCTCTTTTAGAGTACATCACTGTATTCACACTACCAGTAAGTCTTGTACTAGTACGGATGTATGCACTAACGGCAGCATCCATGGAAGTGAAAATACCAGACTTCACTTTCGTGATTAGTTTTACTAATCATTGTGTTAACTGCTTCTGTAGTGCTGAGCGTGTCAGCATTTTCAGATGGTATGCCTTGGTCAATATAAGCAGCTTCAAGAAGCTGTCGCAGATTTTCTAGTTCAGTTGTAAACTGAGTGGCTGTTTTGCCTTTCTGCGTTAAAGTGTCCATTTTTGCCTTTATATTGGCGGGTGTTTCACCGACAACTACAGCTTTTAATTTTGCAATAATTCCATCTATTGTGGTTTCATTTTTTATTTTATTGAGGGTTGTGCCCGTTATTTTTGATTTAATCAACTCTATGGCAATTTCCTCATAAGTTCCCTTTGTTAGGTTGACAAGTCTTAATGCCGTTAAGAATTTTTCAAGACGGGCTTTCTTTCCGTCAAATTCTGGGACTGCTTGTGCAATTTCCCTAATATATGCCCTCTGGACAGCGGCTGTGTCAACCATTATACGGCTATTATCATCACTTTCTTCACTTTCAAATAAAATCTCTTTGGAATCCAGTGTGATAACAGCAGGGATTGTTAAATTTGTTAAATCCTCCTCTTCTAATTGAATATCCCCAGTCCGAACTTCAAGGTTTTCACCGAGTTCCAACTTTGCAGGTGTATTCAAAATAGAAGGTAGTATTAAATTTAAATTATGCTTGTCTTTAACCGTTTGGATATTATTTCTCAGTCTTATTAGCAACCTCGATGTTTCTGACCAATGTTCATCGGTTAATATATCTTTATGTTGATATATCAACAATCGAGCTTCGTTAAAGCTATCGATCAAAGTTATGGAGTGCCTATTAACTGTATCTATATGCGTTGGTCTATTTTGTGTTAGACACTTATACGCTTTTTCAAATGTCGTTTTAATATTTTGGATCCGCGCAGAAAGTTCTGGCCATTCCATAATATTGACAAGCTACTTTGTTTTTTATTCTGGGATATTTTTACTATTTATCATACTGTGTATCCATTATCTATGATCTCTGTTAGTTTTTATTTATTTTCTTTATTTATTTAGTTTAATTGGTATCTTATAATTAATAATTATAATTAATTGGTATATTATACATTAATCATTGTTGTTTGTGCTGTGCAAAATTAAATTTTGTCCAAGTCATTTGCTTGGCTCATGAATCTTTTCTTTAGACATTTGTTATGCAGTTTATATATTTTATAAAAACAATTTGCACACATTATAACAACTATGATTATCAGTAATATATTTGTTAATTCTAAATCTGTGTTGTTTGATTCAACTTTATTTATAACGTTAGCAGTGGAATCCACTGACTTAACGTCTACTAATCCCATTTTGGAGTTCTGTTTAGAATTATCATTTGATGCAATTAGAAAATCTTCGCAAAATTTACTTATTGCATTACTATTCATAAATAGAACTTTTTTCCTGCCTATGGCTTTGATTTAATTTAATTTGTTTTTTTTTTTTATTAAACTGACTGAACTGAAAACTTATATAATTTTTTTTTTCATTTTTTAAAAATTCAAATGTGTTTGGAATTTAAGATTTGGATTACTTTTACTGAGACGTGTAAAAAAATTTTTTTTTAACATAGCAACCTGCCTAATTTTTTAGTTTGGCTTTATGGGCCTCTGATTGGGCAAAAGATATTCTGCTCAATTTTACATATGTTTTACTTAGATAATATTATATATATATATATATTTTAAAATTAACTCTGGAGTCTGCTGTTCCTGTTCCTCCTTGTAAGCTGGTTGTCACCAGTAGGCTTGATGTTCCCTTCGAAGGCGCAAGGGGCGGGGGTGCCTCTCGCGCTTGTTGATTTCTCAGCTGCTGTTGTCCTGGGCCTATGGGCTTAGGGGAACCGGTGCCGGTCTTCGCACAGGTTACTGCCTTACCAGGCAAGTCGATCTGCAGTGTGGGCTGTCCAGAGGTCCAGGGCAGTCTGCTGGGCAATGCTCGACGTACTGCGGCAGTTTGCTTTTGGGAGGTGGTGTGATTATTGTTTGGTCGTTAACAACTTTAATATTTACTGAGTGAGTATGTGGTGTAGGGTTTTCTTTAATTTGTTTCAGCTGTTGCTGATAAAACTCAAGCATGGCCTGTAGCCTAGCTGTTGCTTTCCACGGTGTGTTGGCCTTGGGTGAATATAATTGCCACTTAATGTGAGCAATTTCTTTATTCAATTTTTTTACCCGGCCACCGCGACCCATAACACTCACTATACTCTACTCACTCAGCTTTTTGTTAATTTTCCTTTCGACATCAATCGCTACAGTTCCATCGCAGTCCTTCGAAATCCGCTGTCACGGTCGCCATATAATAACTTCATGCATGAAAGTAGTCCAGTAGTTTTTGTTTGAGGAGAAGACGTAAGTCTTTCTCCGATGGTTCTTTATTGAATGAAGTCTTACAGTTATAGCTGTCCACCATGAAGCAGTGGGCAGCCGTTTTACATACATTGTTTCAATACTTATTATATACAGCAATAGAGTCAGAGAGAGTCATTCGCGCACATACATATGTATATACAGCGACGGTCAAGCGTGAGAACGCTGACTTAGCTATTTGGGCAGTCGTTGTTATTAAGTACGGATCATATTTCGTATGCACTTGAATATGTGCAAAGGGCACTGACCGTTAGGTGCGCTGCGACAAAGTCGCTGCTTAGGTATGCATTCTGTTGGCATAACAACAAAGTGTTGCAGCCTTATTCATATGTATGTATATACATATGTACGCATGCTACACCAATATAACAGCTGAAGACCTGACATTATGACCAAAGTTCGAAAAAGCCAGCGCGATATCTTCCTTGCATGTTCCATGATAAAGTCCTTTAACTACACAGCGGAAACCCCTGTCTTCTTTCAGCTGCCAAGAATTCCAAGTAAGGTTCGTTTTAGTGTTAAGCCATTTACTTAGAGCTCTATAAGTCTCAGTTGTCAAACAATTGATTCGTGCGCGGTTATTGGGAAGGTTCTTCCAAGAAAAATTGTCACCACAGATACGTATAATGTCGCGCTTTAACGACGAGAAGTCAGATATATCGCTAATAATAATTGGCGGAGGCTTGAAAACACGCGGCTGAGAGTCCATCTTGCTAACAGCCGGCTCTACAGTGGGCTCAACATTTTCCATATCGAAATCCGAGTCATTAAGAAGCGAGGCAAACCTATTACATGGAAAAGACTGGAACTTTACCGTCGCGCCTTGCTTAAATGATTTCAATTCAGGGAAGTCTTGCGAGTAGGAAGAAACACTCAGATTCTTCGGCGAACTTTGTTTGGCAAGGACTTCAAAATTATTAATAAAATGGTCACTTTCATCCATAGAGGAACCATGATAAGACAAGCTGTTTTCACCTCCTGAAGATAGAGAGTTTAGATTCGAGAGAATCCCAACTTCGGCATTTTCATTAGTGTCAGAGACTTCGGAAAGGACAACCTTCGCATTCTTTTTTTTGGATAATGAAATAGGGGAGCGGTCACCCCTCTTCTTTGCCTTATTAGAATCCACTGACTTTGTTATAATTGGGACCTTAACCACGGACGGAGCCAATTGGGTTATCTCATCATCGCTGGCACTCATAACTGATACGTCCGAAGAAGAGTCCGTGGCATTATAATTGGCAGAAGCAACCATTTCCTGCTTCATACTCTTCACATTGGCATTCAAGAAGTCCCTCATCCTTGCTTTCGGCATCTTCGAAGAAGCCTCACAGGGGGGAAGCCTAAAACAAATAGAATTGTGGAATATGAATCCGAAAAAAAAAATCAGAGGACGAAATTAAAAATAAAAAAATGATTTATCAAAATAGGCCTGGAAAAAATTTAATTTTTGGGGCCAAAAATCGACACAAAAAAATTTAGTCTGTGAAATGAACACGGGGAAAAATCAACACAAAAAATTAATTTTAAAATTTTTAGTTTTTTGGGAGCGAGACAATCTGGTGTGTTCACTTCGAATACACGAGCCAGACGAGGTTCACTTTACAGGCGTTGCCAACATTGCCCAAAAAGAAAGTGTTCTTGGCAATAGTCTTGAAGCAGGAGTGGCACTCCTCAAAGACAGTGCGATCACCGCCCGCCAAAATGATGAGCATGCCATCGGCCGCCTCTTGTCGCGATCCATGGATCTGTGCCTCCAGATAGCGACCATTACATTGCTTGATGCCCTCTCCAATGTCCATGGACGTGTCCGGATCAATGGTGGACATTTCCACATATGCCTTATTGCGTAAATCCTTGAGCTGCAGGACGCTACACTTACCAAAGACGAGATCTTTGGCGCCCTTGGGATCCGATACACAACAGAATATAACATCTGCCGCTTCCACCACATCCATGGGTGTGTCCTTAACCTAGGCACCAGCTTCCACAAAAGGCTGACACTTATCAATGGTGCGGTTCCAGACCACAACCTTGTGCCCCGTATAAATCAAATCCTTGACAATGGGGGATCCCATCATGCCCAGACCGAGAAAACCAAATGTTTGATCCGATGGCGTTATATCGCGGTCGGCCAATGTATTTGAACGTGAATTCATGTCAATGGTTTGCGTTTCCGGTCGCGTCACGACCGGTCGATCCAGCAATGCAATTGCATTGGGTGTACGCTTGCTAAGACAGCCCAAGAACGCATCCGACTCAATGCGTGCTCGGGCCGCAAGCGAAGACGAGCTAGCGCCATCGTAATCAACTGCATCTGGACTGCCAACAACATGGGCCACAGCAACACCATTGTTGGCATCCGTGGACGCCGCTTCAGGATTCTCATCGCTGTCGAGACCATCACGTATCTTATCAAAGTCCGCCTCAGTGGCATGATTGCCCATGCCACAACTCTTATCCACCTGGCTATCGATCTCCGCGGGATTCTCAACATATTTATCAATATCGGTCATTGCATGCCTAAAAGCAGCCGGTTTGCTCACTTTAGCCAATTCATCCTTCCAAGGACCCTCAAACGGTTTAATATTATGCTCCCCGATCCATGCGAAGTTGCGTGAGCCAAAGAAGAAGACACATCTCGTATTGGCGCGTCTCTGTTGACTTAACAGATCTAACGGTGGCTCCACAATCATGCCCGGCCATGGAGTAAATCCCTTCATTTTGGCCCAAATCAAATCCTTAGGCTTGTAGATAAATTTCTCTGTCGAGTCGCTCGATAACCACAATTTTTTATTTTTCGACATGATGTTATCTAGGCGTATATGAAACTTGGTTATTTTGCTGCTGTTATTGGAACGACGCACGCACGAAAAAACGTATTTGTTTATTTGCTGTAGCACAAACTCGTCGTTAGCAGCGTTTTATTAATTTTCTTTAATTTTCGTACGCAGCCTGCTTATTTTTCTTCTATTTTTTTTTTGTCTTTGTATAGTTATCATAACAGTTTCAAATTATTAAAATCTATCGTATATACATAGCAGTATAATCTATTCCATGAAAAACTTTGGTTTGAAACGAGCAACTATATTGTATAGTTTTTATCGATTCGTGAATTTTTTCCACTTCTTCTATCTCGCTCTTAGTCCTAGTATAGTTCTATTCCTTTTCATCATTCTAATTATGAGCATAATATTTGACAATTCTTCACGTCTAACTCTTTTGCTGTCTCTATTTTCTTGATGCTCTCTCTCTCTTTTTGCTTTTTCTTTTCTTTTTTTGCCTTTCTTTCTTTTACGATGACTGTGTCAGCAGTCTTATAATGGATATTTGGCCTGGGTAAACATCCGTATTCCATTGCCCTTTCCTATTACCTTTCCGCGCTGCCCTTCTACTTTTACCAGGTCTATAAGTTGATGTCTATTGTGAGAGTGAGAGAGAGAGAGAAGAGAGAGAAAGACAGAAGAGCTTTTGGGTTGAAGAGCGGGGTCGCAAGTGCAGCAAGTGGAGCGCGGTTGGCTCCACTTTAATTGCAAGTTTAATTAGTAATTCATTGCAAGATTCGAATAGGCACTACGTGTTGCATGTGTATTACACACACACACACACACACACAAACACACACACACAAACATACACATACATCTACACCCTCACTCACACATTGATATCTGAAAACACGGTCGTATAAAGTTTTACATCTGTAATTTACACATATTTTATTAGCATCCGCAAAAGTTTTCATACAATATTAAACTCGTTTTAATTTGCCAGCGAATGGAATGCATTCATTATATATAATTCATTTTACCCGTTTTATCCAATTCAATTAGTCTTAATTGAATGCAAAACTATATAATCCGAAACTTTCCTTCAACTCTGCAATACGTTTAGTTAACAATTTAATGCAGTTTAAATTATTAATACGATTACGCTAACATCCCTAATGGGAATTTTCAATATACTATAAGAGTATTTGATTATTTTATTGTGAATTTTCATGTTTTTTTATACATTTTTTTTTCTGCAATTACACTTTTCATTCAATCTTCTGGCAATATTCCCAAAACGTTATAAAGTTGAATTAAATTTCAAACTTAAAAAACTAAACAATACATTTATTTCAGTGCATTTTCTTATACTTATTTTAAAGTTTAAAAGATATGAATGTTGATCGATACTGATGAAATAAACAAAATTTTAACAAGAAACAATATTTCAGTCCAACACGCACCATCGTGTAATACCCTATGCCATTCATTTCCAATTGCAGGCTTACTAGGCACCATGGGAACATCTTTTAAAGCTGGTTGCGGGGTGGTGATATGAGAAGCCAACTGAATATTTTTAGTAACCTCAGCAAAGGTCATTGCTTTGGACACAGGAACTGCAGAAGTTGGCTTGGGAGCTGTGGCATTGGTACGGTATATAGCTTTTACTTTTTGAAATTCCGAGCATCCCCTCCAGTTGCCAGGGTGATCTTCCTTGCAGAAAGCGCAGGTAGCACGTGTGTCCTTAGACTTTGTGCATTCAGCCGAAAAGTGGCCTTCACCGCATTTCACACATCTGGGCTTTTCATGGCAGTTAGCTCGAGTATGGCCATAGCTAAGGCAGCGGAAGCATTGCGAAATTTCAGGTTTAGAACGAGGAGCTTCAACAACAACAACTTCATGGCATATACGTGAAATTTCGAAAACTGATTTGTTGTTTTTGGCTGGTTCTAACTCGACAAAGAACAAATTAATAGGCTTCTTAGTGTTACGATCCAACATAACAGCTGAAGACCTGACATTATGACCAAAGTTCGAAAAAGCCAGCGCGATATCTTCCTTGCATGTTCCATGATAAAGTCCTTTAACTACACAGCGGAAACCCCTGTCTTCTTTCAGCTGCCAAGAATGCCAAGTAAGGTTCGTTTTAGTGTTAAGCCATTTACTTAGAGCTCTATAAGTCTCAGTTGTCAAACAATTGATTCGTGCGCGGTTATTGGGAAGGCTCTTCCAAGAAAAATTGTCACCACAGATACGTATAATGTCGCGCTTTAACGACGAGAAGTCAGATATATCGCTAATAATAATTGGCGGAGGCTTGAAAACACGCGGCTGAGAGTCCATCTTGCTAACAGCCGGCTCTACAGTGGGCTCAACATTTTCCATATCGCAATCCGAGTCATTAAGAAGCGAGGCAAACCTATTACATGGAAAAGACTGGGACTTTACCGTCGCGCCTTGCTTAAATGATTTCAATTCAGGGAAGTCTTGCGAGTAGGAAGAAACACTCAGATTCTTCGGCGAACTTTGTTTGGCAAGGACTTCAAAATTATTAATAGTATGGTCACTTTCATCCATAGAGGAACCATGATAAGACAAGCTGTTTTCACCTCCTGAAGATAGAGAGTTTAGATTCGAGAGAATCCCAACTTCGGCATTTTCATTAGTGTCAGAGACTTCGGAAAGGACAACCTTCGCATTCTTTTTTTTGGATAATGAAATAGGGGAGCGGTCACCCCTCTTCTTTGCCTTATTAGAATCCACTGACTTTGTTATAATTGGGACCTTAACCACGGACGGAGCCAATTGGGTTATCTCATCATCGCTGGCACTCATAACTGATACGTCCGAAGAAGAGTCCGTGGCATTATAATTGGCAGAAGCAACCATTTCCTGCTTCATACTCTTCACATTGGCCTTCAAGAAGTCCCTCATCCTTGCTTTCGGCATCTTCGAAGAAGCCCCACAGGGGGGAAGCCTAAAACAAATAGAATTGTGGAATATGAATCCGAAAAAAAAAATCAGAGGACGAAATTAAAAATAAAAAAATGATTTATCAAAATAGGACTGGAAAAAATTTAATTTTTGGGGCCAAAATTCGACACAAAAAAGTTTAGTCTGTGAAATGAACACGGGGAAAAATCAACACAAAAAATTAATTTTAAAATTTTTAGTTTTTTGGGAGCGAGACAATCTGGTGTGTTCACTTCGAATACACGAGCCAGACGAGGTTCACTTTACAGGCGTTGCCAACATTGCCCAAAAAGAAAGTGTTCTTGGCAATAGTCTTGAAGCAGGAGTGGCACTCCTCAAAGACAGTGCGATCACCGCCCGCCAAAATGATGAGCATGCCATCGGCCGCCTCTTGTCGCGATCCATGGATCTGTGCCTCCAGATAGCGACCATTACATTGCTTGATGCCCTCTCCAATGTCCATGGACGTGTCCGGATCAATAGTGGACATTTCCACATATGCCTTATTGCGTAAATCCTTGAGCTGCAGGACGCTACAGTTACCAAAGACGAGATCTTTGGCGCCCTTGGGATCCGATACACAACAGAATATAACATCTGCCGCTTCCACCACATCCATGGGTGTGTCCTTAACCTCGGCACCAGCTTCCACAAAAGGCTGACACTTATCAATGGTGCGGTTCCAGACCACAACCTTGTGCCCCGTATAAATCAAATCCTTGACAATGGTGGATCCCATCATGCCCAGACCGAGAAAACCAAATGTTTGATCCGATGGCGTTATATCGCGGTCGGCCAATGTATTTGAACGTGAATTCATGTCAATGGTTTGCGTTTCCGGTCGCGTCACGACCGGTCGATCCAGCAATGCAATTGCATTGGGTGTACGCTTGCTAAGACTGCCCAAGAACGCATCCGACTCAATGCGTGCTCGGGCCGCAAGCGAAGACGAGCTAGCGCCATCGTAATCAACTGCATCTGGACTGCCAACAACATGGGCCACAGCAACACCATTGTTGGCATCCGTGGACGCCGCTTCAGGATTCTCATCGCTGTCGAGACCATCACGTATCTTATCAAAGTCCGCCTCAGTGGCATGATTGCCCATGCCACAACTCTCATCCACCTGGCTATCGATCTCCGCGGGATTCTCAACATATTTATCAATATCGGTCATTGCATGCCTAAAAGCAGCCGGTTTGCTCACTTTAGCCAATTCATCCTTCCAAGGACCCTCAAACGGTTTAATATTATGCTCCCCGATCCATGCGAAGTTGCGTGAGCCAAATAAGAAGACACATCTCGTATTGGCGCGTCTCTGTTGACTTAACAGATCTAACGGTGGCTCCACAATCATGCCCGGCCATGGAGTAAATTCCTTCATTTTGGCCCAAATCAAATCCTTAGGCTTGTAGATAAATTTCTCTGTCGAGTCGCTCGATAACCACAATTTTTTATTTTTCGACATGATGTTATCTTGGCGTATATTAAACTTGGTTATTTTGCTGCTGTTATTGGGACGACGCACGCACGAAAAAACGTATTTGTTTATTTGCTGTAGCACAAACTCGTCGTTGGCAGCGTTTAATTAATTTTCTTTAACTTTCGTACGCAGCCTGATTATTTTTCTTCTACTTTTTTTTTGCTTTTGTATAGTTATCATAACAGTTTCAAATTATTAAAATCTATCGTATATACATAGCAGTATAATCTATTCCATGAAAAACTTTGGTTTGAAACGAGCAACTATATTGTATAGTTTTTATCGATTCGTGAATTTTTTCCACTTCTTCTATCTCGCTCTTAGTCCTAGTATAGTTCTATTCCTTTTCATCATTCTAATTATGAGCATAATATTTGACAATTCTTCACGTCTAACTCTTTTGCTGTCTCTATTTTCCCGATGCTCTCTCTCTCTTTTTTGCTTCTTCTTTTCTTTTTTTGCCTTTCTTTCTTTTACGATGACTGTGTCAGCAGTCTTATAATGGATATTTGGCCTGGGTAAACATCCGTATTCTATTGTCCTTTCCTATTACCTTTCCGCGCTGCCCTTCTACTTTTACCAGGTCTATAAGTTGATGTGTATTGTGAGAGTGAGAGAGAGAGAGAGAGAGAGAGAGAGAAGAAGACAGAAGAGCTTTTGGGTTGAAGAGCGGGGTCGCAAGTGCAGCAAGTGGAGCGTGGTTGGCTCCACTTTAATTGCAAGTTTAATTAGTAATTCATTGCAAGATTCGAATAGGCACTACGTGTTGCATGTGTATTACACACACACACACACACACAAACACACACACACAAACATACACATACATCTACACCCTCACTCACACATTGATATCTGAAAACACGGTCGTATAAAGTTTTACATCTGTAATTTACACATATTTTATTAGCATCCGCAAAAGTTTTCATACAATATTAAACTCGTTTTAATTTGCCAGCGAATTGAATGCATTCATTATATTTAATTCATTTTACCCGTTTTATCCAATTCAATTAGTCTTAATTGAATGCAAAACTATATAATCCGAAACTTTCCTTCAACTCTGCAATACGTTTAGTTAACAATTTAATGCAGTTTAAATTATTAATACGATTACGCTAACATCCCTAATGGGAATTTTCAATATACTATAAGAGTATTTGATTATTTTATTGTGAATTTTCATGTTTTTTTATACATTTTTTTTTCTGCAATTACACTTTTCATTCAATCTTCTGGCAATATTCCCAAAACGTTATAAAGTTGAATTAAATTTCAAACTTAAAAAACTAAACAATACATTTATTTCAGTGCATTTTCTTATACTTATTTTAAAGTTTAAAAGATATGAATGTTGATCGATACTGATGAAATAAACAAAATTTTAACAAGAAACAATATTTCAGTCCAACACGCACCATCGTGTAATACCCTATGCCATTCATTTCCAATTGCAGGCTTACTAGGCACCATGGGAACATCTTTTAAAGCTGGTTGCGGGGTGGTGTTATGAGAAGCCAACTGAATATTTTTAGTAACCTCAGCAAAGGTCATTGCTTTGGACACAGGAACTGCAGAAGTTGGCTTGGGAGCTGTGGCATTGGTACGGTATATAGCTTTTACTTTTTGAAATAACGAGCATCCCCTCCAGTTGGCAGGGTGATCTTCCTTGCAGAAAGCGCAGGTAGCACGTGTGTCCTTAGACTTTGTGCATTCAGCCGAAAAGTGGCCTTCACCGCATTTCACACATCTGGGCTTTTCATGGCAGTTAGCTCGAGTATGGCCATAGCTAAGGCAGCGGAAGCATTGCGAAATTTCAGGTTTAGAACGAGGAGCTTCAACAACAACAACTTCATGGCATATACGTGAAATTTCGAAAACTGATTTGTTGTTTTTGGCTGGTTCTAACTCGACAAAGAACAAATTAATAGGCTTCTTAGTGTTACGATCCAACATAACAGCTGAAGACCTGACATTATGACCAAAGTTCGAAAAAGCCAGCGCGATATCTTCCTTGCATGTTCCATGATAAAGTCCTTTAACTACACAGCGGAAACCCCTGTCTTCTTTCAGCAGCCAAGAATGCCAAGTAAGGTTCGTTTTAGTGTTAAGCCATTTACTTAGAGCTCTATAAGTCTCAGTTGTCAAACAATTGATTCGTGCGCGGTTATTGGGAAGGTTCTTCCAAGAAAAATTGTCACCACAGATACGTATAATGTCGCGCTTTAACGACGAGAAGTCAGATATATCGCTAATAATAATTGGCGGAGGCTTGAAAACACGCGGCTGAGAGTCCATCTTGCTAACAGCCGGCTCTACAGTGGGCTCAACATTTTCCATATCGCAATCCGAGTCATTAAGAAGCGAGGCAAACCTATTACATGGAAAAGACTGAATTTATTTTTAAATGATTTCAATTCAGGGAAGTCTTGCGAGTAGGAAGAAACACTCAGATTCTTCGGCGAACTTTGTTTGGCAAGGACTTCAAAATTATTAATAGTATGGTCACTTTCATCCATAGAGGAACCATGATAAGACAAGCTGTTTTCACCTCCTGAAGATAGAGAGTTTAGATTCGAGAGAATCCCAACTTCGGCATTTTCATTAGTGTCAGAGACTTCGAAAAGGACAACCTTCGCATTCTTTTTTTTGGATAATGAAATAGGGGAGCGGTCACCCCTCTTCTTTGCCTTATTAGAATCCACTGACTTTGTTATAATTGGGACCTTAACCACGGACGGAGCCAATTGGGTTATCTCATCATCGCTGGCACTCATAACTGATACGTCCGAAGAAGAGTCCGTGGCATTATAATTGGCAGAAGCAACCATTTCCTGCTTCATACTCTTCACATTGGCATTCAAGAAGTCCCTCATCCTTGCTTTCGGCATCTTCGAAGAAGCCCCACAGGGGGGAAGCCTAAAACAAATAGAATTGTGGAATATGAATCCGAAAAAAAAATCAGAGGACGAAATTAAAAATAAAAAAATGATTTATCAAAATAGGCCTGGAAAAAATTTAATTTTTGGGGCCAAAATTCGACACAAAAAAGTTTAGTCTGTGAAATGAACACGGGGAAAAATCAACACAAAAAATTAATTTTAAAATTTTTAGTTTTTTGGAAGCGAGACAATCTGGTGTGTTCACCTCGAATACACGAGCCAGACGAGGTTCACTTTATAGGCGTTGCCAACATTGCCCAAAAAGAAAGTGTTCTTGGCAATAGTCTTGAAGCAGGAGTGGCACTCCTCAAAGACAGTGCGATCACCGCCCGCCAAAATGATGAGCATGCCATCGGCCGCCTCTTGTCGCGATCCATGGATCTGTGCCTCCAGATAGCGACCATTACATTGCTTGATGCCCTCTCCAATGTCCATGGACGTGTCCGGATCAATGGTGGACATTTCCACATATGCCTTATTGCGTAAATCCTTGAGCTGCAGGACGCCACAGTTACCAAAGACGAGATCTTTGGCGCCCTTGGGATCCGATACACAACAGAATATAACATCTGCCGCTTCCACCACATCCATGGGTGTGTCCTTAACCTCGGCACCAGCTTCCACAAAAGGCTGACACTTATCAATGGTGCGGTTCCAGACCACAACCTTGTGCCCCGTATAAATCAAATCCTTGACAATGGTGGATCCCATCATGCCCAGACCGAGAAAACCAAATGTTTGATCCGATGGCGTTATATCGCGGTCGGCCAATGTATTTGAACGTGAATTCATGTCAATGGTTTGCGTTTCCGGTCGCGTCACGCACACCCCACCCCCCCCATTACAAACTCCTCCAATCATCCTTCCAAACCCTCAAACGTTTAATATTATGCTCCCCGATCCATGCGAAGTTGCGTGATCCAAAGAAGAAGACACATCTCGTATTGGCGCGTCTCTGTTGACTTAACAGATCTAACGGTGGCTCCACAATCATGCCCGGCCATGGAGTAAATCAAATCCTTAGGCTTGTAGATAAATTTCTCTGTCGAGTCGCTCGATAACCACAATTTTTTATTTTTCGACATGATGTTATCTAGGCGTATATTAAACTTGGTATTTGTTTATTTGCTGTAGCACAAAATCGTCGTTGGCAGCGTTTAATTAATTTTCTTTAATTTTCGTACGCAGCCTGCTTATTTTTCTTCTATTTTTTTTTTTGTCTTTGTATAGTTATCATAACAGTTTCAAATTATTAAAATCTATCGTATATACATAGCAGTATAATTTATTCCATGAAAAACTTTGGTTTGAAACGAGCAACTATATTGTATAGTTTTTATCGATTCGTGAATTTTTTCCACTTCTTCTATCTCGCTCTTAGTCCTAGTATAGTTCTATTCCTTTTCATCATTCTAATTATGAGCATAATATTTGACAATTCTTCACGTCTAACTCTTTTGCTGTCTCTATTTTCCCGATGCTCTCTCTCTTTTTTGCTTTTTCTTTTCTTTTTTTGCCTTTCTTTCTTTTACGATGACTGTGTCAGCAGTCTTATAATGGATATTTGGCCTGGGTAAACATCCGTATTCCATTGCCCTTTCCTATTACCTTTCCGCGCTGCCCTTCTACTTTTACCAGGTCTATAAGTTGATGTGTATTGTGAGAGTGAGAGAGAGAGAGAGAGAGAGAAGAAAGACAGAAGAGCTTTTGGGTTGAAGAGCGGGGTCGCAAGTGCAGCAAGTGGAGCGTGGTTGGCTCCACTTTAATTGCAAGTTTAATTAGTAATTCATTGCAAGATTCGAATAGGCACTACGTGTTGCATGTGTATTACACACACACACACACACACAAACACACACACACAAACACACACATACATCTACACCCTCACTCACACATTGATATCTGAAAACACGGTCGTATAAAGTTTTACATCTGTAATTTACACATATTTTATTAGCATCCGCAAAAGTTTTCATACAATATTAAACTCGTTTTAATTTGCCAGCGAATTGAATGCATTCATTATATTTAATTCATTTTACCCGTTTTATCCAATTCAATTAGTCTTAATTGAATGCAAAACTATATAATCCGAAACTTTCCTTCAACTCTGCAATACGTTTAGTTAACAATTTAATGCAGTTTAAATTATTAATACGATTACGCTAACATCCCTAATGGGAATTTTCAATATACTATAAGAGTATTTGATTATTTTATTGTGAATTTTCATGTTTTTTTATACATTTTTTTTTCTGCAATTACACTTTTCATTCAATCTTCTGGCAATATTCCCAAAACGTTATAAAGTTGAATTAAATTTCAAACTTAAAAAACTAAACAATACATTTATTTCAGTGCATTTTCTTATACTTATTTTAAAGTTTAAAAGATATGAATGTTGATCGATACTGATGAAATAAACAAAATTTTAACAAGAAACAATATTTCAGTCCAACACGCACCATCGTGTAATACCCTATGCCATTCATTTCCAATTGCAGGCTTACTAGGCACCATGGGAACATCTTTTAAAGCTGGTTGCGGGGTGGTGTTATGAGAAGCCAACTGAATATTTTTAGTAACCTCAGCAAAGGTCATTGCTTTGGACACAGGAACTGCAGAAGTTGGCTTGGGAGCTGTGGCATTGGTACGGTATATAGCTTTTACTTTTTGAAATTCCGAGCATCCCCTCCAGTTGGCAGGGTGATCTTCCTTGCAGAAAGCGCAGGTAGCACGTGTGTCCTTAGACTTTGTGCATTCAGCCGAAAAGTGGCCTTCACCGCATTTCACACATCTGGGCTTTTCATGGCAGTTAGCTCGAGTATGGCCATAGCTAAGGCAGCGGAAGCATTGCGAAATTTCAGGTTTAGAACGAGGAGCTTCAACAACAACAACTTCATGGCATATACGTGAAATTTCGAAAACTGATTTGTTGTTTTTGGCTGGTTCTAACTCGACAAAGAACAAATTAATAGGCTTCTTAGCGTAACGATCCAACATAACAGCTGAAGACCTGACATTATGACCAAAGTTCGAAAAAGCCAGTGCGATATCTTCCTTGCATGTTCCATGATAAAGTCCTTTAACTACACAGCGGAAACCCCTGTCTTCTTTCAGCTGCCAAGAATGCCAAGTAAGGTTCGTTTTAGTGTTAAGCCATTTACTTAGAGCTCTATAAGTCTCAGTTGTCAAACAATTGATTCGTGCGCGGTTATTGGGAAGGTTCTTCCAAGAAAAATTGTCACCACAGATACGTATAATGTCGCGCTTTAACGACGAGAAGTCAGATATATCGCTAATAATAATTGGCGGAGGCTTGAAAACACGCGGCTGAGAGTCCATCTTGCTAACAGCCGGCTCTACAGTGGGCTCAACATTTTCCATATCGCAATCCGAGTCATTAAGAAGCGAGGCAAACCTATTACATGGAAAAGACTGGGACTTTACCGTCGCGCCTTGCTTAAATGATTTCAATTCAGGGAAGTCTTGCGAGTAGGAAGAAACACTCAGATTCTTCGGCGAACTTTGTTTGGCAAGGACTTCAAAATTATTAATAGTATGGTCACTTTCATCCATAGAGGAACCATGATAAGACAAGCTGTTTTCACCTCCTGAAGATAGAGAGTTTAGATTCGAGAGAATCCCAACTTCGGCATTTTCATTAGTGTCAGAGACTTCGGAAAGGACAACCTTCGCATTCTTTTTTTTGGATAATGAAATAGGGGAGCGGTCACCCCTCTTCTTTGCCTTATTAGAATCCACTGACTTTGTTATAATTGGGACCTTAACCACGGACGGAGCCAATTGGGTTATCTCATCATCGCTGGCACTCATAACTGATACGTCCGAAGAAGAGTCCGTGGCATTATAATTGGCAGAAGCAACCATTTCCTGCTTCATACTCTTCACATTGGCCTTCAAGAAGTCCCTCATCCTTGCTTTCGGCATCTTCGAAGAAGCCCCACAGGGGGAAGCCTAAAACAAATAGAATTGTGGAATATGAATCCGAAAAAAAAAATCAGAGGACGAAATTAAAAATAAAAAAATGATTTATCAAAATAGGCCTGGAAAAAATTTAATTTTTGGGGCCAAAATTCGACACAAAAAAGTTTAGTCTGTGAAATGAACACGGGGAAAAATCAACACAAAAAATTAATTTTAAAATTTTTAGTTTTTTGGGAGCGAGACAATCTGGTGTGTTCACTTCGAATACACGAGCCAGACGAGGTTCACTTTACAGGCGTTGCCAACATTGCCCAAAAAGAAAGTGTTCTTGGCAATAGTCTTGAAGCAGGAGTGGCACTCCTCAAAGACAGTGCGATCACCGCCCGCCAAAATGATGAGCATGCCATCGGCCGCCTCTTGTCGCGATCCATGGATCTGTGCCTCCAGATAGCGACCATTACATTGCTTGATGCCCTCTCCAATGTCCATGGACGTGTCCGGATCAATGGTGGACATTTCCCCATATGCCTTATTGCGTAAATCCTTGAGCTGCAGGACGCCACAGTTACCAAAGACGAGATCTTTGGCGCCCTTGGGATCCGATACACAACAGAATATAACATCTGCCGCTTCCACCACATCCATGGGTGTGTCCTTAACCTCGGCACCAGCTTCCACAAAAGGCTGACACTTATCAATGGTGCGGTTCCAGACCACAACCTTGTGCCCCGTATAAATCAAATCCTTGACAATGGTGGATCCCATCATGCCCAGACCGAGAAAACCAAATGTTTGATCCGATGGCGTTATATCGCGGTCGGCCAATGTATTTGAACGTGAATTCATGTCAATGGTTTGCGTTTCCGGTCGCGTCACGACCACCCCACCCACCCCCCCCCCCCTCAACCTCCACACACCCCCCCCCCCGCACATTCAATCCATCACCTAAAACACCTTCCACTTTCCAATCCCTTCCAAGACCCTCAAACGTTTAATATTATGCTCCCCGATCCATGCGAAGTTGCGTGAGCCAAAGAAGAAGACACATCTCGTATTGGCGCGTCTCTGTTGACTTAACAGATCTAACGGTGGCTCCACAATCATGCCCGGCCATGGAGTAAATCCCTTCATTTTGGCCCAAATCAAATCCTTAGGCTTGTAGATAAATTTCTCTGTCGAGTCGCTCGATAACCACAATTTTTTATTTTTCGACATGATGTTATCTAGGCGTATATTAAACTTGGTTATTTTGCTGCTGTTATTGGGACGACGCACGCACGAAAAAACGTATTTGTTTATTTGCTGTAGCACAAACTCGTCGTTGGCAGCGTTTTATTAATTTTCTTTAATTTTCGAACGCAGCCTGCTTATTTTTCTTCTATTTTTTTTTGTCTTTGTATAGTTATCATAACAGTTTCAAATTATTAAAATCTATCGTATATACATAGCAGTATAATCTATTCCATGAAAAACTTTGGTTTGAAACGAGCAACTATATTGTATAGTTTTTATCGATTCGTGAATTTTTTCCACTTCTTCTATCTCGCTCTTAGTCCTAGTATAGTTCTATTCCTTTTCATCATTCTAATTATGAGCATAATATTTGACAATTCTTCACGTCTAACTCTTTTGCTGTCTCTATTTTCCCGATGCTCTCTCTCTCTTTTTTGCTTTTTCTTTTCTTTTTTTGCCTTTCTTTCTTTTACGATGACTGTGTCAGCAGTCTTATAATGGATATTTGGCCTGGGTAAACATCCGTATTCCATTGCCCTTTCCTATTACCTTTCCGCGCTGCCCTTCTACTTTTACCAGGTCTATAAGTTGATGTGTATTGTGAGAGTGAGAGAGAGAGAGAGAGAGAGAGAGAGAGAAGAAAGACAGAAGAGCTTTTGGGTTGAAGAGCGGGGTCGCAAGTGCAGCAAGTGGAGCGTGGTTGGCTCCACTTTAATTGCAAGTTTAATTAGTAATTCATTGCAAGATTCGAATAGGCACTACGTGTTGCATGTGTATTACACACACACACACACACAAACACACACACACAAACATACACATACATCTACACCCTCACTCACACATTGATATCTGAAAACACGGTCGTATAAAGTTTTACATCTGTAATTTACACATATTTTATTAGCATCCGCAAAAGTTTTCATACAATATTAAACTCGTTTTAATTTGCCAGCGAATTGAATGCATTCATTATATTTAATTCATTTTACCCGTTTTATCCAATTCAATTAGTCTTAATTGAATGCAAAACTATATAATCCGAAACTTTCCTTCAACTCTGCAATACGTTTAGTTAACAATTTAATGCAGTTTAAATTATTAATACGATTACGCTAACATCCCTAATGGGAATTTTCAATATACTATAAGAGTATTTGATTATTTTATTGTGAATTTTCATGTTTTTTTATACATTTTTTTTTCTGCAATTACACTTTTCATTCAATCTTCTGGCAATATTCCCAAAACGTTATAAAGTTGAATTAAATTTCAAACTTAAAAAACTAAACAATACATTTATTTCAGTGCATTTTCTTATACTTATTTTAAAGTTTAAAAGATATGAATGTTGATCGATACTGATGAAATAAACAAAATTTTAACAAGAAACAATATTTCAGTCCAACACGCACCATCGTGTAATACCCTATGCCATTCATTTCCAATTGCAGGCTTACTAGGCACCATGGGAACATCTTTTAAAGCTGGTTGCGGGGTGGTGTTATGAGAAGCCAACTGAATATTTTTAGTAACCTCAGCAAAGGTCATTGCTTTGGACACAGGAACTGCAGAAGTTGGCTTGGGAGCTGTGGCATTGGTACGGTATATAGCTTTTACTTTTTGAAATTCCGAGCATCCCCTCCAGTTGGCAGGGTGATCTTCCTTGCAGAAAGCGCAGGTAGCACGTGTGTTCTTAGACTTTGTGGATTCAGCCGAAAAGTGGCCTTCACCGCATTTCACACATCTGGGCTTTTCATGGCAGTTAGCTCGAGTATGGCCATAGCTAAGGCAGCGGAAACATTGCGGAATTTCAGGTTTAGAACGAGGAGCTTCAACAACAACAACTTCATGGCATATACGTGAAATTTCGAAAACTGATTTGTTGTTTTTGGCTGGTTCTAACTCGACAAAGAACAAATTAATAGGCTTCTTAGTGTTACGATCCAACATAACAGCTGAAGACCTGACATTATGACCAAAGTTCGAAAAAGCCAGCGCGATATCTTCCTTGCATGTTCCATGATAAAGTCCTTTAACTACACAGCGGAAACCCCTGTCTTCTTTCAGCTGCCAAGAATGCCAAGTAAGGTTCGTTTTAGTGTTAAGCCATTTACTTAGAGCTCTATAAGTCTCAGTTGTCAAACAATTGATTCGTGCGCGGTTATTGGGAAGGTTCTTCCAAGAAAAATTGTCACCACAGATACGTATAATGTCGCGCTTTAACGACGAGAAGTCAGATATATCGCTAATAATAATTGGCGGAGGCTTGAAAACACGCGGCTGAGAGTCCATCTTGCTAACAGCCGGCTCTACAGTGGGCTCAACATTTTCCATATCGCAATCCGAGTCATTAAGAAGCGAGGCAAACCTATTACATGGAAAAGACTGGGACTTTACCGTCGCGCCTTGCTTAAATGATTTCAATTCAGGGAAGTCTTGCGAGTAGGAAGAAACACTCAGATTCTTCGGCGAACTTTGTTTGGCAAGGACTTCAAAATTATTAATAGTATGGTCACTTTCATCCATAGAGGAACCATGATAAGACAAGCTGTTTTCACCTCCTGAAGATAGAGAGTTTAGATTCGAGAGAATCCCAACTTCGGCATTTTCATTAGTGTCAGAGACTTCGGAAAGGACAACCTTCGCATTCTTTTTTTTGGATAATGAAATAGGGGAGCGGTCACCCCTCTTCTTTGCCTTATTAGAATCCACTGACTTTGTTATAATTGGGACCTTAACCACGGACGGAGCCAATTGGGTTATCTCATCATCGCTGGCACTCATAACTGATACGTCCGAAGAAGAGTCCGTGGCATTATAATTGGCAGAAGCAACCATTTCCTGCTTCATACTCTTCACATTGGCCTTCAAGAAGTCCCTCATCCTTGCTTTCGGCATCTTCGAAGAAGCCCCACAGGGGGGAAGCCTAAAACAAATAGAATTGTGGAATATGAATCCGAAAAAAAAAATCAGAGGACGAAATTAAAAATAAAAAAATGATTTATCAAAATAGGCCTGGAAAAAATTTAATTTTTGGGGCCAAAATTCGACACAAAAAAGTTTAGTCTGTGAAATGAACACGGGGAAAAATCAACACAAAAAATTAATTTTAAAATTTTTAGTTTTTTGGGAGCGAGACAATCTGGTGTGTTCACTTCGAATACACGAGCCAGACGAGGTTCACTTTACAGGCGTTGCCAACATTGCCCAAAAAGAAAGTGTTCTTGGCAATAGTCTTGAAGCAGGAGTGGCACTCCTCAAAGACAGTGCGATCACCGCCCGCCAAAATGATGAGCATGCCATCGGCCGCCTCTTGTCGCGATCCATGGATCTGTGCCTCCAGATAGCGACCATTACATTGCTTGATGCCCTCTCCAATGTCCATGGACGTGTCCGGATCAATGGTGGACATTTCCACATATGCCTTATTGCGTAAATCCTTGAGCTGCAGGACGCCACAGTTACCAAAGACGAGATCTTTGGCGCCCTTGGGATCCGATACACAACAGAATATAACATCTGCCGCTTCCACCACATCCATGGGTGTGTCCTTAACCTCGGCACCAGCTTCCACAAAAGGCTGACACTTATCAATGGTGCGGTTCCAGACCACAACCTTGTGCCCCGTATAAATCAAATCCTTGACAATGGTGGATCCCATCATGCCCAGACCGAGAAAACCAAATGTTTGATCCGATGGCGTTATATCGCGGTCGGCCAATGTATTTGAACGTGAATTCATGTCAATGGTTTGCGTTTCCGGTCGCGTCACGACCGGTCGATCCAGCAATGCAATTGCATTGGGTGTACGCTTGCTAAGACTGCCCAAGAACGCATCCGACTCAATGCGTGCTCGGGCCGCAAGCGAAGACGAGCTAGCGCCATCGTAATCAACTGCATCTGGACTGCCAACAACATGGGCCACAGCAACACCATTGTTGGCATCCGTGGACGCCGCTTCAGGATTCTCATCGCTGTCGAGACCATCACGTATCTTATCAAAGTCCGCCTCAGTGGCATGATTGCCCATGCCACAACTCTCATCCACCTGGCTATCGATCTCCGCGGGATTCTCAACATATTTATCAATATCGGTCATTGCATGCCTAAAAGCAGCCGGTTTGCTCACTTTAGCCAATTCATCCTTCCAAGGACCCTCAAACGGTTTAATATTATGCTCCCCGATCCATGCGAAGTTGCGTGAGCCAAAGAAGAAGACACATCTCGTATTGGCGCGTCTCTGTTGACTTAACAGATCTAACGGTGGCTCCACAATCATGCCCGGCCATGGAGTAAATCCCTTCATTTTGGCCCAAATCAAATCCTTAGGCTTGTAGATAAATTTCTCTGTCGAGTCGCTCGATAACCACAATTTTTTATTTTTCGACATGATGTTATCTAGGCGTATATTAAACTTGGTTATTTTGCTGCTGTTATTGGGACGACGCACGCACGAAAAAACGTATTTGTTTATTTGCTGTAGCACAAACTCGTCGTTGGCAGCGTTTTATTAATTTTCTTTAATTTTCGTACGCAGCCTGCTTATTTTTCTTCTATTTTTTTTTTGTCTTTGTATAGTTATCATAACAGTTTCAAATTATTAAAATCTATCGTATATACATAGCAGTATAATCTATTCCATGAAAAACTTTGGTTTGAAACGAGCAACTATATTGTATAGTTTTTATCGATTCGTGAATTTTTTCCACTTCTTCTATCTCGCTCTTAGTCCTAGTATAGTTCTATTCCTTTTCATCATTCTAATTATGAGCATAATATTTGACAATTCTTCACGTCTAACTCTTTTGCTGTCTCTATTTTCCCGATGCTCTCTCTCTTTTTTGCTTTTTCTTTTCTTTTTTTGCCTTTCTTTCTTTTACGATGACTGTGTCAGCAGTCTTATAATGGATATTTGGCCTGGGTAAACATCCGTATTCCATTGCCCTTTCCTATTACCTTTCCGCGCTGCCCTTCTACTTTTACCAGGTCTATAAGTTGATGTCTATTGTGAGAGTGAGAGAGAGAGAGAGAGAGAGAGAAGAAAGACAGAAGAGCTTTTGGGTTGAAGAGCGGGGTCGCAAGTGCAGCAAGTGGAGCGTGGTTGGCTCCACTTTAATTGCAAGTTTAATTAGTAATTCATTGCAAGATTCGAATAGGCACTACGTGTTGCATGTGTATTACACACACACACACACACAAACACACACACACAAACATACACATACATCTACACCCTCACTCACACATTGATATCTGAAAACACGGTCGTATAAAGTTTTACATCTGTAATTTACACATATTTTATTAGCATCCGCAAAAGTTTTCATACAATATTAAACTCGTTTTAATTTGCCAGCGAATTGAATGCATTCATTATATTTAATTCATTTTACCCGTTTTATCCAATTCAATTAGTCTTAATTGAATGCAAAACTATATAATCCGAAACTTTCCTTCAACTCTGCAATACGTTTAGTTAACAATTTAATGCAGTTTAAATTATTAATACGATTACGCTAACATCCCTAATGGGAATTTTCAATATACTATAAGAGTATTTGATTATTTTATTGTGAATTTTCATGTTTTTTTATACATTTTTTTTTCTGCAATTACACTTTTCATTCAATCTTCTGGCAATATTCCCAAAACGTTATAAAGTTGAATTAAATTTCAAACTTAAAAAACTAAACAATACATTTATTTCAGTGCATTTTCTTATACTTATTTTAAAGTTTAAAAGATATGAATGTTGATCGATACTGATGAAATAAACAAAATTTTAACAAGAAACAATATTTCAGTCCAACACGCACCATCGTGTAATACCCTATGCCATTCATTTCCAATTGCAGGCTTACTAGGCACCATGGGAACATCTTTTAAAGCTGGTTGCGGGGTGGTGTTATGTGAATCCAACTGAATATTTTTAGTAACCTCAGCAAAGGTCATTGCTTTGGACACAGGAACTGCAGAAGTTGGCTTGGGAGCTGTGGCATTGGTACGGTATATAGCTTTTACTTTTTGAAATTCCGAGCATCCCCTCCAGTTGGCAGTGTGATCTTCCTTGCAGAAAGCGCAGGTAGCACGTGTGTCCTTAGACTTTGTGCATTCAGCCGAAAAGTGGCCTTCACCGCATTTCACACATCTAGGCTTTTCATGGCAGTTAGCTCGAGTATGGCCATAGCTAAGGCAGCGGAAGCATTGCGGAATTTCAGGTTTAGAACGAGGAGCTTCAACAACAACAACTTCATGGCATATACGTGAAATTTCGAAAACTGATTTGTTGTTTTTGGCTGGTTCTAACTCGACAAAGAAAAATTAATAGGCTTCTTAGTGTTACGATCCAACATAACAGCTGAAGACCTGACATTATGACCAAAGTTCGAAAAAGCCAGTGCGATGTCTTCCTTGCATGTTCCATGATAAAGTCCTTTAACTACACAGCGGAAACCCCTGTCTTCTTTCAGCTGCCAAGAATGCCAAGTAAGGTTCGTTTTAGTGTTAAGCCATTTACTTAGAGCTCTATAAGTCTCAGTTGTCAAACAATTGATTCGTGCGCAGTTATTGGGAAGGCTCTTCCAAGAAAAATGGTCACCACAGATACGTATAATGTCGCGCTTTAACGACGAGAAGTCAGATATATCGCTAATAATAATTGGCGGAGGCTTGAAAACACGCGGCTGAGAGTCCATCTTGCTAACAGCCGGCTCTACAGTGGGCTCAACATTTTCCATAGTCATTAAGAAGCGAGGCAAACCTTTTACATGGAAAAGACTGGGACTTTACCGTCGCGCCTTGCTTAAATGATTTCAATTCAGGGAAGTCTTGCGAGTAGGAAGAAATACTCAGATTCTTTGGCGAACTTTGTTTGGCAAGGACTTCAAAATTATTAATAGTATGGTCACTTTCATCCATAGAGGAACCATGATAAGACAAGCTGTTTTCACCTCCTCAAGATAGAGAGTTTAGATTCGAGAGAATCCCAACTTCGGCATTTTCATTAGTGTCAGAGACTTCGAAAAGGACAACCTTCGCATTCTTTTTTTTGGATAATGAAATAGGGGAGCGGTCACCCCTCTTCTTTGCCTTATTAGAATCCACTGACTTTGTTATAATTGGGACCTTAACCACGGACGGAGCCAATTGGG
>JAWNPS010000269.1:0-377264 GCA_035047385.1 Drosophila tripunctata | reverse complement strand
TTTTTTTTTTAATTTGACTGCTACAGGAAACCTTGCATTAAATGAGAATTGCATTTATTTTTGATTTTTAAATTTTTGTTTTGAGTCTTGACACAATTGATTAATGTTTTATTTGTGTTTACAGTGACGTTACACAGCTGAAGGGAATTTGCAACAATAGTAAGGAACTTTGTATGTACTGAAGAGACTGCTAACTAAGGGTAAGTATCAAATGATTTAATTTCTGAAATATTCTATTAATGTTTGTTTTTACTTGCAAGTGACGTCAGACTACAGGAGCAGCAAAATTGCAACAACAAATTGACAATTGGCAATAGGATTAAATGCAAGTGAGAGCTGCTAGATAATAACAAGATAAGTATAGAAGTTGAGCTATTTGAATATTTTATTAATGTTAGCACCTAGTTTTATCTATTTTATTTTTACTTGCAGGTGACGTCACACTATTGAAGGAAGTTGCATTAACAAATGTACAAGTGTCGAGGAGATTTGATATGGCATGAAGCAGCCAAAAAGCAAGGAGTAAGTATTAAATTTTTTGATTTCTGAAATATTCTATTAATGTTTGTTTTTATTTGCAGAGGACGTTTCGCTATTGGAAAAAAGTTGCAGCAGCAACTTAACAAGTGAGGAGAGAATGAAACAGCTAATAAGTAAAGGGTAAGTATCAAAATTAAAATTTCTGAGATATCTTAATAATGTTTATTTTAACTTGCAGGCGACGTCACACTACTGGAGGCAGGTTGCTTTAGCAAATGTACAAGTATCAAGAGGATTTGGTATGGCATGACGCAGCCAATAAACAAAGGGTAAGTATCAAATGATTTAATTTCTGAAATATTTAAATAATGTTTGTTTTTATTTACAGGTGACGTTTCGCTATTGGAGAAAAGTTGCAGCAGCAACTTAACAAGTGAGGAGAGAATGAAACAGCTAATAAGTAAAGGGTAAGTATCAAAATTAAAATTTCTGAGATATCTTAATAATGTTTATTTTAACTTGCAGGCCACGTCACACTACTGGAGGCAGGTTGCTTTAGCAATGTACAAGTATCAAGAGGATTTGGTATGGCATGACGCAGCTAATAAACAAAGGGTAAGTATCAAAGTTTTTGATTTCTGAATATTTCATTAATTTTTGTTTTTATTTACAGGTGACGTTTCGCTATTGGAGAAAAGTTGCAGCAGCAACTTAACAAGTGAGGAGAGAATGAAACAGCTAATAAGTAAAGGGTAAGTATCAAAATTAAAATTTCTGAGACTACAGGAGCAGCAAAATTGCAACAACAAATTGACAATTGGCAATAGGATTAAATGCAAGTGAGAGCTGCTAGATAATAACAAGATAAGTATAGAAGTTGAGCTATTTGAATAATTTATTAATGTTAGCACCTATTTTTATCTAATTTATTTTTACTTGCAGGTGACTTCACACTATTGAAGGAAGTTGCATTAAAAATGTACAAGTGTCGAGGAGATTTGATATGGCATGAAGCAGCCAAAAAGCAAGGAGTAAGTATTAAATTTTTTGATTTCTGAAATATTCTATTAATGTTTGTTTTTATTTACAGGTGACGTTTCGCTATTGGAGAAAAGTTGCAGCAGCAACTTAACAAGTGAGGAGAGAATGAAACAGCTAATAAGTAAAGGGTAAGTATCAAAATTAAAATTTCTGAGATATCTTAATAATGTTTATTTTAACTTGCAGGCGACGTCACACTACTGGAGGCAGGTTGCTTTAGCAATGTACAAGTATCAAGAGGATTTGGTATGGCATGACGCAGCTAATAAACAAAGGGTAAGTATCAAAGTTTTTGATTTCTGAATATTTCATTATTTTTTGTTTTTATTTGCAGGTGACGTTTCGCTATTGGAGAAAGTTGCAGCAGCAACTTTACAAGTGAGGAGAGGATGAAACAGCCAATAAACAAAGGATAAGTATCAAATTTTTTTATTTCTGAATATCTTAATAATGTTTGTTTTTACTTGCAGGTGACGTTTCGCTATTGGATAAAGTTGTAGCAGCAACTTTACAACTGAGGAGAGAAGGAAACAGCTAATAAGTAAAGGGTAAGTATCAAAATTTAAAGTTTTTGAAATATTTTATTTATATTTATTTCCATTTGCAGGAGAAGTTACGCAACGGCAATGGACAAATGACAAGCTACGGTAATAAAAAAAAGCAGCTGTTAAATAAATACAAGATAAGTACTGAATTTTGTGATTTTTAGAATATTTTTATTAATGTTTATTTCTATTTGCAGGTGGCGACATACAACAGGAGAAAGTTGCATCCACTAATGACAAAAGGATTTTGTAAAATTGAAAGCAGCAGCTGATAAGTTAAGTATTGAATGTTTTAAATGTTTGCGACAATTAATTAATGTTTATGTTTTATCCCGCTTACAGGCGACGTCACACTACCAGAGAGCATTACAGGATTTGCAGCAGCGAGCTGAGGATCATTTACCAAGTTGACTGTTACAGGGACAACGAATTACGAGAGTTTTAATATTAAATGATAAAATTGTTCAGTTTTTAAACAGTTTGTAGGTTCGGTTTTCCCTAATAAATGTATCAATTATACTCATGCTCTCTGGTGCCAATTCTTCACTCCCGTCCCCCCTCACCACGTTCTCGCTCTGGGTGGAATTTTCAAGTTTGGATTGCCAAGTTTGGCAAGAAGAAGAATTAGTCAGAATTCAAGTCAATCACACTGCTGCTTGGTGATTTCGTTTTGGACTGGCGTTGTTTTTTAACATTTTCTAATTTGCTATCAAGTTTACTAGTCATGGGCGTGTCATCCAGTTTAATGGATGGCCAATCATATTTATTCATTAGCTTATACATGCTGTGATACGTTTTGGAGTATGAATGAGAAGGTCGACCAGGGCTTGGTGGCGACAAAGTTGGCATACAGACTGAAGTTTCAGATGTATTTGGGGTTTGAAGTGGGATTCTATTTTCAGCATCGTAATCCTGACTGCTGACTTTCACCCAATTTTTCCCGTTAAAGAATCTTTTGCTTTTCTTACTATATCTCTTTTTGATTTTATTTTCATTAGTTGAATTCGATGAATTAATATCATTGTTTTTGATATTAAGGTTGCCTGAATTTGGCTTGGAATAGATTTTTGAATTTGTGAAAGTATGATTGGAGCGATTCATATTATTATTTGAATTTTTACTAATCATATTTTTGGAGGATTTCGTCAAGGATTCTAGTTTGCTTTCTAGAAGCTCAAGGTAGTGTTCACAGCCTTTGTGATTGGCCACATGTGAACATTGGCAGTTGGCGCATCTGCCCGGCAAGTAATCAGGTTTTTCACAGCTCCTGGTATGGTGTTCCTTGCCACATTTTAGGCAACAAACCTTATTGAAACAAAAGCGAGCAGTATGATTGTACATCTGACATCGATGGCATTGAGGGATGCTATTATATTTGGGGTGGGGCCATTCGACTTTAACCATATATTGACAAAGTTTTTTGATATCAAAGATACTCTTGCTTTTTGCCAAGTTGGGAGCCAACTCAATGTGAAAAAGGTCAGGAGAATAAGTGCAATTGTTGCGAGCATTTCTGAGGACAGGATTTGGGTTAGCTCATCGCGAATTTGTGTGGTGGGTGTGTTGGCGAGTATGCCGCGTATAATAACTCTAAACGAGCGATCTTCACGCAGCTGATATGTACTATAATGTACATTTCCATCCTCTTTGAGTACCCTGAGCATACCTCGGTACGCATCAATGGTTTTGGGCAATAGTCGGGCAACGTCGTTGCGTTGAAGTTGCCAACGATTATTGCGATAAGCATTTTTGCGACCGTTTTGATTAAGTTTAACATCGAAAAGTTCTCTACCAACAGCCTTGTTTAGTTTTACAAGGATTCCCTGCAGAGGAGGTTTGAATGAGATGTTCCTTGGGGGAGACGGAATCAATGATTTTAGACTGAGACAGTCTACGAAAGTTTACCAGCTGGTTGGGATTTCGCTGACTTTGAGATTGAGTTGAAGGCAAGGGATAAGGCTCGATTGGATCTTCTTGGGATGACGAGTCATCTGAATTTGAAGAGATTCGTAATCGAGAGCGATTATTTAACTTTGATTTTTTAACTTTTATAGCTGGTATATCCGATAAGGATGAGTCTGAGTCGAAAAGTTGAAAGGTGACTGATGGTTGCAGTCTGATGGAATGTTGGAGTCTACTACTGCGGCGCATGGAGTCTTTATTTGTAAAATTAGCTTATACATGCTGTGATACGTTTTGGAGTATGAATGAGAAGGTCGACCAGGGCTTGGTGGCGACAAAGTTGGCATACAGACTGAAGTTTCAGATGTATTTGGGGTTTGAAGTGGGATTCTATTTTCAGAATCGTAATCCTGACTGCTGACTTTCACCCAATTTTTTCCGTTAAAGAATCTTTTGCTTTTCTTACTATATCTCTTTTTATACCCTCTGAGGGGTATAATGGGTTTGTCAGAAGTATGTAACAGGCAGAAGGAGGCGTGGCAGACCCCATAAAGTATATATATTCTTGATCAGCATCAACAGCCGAGTCGATATAGCCATGACCGTCTGTCCGTCCGTCTGTCTGTCTGTCTGTCCGTATGAACAAACAGATCTCAGAGATGGTAAGAGCTACAATATCCGTTTTAGTCAGTATCGACCACATATTTAGTCAGTCAATACAAGTTTGTTTTCTTTTTTTGATGCCACGCCCCATTCGCCCCCAATATGCGAAAAACCAGATATACCTCAGAAAAAATATATGTTTTTTGCGGATATCTCGGTAACTATAATACCGAGGGACACCAATTTTGGCATGCAGGTTGTTATTTGCAATATAAATATAATGCCATCAAAATTTATTGAATGCCACGCCCCCTTCGCCCACAATTGCGTTGAAACTTTGAATGCCTCTGGCTCACTTATTTCTTAACGTATACTTTTGTAACTTGGTGTATAATTAGAGACAAATAATATCAAACGATTGTGAAAATTTCATTAAAATCGGACTATAATTAAAAAAGTTCGTCAAACAACGAAAATCGTTACTTTCAAGCATGGCATAGCCACGTGCATTGCACTGAGCTGTGCACACAAGCAACGAAAACGAAAAACGTGTGAGCGAGATAAATATACAAATATATGTGCATGTTTTGCAGCAGTTACTCCAATTTGAACTCATATAATTGGAAACGAAGCTCAGAGGGTATTACACGGTCGGCATGCCCGACTGACATTTTCTTTCTTGTTGATATTAAGGTTGCCTGAATTTGGCTTGGAATAGATTGTTGAATTTGTGAAAGTATGATTGGAGCGATTCATATAATTATTTGAATTTTTACTAATCATATTTTTGGAGGATTTCGTCAAGATTCTAGTTTGCTTTCTAGAAGCTCAAGGTAGTGTTCACAGCCTTTGTGATTGGCCACATGTGAACATTGGCAGTTGGCGCATCTGCCAGGCAAGTAATCAGGTTTTTCACAGCTCCTGGTATGGTGTTCCTTGCCACATTTTAGGCAACAAACCTTATTGAAACAAAAGCGAGCAGTATGATTGTACATCTGACATCGATGGCATTGAGGGATGCTATTATATTTGGGGTGGGGCCATTCGACTTTAACCATATATTGACAAAGTTTTTTGATATCAAAGATACTCTTGCTTTTTGCCAAGTTGGGAGCCAACTCAATGTGAAAAAGGTCAGGAGAATAAATGCAATTGTTGCGAGCATTTCTGAGGACAGGATTGTGAACATTGCGAACAGTGAACCCCATTTGGGTTAGCTCATCGCGAATTTGTGTGGTGGGTGTGTTGGCGAGTATGCCGCGTATAATAACTCTAAACGAGCGATCTTCACGCAGCTGATATGTACTATAATGTACATTTCCATCCTCTTTGAGTACCCTGAGAATACCTCGGTACGCATCAATGGTTTTGGGCAATAGTCGGGCAACGTCGTTGCGTTGAAGTTGCCAACGATTATTGCGATAAGCATTTTTGCGACCGTTTTGATTAAGTTTAACATCGAAAAGTTCTCTACCAACAGCCTTGTTTAGTTTTACAAGGATTCCCTGCAAGCTACCTAGCTTTGAGTTGGGTGCACAATTGGTTTTAAAGGAATGGATTGTGATTTGAGGAGGCTTGCAATGTCTCAAGTATTGAGGATCATCAACTCCAGAGGAGGTTTGAATGAGATGTTCCTTGGGGGAGACGGAATCAATGATTTTAGACTGAGACAGTCTACGAAAGTTTACCAGCTGGTTGGGATTTCGCTGACTTTGAGATTGAGTTGAAGGCAAGGGATAAGGCTCGATTGGATCTTCTTGGGATGACGAGTCATCTGAATTTGAAGAGATTCGTAATCGAGAGCGATTATTTAACTTTGATTTTTTAACTTTTATAGCTGGTATATCCGATAAGGATGAGTCTGAGTCGAAAAGTTGAGAGGTGACTGATGGTTGCAGTCTGATGGAATGTTGGAGTCTACTACTGCGGCGCATGGAGTCTTTATTTGTAAAATTTTCATTGATATGGGTCTTATTGATTAGAATTGGACTGCTTTGGTTGAAATTTGAATCGTTATCGATAGCATTGGTTTTGCAGGGTCTAAGTAAGGCCTGTTTGATTTTATTGGCTGATTTATTGTGTTTCTTAACGTCTCCCTGGCCACTTTTTATGTCTTTAATAAAATTTGCCTCATTTGAATTATTAATAATGTTAATAATAGCGTTTGATTCGCTATTATCATCGTCAGACATGTAACTATGACCTGGGACAATTTCGCCGGAAAAGGCAGAATATGAAAAGGAGTAGTCGTCCATTTCAGGAATCGAGTCGTTGCTGTTATTATTTTCTGAGACATGGCTCAGTTCTTGATCAGTGTACTTGTCCATATTTAATCTTAATTGTTTGTTAACAATTATTATTAACTAGTTGAACAATTGAGGCGATGCTAATTTTTGTTGCTAATTGATTTAAATTTAAATGCAGACGCAATCAATATACTTAATGAATTTCAATTAGGGAAATTTAACTTAAGGTTCAGAAATAGGCTAAACTGTACACAATGTATGTGTAGTGAAGAAAAGTACCAGTATCGTTAGCAAGGAACAAAACCAATATTGAAATGGTAAGAAACTGACGATAAGGGAGCTTATATTGAATTGGTAAATGAGTATTCCTATTCTTTAAATTGAGAGAAAAGAAGATGAGAATAAGGAAGCGAAGCAAGGCAGAGCAGAGCAGTGCAGACTATGCACAAGCGCACACACACACATGCATACAGCAGTATGCACTAAATGTATGTGTTGCTTAAGCTTCTAAACACACTCAAAGCAACGAGTGAAAAAAGCACTCAAGCAACTGATTCAATGTTATATGAGAATAGACAAACTGCTGCTGTTTGAAATGGCGCCTATTTGGTGCCGACGCGCAAAACGGAAAAAAATTCTGTATGTCAAAAACGTATAAATATGTATGTTAAAGAAGAGGGAAAAAACTATAGCGAATTTATGTGGAATAGATGATGAAATAGCAAAATATTTTAGTAATTTGCAGCAATTATAATTATATGCAAAATTGTAAAATTAATATTATATTTATATGTATGTATATGCAAGTAAGTAATATAAGAATATTAATAATAATGTATTTTAATGAGAAAAATTCAAGATTTTTAAAGCAAATGGGAAATTATAAGGAATTGGCAAAAATAAGCAAGAATCAATACTTAAGGTTATCAATTATGGCAATGTTATAATTTTTGTAATAATAAAAATAAAAGTGATACAGCTCACGTGTGCAGATGTTGAACAATGATGTGTATAATTCAGTTGGCATTCCGTACACAGTAAACACTCGGCATTAGGTTGACGCTGAGGAGTGTGCAATTGTAGAATAATGATGTATAAAAGTCAGCATTCAATTGGCATTCCGTTCACAGTTAACATTCGACATTAGTTAACGCTCAGCATGAAAGAGAAAATAAAGAAAAGGGATTAGACACTTGTATATAATTATGTATTTTTTTTTGTATTTATTGATATTGTATTTTGTTTTATTTCAGCAACAATTTTATTTTATTTTATTTCAGCAAAAGTTTTATTTTATTTTATTTCAGCAACAAATTTTTTTTTTCTTTCAGCAACAATTTTATTTTCTTTCAGCAATAATTTTATTTAGTTTTATTTCAGCAGCAATTTTATTTTATTTTATTTCAGCAACAATTTTATTTTATTTCAGCAGCAGTTTTATTTCAGCAATAGACACACATACACATATACATATGTATGTATGTGTGCGCAACCAACGCTCGCGCATTGAGCAAGTTGCAAGAGAATATGAATGTAATGAGAAGGGGGGAAAAACGCATGCAATTGTGTGAAGTGAATTATGGGGATAAACCCTGGCATAGAATACGGCAAAATACAATTTTTAAATAAACTCTTTGATTAAACTCTTTGTTTTATATTGATATTTTGCAACACCTCCTAAAAGTATGCCAGGGAAAGAAATTACACTCCCCAATTTCACAACACACACACACCATGACGCTTGAATTGCATAAATAATTGTTTAATTTTGTTTTATTTTAGCAAAAGTTTAATTTTGTTTTATTTTCAGCAATACACACACACACATGCATGCGCGTGCATGTAGAGACACTAATTGTTTAATAGCAATGTAAAACCGAAAACCGATAGCAAGAACACTCTATTTAATTTGTTGAATATCAAAAACGCTTTAATTTAAACTTTCTCAGCACAATCGCACGATCGCACAACCGACTCCTTCAATCGCTAAAATCAAACTGATCTAGAAGCAAAGTGACGCTGCCACGAGTCAGACACGCGTCGGCTAGAAGAATGAACAAAATGGCAGTTGAGTGAAAAGGACTGTTTGAGGTTTTCTGTAGATCAGAGTAGATCAACTGTTTTCCCTTTGTATGTGATTTGTGGCGATGGGCGTGAGTGATTCCGTGTGCTTTTAGTGTGGGTATTTGTTCGTTGGGAAGGCAGGGAAATTAGCTGCAATTTCCCTTTATGAGATCCCGACCAGTGAATTTAAAATTTTTGCATATGTATTAATGAATGATGTTGTCTTCTATTTCTATTTCTATGAATTGTTATTTTCCCTATTTTCTTCTGGCACATGTGCAAATGCAAAAGATATGGTGTGGCCAAACGTGAGTTACGTTAGATATTTTAGTCAAAAACAAATTGCAATTTAAATATTGCATTAGAATTTTTGGCCAAACCATATTTGGGTCGTTCTGTCGTGTTACGTTTGTCACCTAGTTTGTCGGTTATGTGTGCTTATTTTAAATAATTGTTTCAAGGCGACATTGAACTGTGCATGGGATGGAATAAAATTCCAGCACAAATGTCTTATTTGAGAAGATATTTATTTTTTCCATCAGGCTCTTATTTGGAATCTTGGTGCAATAACTGCCTCATGCAGAGATAGTGTGTAAAATTGGATGTATGATGAAGCAAAGTACGCCAGAGACGTAATATTTTTATCACAGTCACACTTATAAGCACGCCGCCAGCTACAACGAGGCACAAGCGTATATGAAATCTCATATAGCTGAGCACAGAGGTATGCACTGGGGGCGACTTGCCATGCAACGCGTGGTACTCTGATAATGCAATACAGTGTCACCCATCGATTTCACACACCAGGTCACTTCGGAGGACCCTAAGCCTGCAGTAATTGAGAGTTGGTTTTAACATATGAATGCATGTGCACATGCATCTGGGCATGAATGAGTGCCCAAAAACACATACACATACCATATGGACGAAACGAGACTGTCTCTTGTGCAGTAATTGGTCAATTTTTGAGAAAAACAAATTAAAGAGGGAGAATTGACCAATGTTATACTGCTGTAGAGTGTCTCGTCTCTTTAAATAATATATTCATATTGTAATTGATAGGTTAGAGAGATTATTTGAGAATTACCTAGCTAAATGTTTTAAATGGAGGGGACTTGAACGCTATGCTAACCTATAAACGCATAGAATATGCATTGCAAAACAATTACCCCCATATTATATCAGAATTATTCCTACTGCTTGGGTTAAAGAGAACTTAATCTAAGGAAAATGATGATTATAACAATTTATATTGTTATTTGCACCTAGAGAGAATTATATTTGCTGCGATAGAGAACGCGAATACTACACTTTCGTTTATAGTGCGATAGAGGACACGAATAATATTTAATTTTAAGTAACGAGTTTAAGATGGAGAATATTAACAATAATAATTTTTATCCTGTATGGTCCGATTAATTTTTGTTCAAATCGGGCTGGATATCGCCAGTCTGTTGTTGATAGAATGTAGAGAGACAATCTCAAGGATGCAAATGTGCAATTCTTGAGGCTATCTCAACAACAAACAGCAGTCTGGTACATATATATGAAAGAGAGATGCAAGTCAAATTGAGTAATTTTTTTTTTAATTTGACTGCTACAGGAAACCTTGCATTAAATGGGAATTGCGTTTATTTTTGGTTTTAAATTTTTGTTTGCTTCAAATTGAATTAATTTGAATTTTTAAGAATTATTGAATTATTGTATTTGGAATATAATATTGACGCTTATTCTCATAATATACAAGGTATTTGAGACAAAAAAAAAGATTTTTATTAAGAAAACGATAGATATGTATTATTATTATTTAATTTAGAGTCTAAAATTTCTAGCCTAGATATGGATATGGAAAACAGTTTCATATATAGTGCGATAGAGGACACGAATATTATTTAATTTTAAGTAACGAGTTTGAGATAGAGAATAATAACAATAATAATTTAACTTTAGGTTCAGAAATAGGCTAAACTGTACACAATGTATGTGTAGTGAAGAAAAGTACCAGTATCGTTAGCAAGGAACAAAACCAATATTGAAATGGTAAGAAACTGACGATAACGGAGCTAATATTGAATTGGTAAATGAGTATTCCTATTCTTTAAATTGAGAGAAAAGAAGATGAGAATAAGAAAGCGAAGCAAGGCAGAGCAGAGCAGTGCAGACTATGCACAAGCGCACACACACACATGCATACAGCAGTATGCACTAGGGTGGTTAAATTTCAAGGGCCGATGTTGATTTTGAATAAAACACAAACTATTTAGGAAATTATTGTAATTTTATTTTATTATGATATATTGGTACTACTCAATTATGTATGGAACAAAATATCGGCCAAATGGGCGCCGCGACCTCGGCGGCACACCTCCATCCGATGGTCCAAATTTTTGATGACGCTGAGGCATAATGGAGGTTCTATGCCGTTAATGTGCCGAATTGTCTCATCTAGCTCTTGAATTGTTGCTGGCTTATCGACGAACACCTTTTCCAACCCAAAGAAAAAAGTCCAACGGTGTCAAATCTCATGATCTTGGCGGCCAATTGACAATTCAAGAGCTAAAGGATGAGATAATTCGGCACATTAACGGCATCATCGAAAATTTGGACCATCGGATGGAGGTGTGCCGCCGAGGTCGCGGCGCCCATTTGGCCGATATTTTGTTCCATACATAATTGAGTAGTACCAATATATCATAATAAAATTAAATTACAATAATTTCCTAAATAGTTTGTGTTTTATTCAAAATCAACATCGGCCCTTGAAATTTAACCACCCTTTTTGAGAATAGACAAACTGCTGCTGTTTGAAATGGCGCCTTTTTGGTGCCGACGCGCAAAACGGAAAAAAAAAATTCTGTTTTGTCAAAAACGTATAAATATGTATGTTAAAGAAGAGGGAAAAAACTATAGCGAATTTATGTGGAATAGATGATGAAATAGCAAAATATGTATGAATATGCAAGTAAGTAATATAAGAATATTAATAATAATGTATTTTAATGAGAAAAATTCAAGATTTTTAAAGCAAATGGGAAATTATAAGGAATTGGCAAAAATAAGCAAGAATCAATACTTAAGGTTATCAATTATGGCAATGTTATAATTTTTGTAATAATAAAAATAAAAGTGATACAGCTCACGTGTGCAGATGTTGAACAATGATGTGTATAATTCAGTTGGCATTCCGTACACAGTAAACACTCGGCATTAGGTTGACGCTGAGGAGTGTGCAATTGTAGAATAATGATGTATAAAAGTCAGCATTCAATTGGCATTCCGTTCACAGTTAACATTCGACATTAGTTAACGCTCAGCATGAAAGAGAAAATAAAGAAAAGGGATTAGACACTTGTATATAATTATGTATTTTTTTTTGTATTTATTGATATTGTATTTTGTTTTATTTCAGCAACAATTTTATTTTATTTTATTTCAGCAAAAGTTTTATTTTATTTTATTTCAGCAACAATTTTATTTTACTTCAGCAGCAATTTTATTTCAGCAATAGACACACATACACATATACATATGTATGTGTGCGCAACCAACGCTCGCGCATTGAGCAAGTTGCAAGAGAATATGAATGTAATGAGAAGGGGGGAAAAACGCATGCAATTGTGTGAAGTGAATTATGGGGATAAACCCTGGCATAGAATACGGCAAAATACAATTTTATAAATAAACTCTTTGATTAAACTCTTTGTTTTATATTGATATTTTGCAACACCTCCTAAAAGTATGCCAGGGAAAGAAATTACACTCCCCTATTTCACAACACACACACACCAAGACGCTTGAATTGCATGGATAATTGTTTAATTTTGTTTTATTTCAGCAAAAGTTTTATTTTATTTTTTTTTTTTTTATTTCAGCAAAAGTTTAATTTTGTTTTATTTTCAGCAATACACACACACACATGCATGCGCGTGCATGTGGAGACACTAATTGTTTAATAGCAATGTAAAACCGAAAACCGATAGCAAGAACACTCTATTTAATTTGTTGAATATCAAAAACGCTTTAATTTAAACTTTCTCAGCACAATCGCACGATCGCACAACCGACTCCTTCAATCGCTAAAATCAAACTGATCTAGAAGCAAAGTGACGCTGCCACGAGTCAGACACGCGTCGGCTAGAAGAATGAACAAAATGGCAGTTGAGTGAAAAGGACTGTTTGAGGTTTTCTGTAGATCAGAGTAGATCAACTTTTTTCCCTTTGTATGTGATTTGTGGCGATGGGCGTGAGTGATTCCGTGTGCTTTTAGTGTGGGTATTTGTTCGTTGAGAAGGCAGGGAAATTAGCTGCAATTTCCCAGTGAATTTAAATTTTGCATATTTTCCCTATATGCAAATGCAAAAGATATGGTTTGGCCAATTATGAGTTACGTTAAATATTTAAAACAAATTGCAATTTAAATATTGCATTAGAAATGTTGGCCAAACCATATTTGGGTCGTTCTGTCGTGTTGCGTTTGTCACCTAGCTTGTCGGTTATGTGTGCTTATTTTAAATAATTGTTTCAAGGCGACATTGAACTGTGCATGGGATGGAATGAAATTCCAGCACAAATGTCTTATTTGAGAAGATATTTATTTTTTCCATCAGGCTCTTATTTGGAATCTTGGTGCATTGATTTTTTGCGTAAGATTTCCCCCTCTCTGTGGTAGAAAAACTCGGCTGTAACAGTGTTGCGTGTATTTCTGCGTCAATTCCATTGTGAGAGTGCCCGAAAAATATCTCGCCTCAGCAATGCAATCTCTAGCGTTCTGGAGCAATCTTAGCTGATGGGCAATCCAGAACACATCATAGAGAAAATTGCATGCTGCAACGAGACTCTAAAAACTTTTTCTCCCTCACAATATTGAGCATACGCAGACTGTAGCTAGTTAATCTTAGGAAAATTTACTGAATCTAATGCAAGGGACATGGACAAGAGTGGAGCCTAAGTTGAGTTTTGAATTGATGGAAAAAATTTTGCACACAATAAAGCGAAATTAATTAGAAGAAAGAATCATTTCTGTAAAAGCCACCTCTACTTGGAATCCACGTCACCATCCAAATCAAAAAAAAAAAATTTTTTTTTGGATTATTTTTTTTTTTTTTTCGACACCCAAGGAACAACACCACACCCCACATTTTTTTATCGCCGCACCCACCCCAAAAGACCCCCCTCTCCCCCCCCTTTTTTTTTTTTCAAACAAATAACAAAACCCCCCCCCCCCAGAGATAGTGTGTAAAATTGGATGTATGATGAAGCAAAGTACCCCAGAGACGTAATATTTTTACCACAGTCACACTTATAAGCACGCCGCCAGCTACAACGAGGCACAAGCGTATATGAAATCTCATATAGCTGAGCACAGAGGTATGCACTGGGGGCGACTTGCCATGCAACGCGTGGTACTCTGATGATGCAATACAGTGTCACCCATCGATTTCACACACCAGGTCACCTCGGAGGACCCTAAGCCTGCAGTAATTGAGAGTTGGTTTTAACATATGAATGCATGTGCACATGCATCTGGGCATGAATGAGTGCCCAAAAACACATACACATACCATATGGACGAAACGAGACTGTCTCTTGTGCAGTAATTGGTCAATTTTTGAGAAAAACAAATTAAAGAGGGAGAATTGACCAATGTTGTACTGCTGTAGAGTGTCTCGCCTCTTTTAATAATATATTCTTATTGTAATTGATAGGTTAGAGAGATTATTTGAGAATTACCTAGCTAAATGTTTCAAATGGAGGGGACTTGAATGCTATGCTAAACTATTAACGCATAGAATATGCGTTGCAAAATAATTACCCCCATATTATATCAGAATTATTCCTACTGCTTGGGTTAAAGAGAACCTAATCTAAAGAAAATGATGATTATAACAATTAATATTGTTATTTGCACCTAGAGAGAATTATATTAGCTGCGATAGAGAACGCGAATACTACACTTTCGTTTATAGTGCGATAGAGGACACGAATATTATTTAATTTTAAGTAACGAGTTTAAGATGGAGAATAATAACAATAATAATTTTTATCCTGTATGGTCCGATTAATTTTTGATCAAATCGGGCTGGATGTCGCCAGTCTGTTGTTGATAGAATGTTGAGAGACAACCTCAAGGATGCAAATGTGCAATTCTTGAGGCTATCTCAACAACAAACAACAGTCTGGTACATATATATGAAAGAGAGATGCAAGTCAAATTGAGTAAATTTTTTTAATTTGACTGCTC
Source organism: Drosophila tripunctata (assembly GCA_035047385.1). NCBI lineage: Eukaryota > Metazoa > Arthropoda > Insecta > Diptera > Drosophilidae > Drosophila > Drosophila tripunctata. Next base: position 362,142 of record JAWNPS010000269.1, on the reverse strand, counting down.
TTCCAGGAAACCTTGCATTAAATGAGAATTGCGTTTATTTTTGATTTTAATTTTTGTTAGCTTTAAATTGAATCAATTTGAATTTTTAAGAATTATTGTATTTGGAATATAACATTGACGCTTATTCTCATAAAATACAAGGTATTTGAGACAAAAAAAAAGAGTTTTATTAAGAAAACGATAGATATGTATTATTATTATTTAATTTAGAGTCTAAAATTTCTAGCCTAGATATGGATATGGAAAACAGTTTCATATATAGTGCGATAGAGGACACGAATATTATTTAATTTTAAGTAACGAGTTTGAGATAGAGAATAATAACAATAATAATTTTTATCCTGTATGGTCCGATTAATTTTTGTTCAAATCGGGCTGGATATCGCCAGTCTGTTGTTGATAGAATGTTGAGAGACAACCTCAAGGATGCAAATGTGCAATTCTTGAGGTCATCTCAACAACAAACAACAGTCTGGTACACACAGTGGCGAGCAAAAGTGAGCGAATGCTCACAACCCCGACCCCGGCCGCCCAGCAAACGCGAACCATGCAAGCAATTCCGAAAAATGCCCCTGCTTCACGCTTACTACCCCATTCACAACAAACAAGAACAAAGAAACAAAGCACACTAGGCAAAAACAAAGAGCATGAGAAAAAAATCAAAAACAATCCACATCAATTCACCCCTGCACGTTTGGTACATTCCACTAATTTTCGCTTTTCTACTTTGCTTATCAGCAAAAACCATGCGGATTCACCGTTATATTTTTTCTTCTCTATGTTCTGTTAATCGTAGACTAATTTTAAACGTTTGTCGTGCGAATCGAACCAAATTTTTCAATTGCTAGTAAATTTTGAAAAAACTATTGAAAATTCGCATAAAAATGAAAAAAATATCGGTGGAAACCGAAAACAGTGTTGTGTGTCTGACCGAGAAAGGCTGTTCTTCACGTTCAATAGCAAATAAACTTGGAATAAGCCAATCGGCTGTGCTTGCAGCTCAAAAAATGCGAAATGTGACCCCCAAACCGCAGATTAAAGGTCGCAAAAAATTATTAACTGACTCCGATGCTCGACTGATGGTAGCAGAAATGAGAAAAAACAAGCTGCTGACACCAAAGAGTGCTTCCTTGGCGGTTAACAAAAATGTTAGTGAATGGACTGCTAGACGCGCGCTTCACGACATAGGATACACCTCATCGGTCAAAAAGGTCAAACCTGCATTGTCCGATAAAAACGTAAAAGCGCGTTTAAAATTTGCAAGGGAACACAAAAATTGGACCGTTGATGATTGGAAACGCGTTATCTGGTCGGATGAGTCCAAATTCAACCGCTTCCAGTCGGATGGAAAGCAGTACTGCTGGCGTAGACCTGGTGAACGTCTTCAAAAACACCATGTGAAGCAAACCGTCAAACACGGCGGTGGAAATATAATGGTTTGGGGTTGCTTTACATGGTGGAATATTGGTCCTCTCCACTTAGTAGAAGGCATCATGCGAAAAGAGGACTATTTGGAAATTTTGCAAACCCATCTTCCCAATTTTGTGGACGTATGTGCTTATCCCGAGGGGGAAATTGTTTTTCAACAAGACGGGGATCCCAAGCACACAGCAAAAATTGTTAAGGAATGGATTGGGAAACAACATTTTCAGTTGATGGAGTGGCCAGCACAAAGTCCCGACCTCAATCCAATTGAGAATCTCTGGTCAATTGTGAAGAGACGGCTCGCGCAGTACCACGCCGCCCCAACAAACATGGGTGACCTCTGGGAGCGGGTTAATACGGAATGGAATAGAGTTTCGAAAGAAATTATAAATAACTTGGTAGAGAGCATGCCAAACCGTATTAATCAAGTTATTTCATGTAAAGGTTTATGGACAAAATATTAAAATTTCTTTGAAAATATTATTTTTTCGAAACGTGCAAAAATGAATCAACGTGGACCACCCCAGATCCCCCTCCCATACTCCCCGTTCCCACCCAATACACCCTGCCTCCCCACTCCTACCCGTCACAAATGAAACCATAAACACAAAACAAAAACACTCCCCGGAACCGCCGGCACGGCTCGCGCCCGCCGGGAGGCCAAAGTCAAAGCTGCAAACACCCACCCACTCCCGCTTGCCACTGTATATATGAAAGAGAAATGCAAGTCAAATTGTGTATTTTTTTTTTAACAGTTAATACAGGATTCCTTATTCGCTTGATAAATTTGTAGACATAGCCAAATGTGCGCTGCATGGATCCAAACGAATTTGAGTGCTTACATCCAAGAGTGAGGTCTGCATGTGGAGATGTCACGATGAGTGCGCTTTTCCTCAACTCAATTGTAGGCTTTTCGAAAGAAAGGATGTCAGCTGGATTCCTATCGGGTGGAACATGATGCTATTGCATGCCAAGGGTCAACTCCTGTATTGCAGACACTCTGTTCGCAACGAAAACATTAAATTTGAAAGGCTCATCTCTAATCCAGGATAGAACTACTGAAGAATCGCACCAGCAATAAAACTGGCTGAAGAAAATTCCGGTACGATTGATTTCATACATCAGACTTGCCAATAGTTTCGCTCCACAAAGTTCCAACTTCGGAACGGACAACGTCTTCAAAGGCGCAACTCGCGACTTGGAGCACAGGAGTCTACTTGTGACAGTCTGACCTCTGGTGACCACATAGACGCAAGCACCATAAGCCTCCAAACTGGCATCGCAAAATCCATGAATCTTCACCTCAGCATCTGCGATGAGCACGACTCTGGGAAACGAGAAGTGTGGAATGTTCTGGAAACTACTGCATAACTCCTTCCATGCCGTGTCACGTGCTACAGGCAAACTTTCATCCCAAGTCAGTTGATCCTTGCAGAGCTGTTTTCAGCAGCTACTCCATCTAGGACCTTCTCGTGACTCGAACACCATTTGCGAAGCTTGAACTGGCCACGGGCCAATATAGCGCAAGTCTGATCCATCTTTTGCCTGGCTTCTGCCAGGCTATCAGGCATGGCAACTCGAACACAGCGGTACATCTTACAAATGTCAGCTGTTAGCGCTACAGGATATGTGCCAAATCGAATCAAAATATGAAGCAGCTTTGGCTGTATGATTGGGCCGGCCATCAACACGTCGTTAAGAGAGTATCCTGACTCGGTCGACGCAGAGCCATCAAACACCACACGCAACTTTGTTGTGGTGCTGTCCTCCTTCAAGACGCAATGGTGAGGAAGAAAATACTTGCAGCAATCTATGGACTCAGGAGCAACTTGCGACATGTGGTTCAGATCCAGAAACTCCTTGATGAAAGCTGAATACTGCTCCTTTAGATGCGCATGACGGCCCAATTTACGTTCAATGCTGAGGAAACGACGATATGCCTGATCATAGGAGTCACCTAGAAGCTCTGCACTGGGCTTCAAAGGCAACCGAACCATATATTCGCCAGACGGCAGACGAGAAAAGTTTTTTACAAAGTGCTGCTCGCATTCCAATTCTTCCTTGCTGGCCTTTACCATGGGCTCTTCCAAACTCTCAATTTCCCAAAAACGTCGAACCAAGTCATCCAACCTGAAGTCCAGCTGAGCAGCCTCGCTGATATGAGCGCTGCCAGTAGACAACAACGAAGTGCTACGATGCTTCTCAAAACCTCCAGTCACGACCCAGCCAAGGCGCGTCTTTTGAAGCAGCGGCAATCCGGGCAACAGCATGACTTGCCCAACAGATAGCAGCTCATAGAAAAGGCTCGCTCCAATTAAAAGATCCACTCGCTGTGGCTTGTTGAACGCTGGATCAGCCAGTGTAATGTTGGAGGGAATCTTCCAATCCGACGTGTCGATTGCGAAGCTAGGCTGACTGTCGGTAATAGTTGGGGCCACAAGGGCGTCAAATGTGGCTGAATACTCTGACGTGGACGACTTCATCTGAATTTTTACAACTGATCCGTCAGTAGAAACGCTCGTGTCTCCGAGACCCGTGACGACCGCCGAAGATCTGGTTTTCTTTAAATGCAGCCTCTGTGCGAAACGAGAAGTTACCATGTGCAGCTGAGAACCAGAGTCCAGTAACGCTCTGCAGGGAACCAAAGAGCCAACGCTATTTCTCACCATGACCACCGCGGTGGCCAAAAGCACGACACCAGACTGAAGACCTTGGGCAGCAAGAGAGGTAGCAGAGTGAGCTGTAGTCGACGGGGGAATACTGGCGGTAGACGATGTGCTTGCTGGTCCTACTGCCTGAGAATCAGAAGAGGTAGCAAAATGCAACAGGCTGTGATGCTTTCCTCCACAGGTGCGACAATGACTGCTGCTACATGAACGAGTTTGATGCCCTTTCTTTAGGCAGTTGAAACATAGAGCCAGTTTTTTTTACCTCCTTATGGCGCAGAGATGGAGACAAATTTGCAAATCTACTGCATGAATAGATTCCGTGGCCGCGTTCATCACAGAAACCACATCCACCTTGGCTAGTCTCGGCCACAAAGGCCTTTCTTGGGTTAGCATTTTGGTTAGACTTGCCCATATGAGAATTTGCTGACGTCGAATATTGTATGCTGTCCAGCTTCTGGCATCGCCTTTCCAGAAACTCAAAGAACTCATCAGCTGTCGGCACCTTGTCCGAGGAGCAAGCGTCATCCCACTTATTTCGGGTTTTCACGTCCAATTTCTGAAGGAGTGTTTGCACAATAAAACATCCTGAAATCTGCTCCGAATTGCCTAATGTCTTTAACGCACGCATATGAGAGTTAACCCTGTCAGAGAATTGCCGAAGATGTGACGCCGACTCGTTGTCTACCCTCTTGAGCCCAAGAATCTCCTTTATGTGTGCCTGAAAAACAATATGTTTGTTACTAAAGCGTTTATTAAGAATATCGAGAGCCACACGATAATTGGCACCGATAAAATCCAACGATCTAACCGCATCCAACGCAGGGCCAGACAGACATGAGCGAAGATGCTGCAGCTTCTCAATGTTGGTCAATTCGGGATCCTTGTCAACGCCAGACTCAAACATTGCATATTCCGTATAGCCATCGGAGAATGTAGGCAGCTTGAGCTCGGGCAAACGAGATCTATTGGCCACTATCACGGTTTGATTAAGAGTGTCATCATAGCGCCCAAATGTCGAATGTGGCGGGGCACTTGACTGATGTTTTTGAATAATTACGCGCACACGAGCCTCGAGCTTAGCCATTAAATCGTCAAAGTCATCGCGCACTTTGCTGCCAATTTCGTCGAAGTCGACTTCTTCTAACGAATTTTGCGCGCCGTTAAAGGTAGATTTAGTATGCTCAATACGTAATAAATGCACTTCTAGCTCGACAGGGTCTAGATCATTAAGCTTGTTTGTTGATAAATCACTTTCGAGATTTTTAGCGCGTTCAAACAATGCAGACACTTTGCGTTTGAAAAAGGTCACCCTGTCTGCAATTCGCGCACTATCAACGTCTGTGTTTGCCATGATGGCGCTTGGCAACAATGTAACGGCGAAAGAAATGAAAGCAACTACAAAAGTCAGTAAACGCACAGCCGCTTATGAACAAGCGTATGTATATAAAAAGGCTGAGAATGACAACAACAACAACGAGCGAGAGTCTGATTGCGGTGCCTTTTCCAATATGACACACAATATGACACTATGAAATTGTTGCTTTGCAACACACACACGCACATATGTATGTATGATTATGCACTTGATTTGTTTTCAGCGAACACAGAACTTCACTGCACAATTGAATGTTATTTAGCCAATCTCGTCGGGGCCTCCAAATGTTGAATTGCCAATATTTTTTGACAATTGTACGCGGGTACTATTTACCAAGAATGAATACAACTTGGATTTCAACAACAACGTTTATTTTGGCTAGATTGGCTTCACAATATGCGGCTGTGGCTTTTAACAATTAGCTTCGCCAGATCAACAACTAAAGTTATGTACAATGCAAAAACGCGGGAAAAATATGCTAGTGTATATGTATGTGTATGTGTATGCAATCACAGCTGGAACCAGTTCACGACAAGCCGCTCATCTAGTTCAGTACACGACATGCCTGCTCATCTAGTTCATGCTGTGCCGATAGTTATATCGATAAACGGATTAGGCTGCTGCTGAATCCGACAATGATGATGATAACAATTTATATTGTTATTTGCACCTAGAGAGAATTATTATTATTTTTAATTATTATTATTATTTTTTATTATTATTATTATTATTAGCTGCGATAGAGAACGCGAATACTACACTTTCGTTTATAGTGCGATAGAGGACACGAATAATATTTAATTTTAAGTAACGAGTTTAAGATGGAGAATAATAACAATAATAATTTTTATCCTGTATGGTCCGATTATTTTTTATTCAAACCGGGCTGGATATCGCCAGTCTGTTGTTGATAGAATGTTGAGAGACAATCTCAAGGATGCAAATGTGCAATTCTTGAGGTCACCTCAACAACAAACAACAGTCTGGTACATATATATGAAAGAGAGATGCAAGTCAAATTGAGTAATTTTTTTTTTTTTTATTTTGACTGCTACAGGAAACCTTGCATTAAATGAGAATTGCGTTTATTTTGGATTTTAAATTTTTGTTTGCTTTAAATTGAATCAATTTGAATTTTTAGGAATTATTGAATTATTGTATTTGGAATATAATATTGACGCTTATTCTCATAAAACACAAGGTATTTGAGACAAAAGAAAGATATGTATTATTATTATTTAATTTAGAGTCTAAAATTTCTAGCCTAGATATGGATATGGAAAACAGTTTCATATATAGTGCGATAGAGACACAAAAAATATTGTTGAAACTTCGAATGCCTCTGGCTCACTTATTTCTTAACGTATAGTTTTGTAACTTATAGTATACTTGCAGACAAATGATATAAAACGATTGTAAATTCATTAAAATTGGACAATAATTAAAAAAGTTTTTCATACAACGAAAATCGTTACATTCAAGCAAGGCATAGCCACGTGCATTGCACTGAGCTGTGCACACAAGCAACGAAAACGAAAAACGTGTGAGCGAGATAGACACACAAATGTGTGTGCATGTTAAGTTCTTGCAGCAGCTACTCTAATTGGAGCTCATATAATTGGAAACGAAGCTCAGAGGGTATTACACGGTCGGCATGCCCGACTGACATTTTCTTTCTTGTTTTTTTTTTAAATTTGACTGCTACAGGAAACTTTGCATCAAATGAGAATTGCGTTTATTTTTGATTTTTAATTTTTTTTTATTTTTCATATGAAATTTATAATTATTTAAGAATTTCATGGAATTGTTGAATTTAAAATATAATATTTGCGCTTATTTTCATAAAATACAATGTATTTGATACAGAAAAAGAATTTCGCCAAGAAAACGACAGATATGTACTACTATTATTTAATTTAAAGTCTAAGATTGCTAGCCTAGATATGGATATGGAGAAACGTTTCATATATAGTGCGATAGAGGACACGAATATTATTTAATTTTAAGCAACGAGTTTAAGATGGAGAATAATAACAATAATAATTTTTATCCTGTATGGTCCGATTAATTTTTGTTCAAATCGGGCTGGATGTCGCCAGTCTGTTGTTGATAGAATGTTGAGAGACAATCTCAAGGATGCAAATGTGCAATTCTTGAGGCTATCTCAACAACAAACAACAGTCTGGTACATATATATGAAAGAGAGATGCAAGTCAAATTGAGTAAATTTTTTTTTTTAAAGTTGACTGCTACAGGAAACCTTGCATTAAATGGGAATTGCGTTTATTTTTGGTTTTAAATTTTTATTTGCTTTAAATTGAATCAATTTGAATTTTTAGGATATATTGTATTTGGAATATAATATTGACGCTTATTCTTATAAAATACAAGGTATTTGAGACAAAAAAAAGAGTTTTATTAAGAAAACGATAGATATGTATTATTATTATTTAATTTAGAGTCTAAAATTTCTAGACTAGATATGGATATGGAAAACAGTTTCATATATAGTGCGATAGAGGACACGAATATTATTTAATTTTAAGTAACGAGTTTGAGATAGAGAATAATAACAATAATAATTTTTATCCTGTATGGTCCGATTAATTTTTGTTCAAATCGGGCTGGATATCGCCAGTCTGTTGTTGATAGAATGTTTAGAGACAACCTCAAGAATGCAAATGTGCAATTCTTGAGGTCACCTCAACAACAAACAACAGTCTGGTACATATAAATGAAAGAGAGATGCAAGTCAAATTGAGTAAATTTTTTTTTTTTAATTTGACTGCTACAGGAAACCTTGCATTAAATGAGAATTGCATTTATTTTTGATTTTTAAATTTTAAATTAATTTGAATTTTTAAGAATTATTGAATTATGATATTAACGCATATTCTTATAAAATACAAGGTATTTAAACAGAAAAAGAATATTATTTAGAAAATGTTAGATATGTATTAATATTAACCAATCAACAGTCAACAATTGCGTATCAAAATTTTAGACATGAACACAGAAAGAGCTTTGCATAAAGAGCGATAGAGGACACGAAAATATTAGCATTTTAAAACATTGTGTTTAAGAGAATAATAACGATAATAATAATAACCTGTATGGACCGAGCAAAACTAAGTACAAAATGTTTAAGTAAGTGTGTAATCGGAAAGTGATCGAAAAGTCGCTGTGAGCGTTCATCTGAATTAATCATAGAAACGGACGCAAGAACTAGAGCAAATTGAACCGGAACTCCTTTGATCACTCAATAGTGTTGAAGAAGAGGAAGAATGTAAACAAATGTATGTATTTACAAACAAACATTAGTTTAAATTTAATTTATTTTATTTATTTACGGGAGAGGATCGGATGAACGCAGCAGCCGAGGATCGGATGAGGAGAACAACGGACAGTGAGCTGGTAAGTAATAGAAATTTAAACTTTCTGAAACTGGTAGCAAATAAAAGCCAATCAGTGCAATTGTTTTGCAATAGGTATTAATAGTAACTAATTTGAATATTACAGAATGGGAAACGATGAGTGGACGCGATCTTGAAAGGGAGGGAGGCTACTACGATAAGTATAAACTATTCTAATTTATTTTTGAATATTTTAATAATGTTTGTTTTTATTTGCAGGTGACGTTGCGCTATTGGAAGGAGAATAGCAGCAGCAAATGCATATGCGGCGAGAATGTGCAAATGGAAGGGTAGCTGCTAAACAATTAAACACAAGATAGTATAAACTATTCTAATTTTTTTAATATTTTAATAATTTTTGTTTTTATTTGCAGGTGACGTCACACAGTGGAAGGAGAATATTTTGAATATTGAATATTTTAAATTTTATGCAACAATTGATTAATTTTTTCATATTTAAATTTGCATTTTCAGGTGCCATCCCATTTGCTGGAGAATTTGACAAGCACAAGTGGAATTTCCCAGTAGTTGCAGGAACAAGAGACTGGGAATTTGAGGTGCAATAAAGCTGCTACCTACTATAAAGGATAAGTGCTGGAATCGTGGTTTTGAAATTAATATATTATTTATAAATGTTTGTTTCTATTTGCAGGCAGTGTCACACTACTGGAGGAGGAATGCAATAGCAAATAAACAAGTGGCAAAGGAGATGGATATTTAAATGAAAGTTGCTGCCAATATACGATAAGTATTGATATTTTGAGTCTTGACACAATTGATTAATGTTTTATTTGTGTTTACAGTGACGTTACACAGCTGAAGGGAATATGCAACAATAGTAAGGAACTTTGTATGTACTGAAGAGACTGCTAACTAAGGGTAAGTATCAAATGATTTAATTTCTGAAATATTCTATTAATGTTTGTTTTTACTTGCAGGTGACGTCAGACTACAGGAGCAGCAAAATTGCAACAACAAATTGACAATTGGCAATAGGATTAAATGCAAGTGAGAGCTGCTAGATAATAACAAGATAAGTATAGAAGTTGAGCTATTTGAATAATTTATTAATGTTAGCACCTATTTTTATCTAATTTATTTTTACTTGCAGGTGACTTCACACTATTGAAGGAAGTTGCATTAAAAATGTACAAGTGTCGAGGAGATTTGATATGGCATGAAGCAGCCAAAAAGCAAGGAGTAAGTATTAAATTTTTTGATTTCTGAAATATTCTATTAATGTTTGTTTTTATTTGCAGATGACGTTTCGCTATTGGAGAAAAGTTGCAGCAGCAACTTAACAAGTGAGGAGAGAATGAAACAGCTAATAAGTAAAGGGTAAGTATCAAAATTAAAATTTCTGAGATATCTTAATGTTTATTTTAACTTGCAGGCGACGTCACACTACTGGAGGCAGGTTGCTTTAGCAAATGTACAAGTATCAAGAGGATTTGGTATGGCATGACGCAGCCAATAAACAAAGGGTAAGTATCAAATGATTTAATTTCTGAAATATTTAAATAATGTTTGTTTTTATTTACAGGTGACGTTTCGCTATTGGAGAAAAGTTGCAGCAGCAACTTAACAAGTGAGGAGAGAATGAAACAGCTAATAAGTAAAGGGTAAGTATCAAAATTAAAATTTCTGAGATATCTTAATGTTTATTTTAACTTGCAGGCGACGTCACACTACTGGAGGCAGGTTGCTTTAGCAATGTACAAGTATCAAGAGGATTTGGTATGGCATGACGCAAAAAAATTTTTTGATTTCTGAATATCTTAATAATGTTTGTTTTTACTTGCAGGTGACGTTTCGCTATTGGATAAAGTTGCAGCAGCAACTTTACAACTGAGGAGAGAAGGAAACAGCTAATAAGTAAAGGGTAAGTATCAAAATTTAAAGTTTTTGAGCGAGCTGAGGATCATTTACCAAGTTGACTGTTACAGGGACAACGAATTACGAGAGTTTTAATATTAAATGATAAAATTGTTCAGTTTTTAAACAGTTTGTAGGTTCGGTTTTCCCTAATAAATGTATCAATTATACTCATGCGCTCTGGTGCCAATTCTTCACTCCCGTCCCCCCTCACCACGTTCTCGCTCTGGGTGGAATTTTCAAGTTTGGATTGCCAAGTTTGGCAAGAAGAAGAATTAGTCAGAATTCAAGTCAATCACACTGCTGCTTGGTGTCTTCGTTTTGGACTGGCGTTGTTTTTTAACATTTTCTAATTTGCTATCAAGTTTACTAGTCATGGGCGTGTCATCCAGTTTAATGGATGGCCAATCATATTTATTCATTAGCTTATACATGCTGTGATACGTTTTGGAGTATGAATGAGAAGGTCGACCAGGGCTTGGTGGCGACAAAGTTGGCATACAGACTGAAGTTTCAGATGTATTTGGGGTTTGAAGTGGGATTCTATTTTCAGAATCGTAATCCTGACTGCTGACTTTCACCCAATTTTTTCCGTTAAAGAATCTTTTGCTTTTCTTACTATATCTCTTTTTGATTTTATTTTCATTAGTTGAATTCGATGAATTAATATCATTATTATACCCTCTGAGGGGTATAATGGGTTTGTCAGAAGTATGTAACAGGCAGAAGGAGGCGTGGCAGACCCCATAAAGTATATATATTCTTGATCAGCATCAACAGCCGAGTCGATATAGCCATGACCGTCTGTCTGTCCGTATGAACAAACAGATCTCAGAGATGGTAAGAGCTACAATATCCGTTTTAGTCAGTATCGACCACATATTTAGTCAGTCAATACAAGTTTGTTTTCTTTTTTTGAAAAATCGTTACTTTCAAGCATGGCATAACCACGTGCATTGCACTGAGCTGTGCACACAAGCAACGAAAACGAAAAACGTGTGAGCGAGATAGATATACAAATATATGTGCATGTTAAGTTTTTGCAGCAGTTACTCCAATTTGAACTCATATAATTGGAAACGAAGCTCAGAGGGTATTACACAGTCGGCATGCCCGACTGACATTTTCTTTCTTGTTTTTTTTTGAAAATGTTAAAAAAAAATTAAGTTTAAATGTTCAGTTATAAAAAGTTTTTGACTATGGATTTTGAGAACGAAAAATTTTTTTTTTTTTTTTCAAAAATGTCGGGGAACATGAAAATTAAAAAAAAAAAATCAAATTACAATATTCAGTTATAACAAGTTTCAGACTATATTTTTTAAGACCGAAATGCAAACAAAATTTTTGGATTTTTTTTTTAAATTTAGGAGTACATGAAAATTTTCAGAAAAAAATTAATCTAAAATATTCAGTTTCAACAAGTTTCAGACTATAGATTTTGAGAACGAAATGCAAAAAAAAACTTTTTGTTTTTTTTTTTTTAAATGTCAAGGTCCATGAAAATTAAAAAAAATCAAGTTACAATATTCAGTTATAACAAGTTTCAGACTATAGATTTTGAAAACGAAAGGCAAAAAAAAATTTTTGGATTTTTTTTTTAAATTTCGGAGTACATGAAAATTTTCAGAAAAAAATCAACTTACAATATTCATTTTCAACAAGTTTCAGACAATAGATTTTGAGAACGAAAAATGTTTTGGATTTTTTTTTTAAATGTCGGGGAACATGAAAATTTGAAAAAAAAATCAAGGGTCAATATTCAGTTATAACAAGTTTCAGACTATAGATTTTAAGAACGAAATGCAAAAAAAAAAATTTTGGATTTTTTTTTTAAATTTCGGAGTACATGAAAATTTTCAGAAAAAGATCAACTTACAATATTAATTTTCAACAATTTTCAGACTATAGATTTTGAGAACTATAGTTTATGAGAACGAAATGCAAAAAAAAAAATTTTGGATTTTTTTTTTTAAATGTCGGGGTACATGAAAATTTTCAGAAAATAATAAACTTACAATATTCAGTTTCAACATGTTTCAGACTATAGATTTTGAGAACGAAAAATTTTCTGGTTATACCCTCTGAGGGGTATAATGGGTTTGTCAGAAGTATGTAACAGGCAGAAGGAGGCGTGGCAGACCCCATAAAGTATATATATTCTTGATCAGCATCAACAGCCGAGTCGATATAGCCATGACCGTCTGTCCGTCCGTCTGTCTGTCTGTCTGTCCGTATGAACAAACAGATCTCAGAGATGGTAAGAGCTACAATATCCCTTTTAGTCAGTATCGACCACATATTTAGTCAGTCAATACAAGTTTGTTTTCTTTTTTTGATGCCACGCCCCATTCGCCCCCAATATGCGAAAAACCAGATATACCTCAGAAAAAATATATGTTTTTTGCGGATATCTCGGTAACTATAATACCGAGGGACACCAATTTTGGCATGCAGGTTGTTATTTGCAATATAAATATAATGCCATCAAAATTTATTGAATGCCACGCCCCCTTCGCCCACAATTGCGTTGAATCTTCGAATGCCTCTGGCTCACTTATTTCTTAACGTATACTTTTGTAACTTGGTGTATAATTAGAGACAAATAATTTCAAACGATTGTGAAAATTTCATTAAAATCGGACTATAATTAAAAAAGTTCTCAAACAACGAAAATCGTTACTTTCAAGCATGGCATAACCACGTGCATTGCACTGAGCTGTGCACACAAGCAACGAAAACGAAAAACGTGTGAGCGAGATAAATATACAAATATATGTGCATGTTTTGCAGCAGTTACTCCAATTTGAACTCATATAATTGGAAACGAAGCTCAGAGGGTATTACACGGTCGGCATGCCCGACTGACATTTTCTTTCTTGTTTTTGATATTAAGGTTGCCTGAATTTGGCTTGGAATAGATTGTTGAATTTGTGAAAGTATGATTGGAGCGATTCATATAATTTTTTGAATTTTTACCAATCATATTTTTGGAGGATTTCGTCAAGATTCTAGTTTGCTTTCTAGAAGCTCAAGGTAGTGTTCACAGCCTTTGTGATTGGCCACATGTGAACATTGGCAGTTGGCGCATCTGCCAGGCAAGTAATCAGGTTTTTCACAGCTCCTGGTATGGTGTTCCTTGCCACATTTTAGGCAACAAACCTTATTGAAACAAAAGCGAGCAGTATGATTGTACATCTGACATCGATGGCATTGAGGGATGCTATTATATTTGGGGTGGGGCCATTCGACTTTAACCATATATTGACAAAGTTTTTTGATATCAAAGATACTCTTGCTTTTTGCCAAGTTGGGAGCCAACTCAATGTGAAAAAGGTCAGGAGAATAAATGCAATTGTTGCGAGCATTTCTGAGGACAGGATTGTGAACATTGCGAACAGTGAACCCCATTTGGGTTAGCTCATCGCGAATTTGTGTTTTGGGTGTGTTGGGGAGTATGCCGCGTATAATAACTCTAAACGAGCGATCTTCACGCAGCTGATATGTACTATAATGTACATTTCTATCCTCTTTGAGTACCCTGAGCATACTTCGGTACGCATCAATGGTTTTGGTAACGTCGGGCATCGAAAATTTGGACCATCGGATGGAGGTGTGCCGCCGAGGTCGCGGCGCCCATTTGGCCGATATTTTGTTCCATACATAATTGAGTAGTACCAATATATCATAATAAAATTAAATTACAATAATTTCCTAAATAGTTTGTGTTTTATTCAAAATCAACATCGGCCCTTGAAATTTAACCACCCTTTATGAGAATAGACAAACTGCTGCTGTTTGAAATGGCGCCTTTTTGGTGCCGACGCGCAAAACGGAAAAAAATTCTTTTTTGTCAAAAACGTATAAATATGTATGTTAAAGAAGAGGGAAAAAACTATAGCGAATTTATGTGGAATAGATGATGAAATAGCAAAATATTTTAGTAATTTGCAGCAATTATAATTATATGCAAAATTGTAAAATTAATATTATATTTATATGTATGAATATGCAAGTAAGTAATATAAGAATATTAATAATAATGTATTTTAATGAGAAAAATTCAAGATTTTTAAAGCAAATGGGAAATTATAAGGAATTGGCAAAAATAAGCAAGAATCAATACTTAAGGTTATCAATTGTGGCAATGTTATAATTTTTGTAATAATAAAAATAAAAGTGATACAGCTCACGTGTGCAGATGTTGAACAATGATGTGTATAATTCAGTTGGCATTCCGTACACAGTAAACACTCGGCATTAGGTTGACGCTGAGGAGTGTGTAATTGTAGAATAATGATGTATAAAAGTCAGCATTCAATTGGCATTCCGTTCACAGTTAACATTCGACATTAGTTAACGCTCAGCATGAAAGAGAAAATAAAGAAAAGGGATTAGACACTTGTATATAATTATGTATTTTTTTTTTGTATTTATTGATATTGTATTATGTTTTATTTCAGCAACAATTTTATTTTATTTTATTTCTGCAAAAGTTTTATTTTATTTTATTTCAGCAACAAATTTTTTTTTTTTTTCTTTCAGCAACAATTTTATTTTCTTTCAGCAATAATTTTTTTTTGTTTTTTTTTCAGCAGCAATTTTATTTTATTTTATTTCAGCAACAATTTCATTTTATTTCAGAAGCAATTTTACTTCAGCAATAGACACACATACACATATACATATGTATGTGTGCGCAACCAACGCTCGCGCATTGAGCAAGTTGCAAGAGAATATGAATGTAATGAAAAGGGGGGAAAAACGAATGCAATTGTGTGAAGTGAATTATGGGGATAAACCCTGGCATAGAATACGGCAAAATACAATTTTTAAATAAACTCTTTGATTAAACTCTTTGTTTTATATTGATATTTTGCAACACCTCCTAAAAGTATGCCAGGGAAAGAAATTACACTCCCCTATTTCACAACACACACACACCAAGACACTTGAATTGCATGGATAATTGTTTAATTTTGTTTTATTTCAGCAAAAGTTTTATTTCATTTTATTTCAGCAAAAGTTTAATTTTGTTTTATTTTCAGCAATACACACACATACATGCATGCGCGTGATCGCTAAAATCAAACTGATCTAGAAGCAAAGTAACGCTGCCACGAGTCAGACATGCGTCGGCTAGAAGAATGAACAAAATGGCAGTTGAGTGAAAAGGACTGTTTGAAGTTTTCTGTAGATCAGAGTAGATCAACTGTTTTCCCTTTGTATGTGATTTGTGGCGATGGGCGTGAGTGATTCCGTGTGCTTTTAGTGTGGGTATTTGTTCGTTGAGAAGGCAGGGAAATTTGCTGCAATGTCCCAGTGAATTTAAATTTTGCATATTTTCCCTATATGCAAATGAAAAAGATATGGTTTGGCCAATTATGAGTTACGTTAATTATTTTAGTCAAAAACAAATTGTAATTTAAATATTTCATTAGAAATGTTGGCCAAACCATATTTGGGTCGTTAAGTCGTGTTGCGTTTGTCACCTAGCTTGTCGGTTTTGTGTGCTTTTAGGTAATTGTTTTAAGGCGACATTGAACTGTGCATGGGATGGAATGAAATTCCAGCACAAATGTCTTATTTGAGAAGATATTTATTTTTTCCATCAGGCTCTTATTTGGAATCTTGGTGCATTGATTTTTTGCGTAGATTTTCCCCTCTCTGTGGTAGAAAAACTCGGCTGTAACAGTGTGCGTGTATTTCTGCGTCAATTCTATTGTAAGAGTGCCCGAAAAATATCTCGCCTCAGCAATGCAATCTCTAGCGATCTGGAGCAATCTTAGCTGATGGGCAATCCAGAACCCATCATAGAAAAAATTGCATGCTGCAACGAGACTCTAAAAACTTTTTCTCCCTCACAATATTGAGCATACGCAGACTATAGCCAGTTAATCTTAGGAAAATTTACTGAATCTAATGCAAGGGACATGGACAAGAGTGGAGCCTAAGTTGAGTTTTGAGTGGATGGAACAAATGTTTCACACAATAAAACGAAATTAATTAGAAGAAAGAATCATTGTTATAAAAGCCACCTCTACTTGGAATCCACGTCACCATCCAAATCAACGGGTTCATGTAATTGGCGTTAGAAGAATGTTGAGTCTCGTAGTTGAGCCAAAATGAAGGGATTTACTCCATGGCCGGGCATGATTGTGGAGCCACCGTTAGATCTGTTAAGTCAACAGAGACGCGCCAATACGAGATGTGTCTTCTTCTTTGGCTCACGCAACTTCGCATAGATCGGGGAGCATAATATTAAACCGTTTGAGGGTCCTTGGAAGGATGAATTGGCTAAAGTGAGCAAACCGGCTTTTTTTTTTAGGCATGCAATGACCGATATTGATAAATATGTTGAGAATCCCGCGGAGATCGATAGCCAGGTGGATGAGAGTTGTGGCATGGGCAATCATGCCACTGAGGCGGACTTTGATAAGATACGTGATGGTCTCGACAGCGATGAGAATCCTGAAGCGGCGTCCACGGATGCCAACAATGGTGTTGCTGTTGCCCATGTTGTTGGCAGTCCAGATGCAGTTGATTACGATGGCACTAGCTCGTGTTCGTTTGCGGCTAAAAGTGTATAAATCAGGCTGGAGAATACTTTGAAAAACAATAAAACAATTTTTGATGATAAATATTCGCATTTTCATTATTAGGCCAGAAATATATATAGCAGCCCTCGTACAGGGGGGCGGTCACCCCTCTTCTTTGCCTTATTAGAATCCACTGACTTTGTTATAATTGGGACCTTAGCCAATTGGGTTATCTCATCATCGCTGGCACTCATAACTGATACGTTCGAAGAAGAGTCCGTGGCATTATAATTGGCAGAAGCAACCATTTCCTGCTTCATACTCTTCACATTGGCCTTCAAGAAGTCCCTCATCCTTGCTTTCGGCATCTTCGAAGAAGCCCCACAGAGGGGAAACCTAAAACAAATAGAATTGTGGAATATGAATCCGAAAAAAAAATCAGAGGACGAAATTAAAAATAAAAAAATGATTTATCAAAATAGGCCTGGAAAAAATTTAATTTTTGGGGCCAAAATTCGACATAAAAAAGTTTAGTCTGTGAAATGAAAGCAATGTAAAACCGAAAACCGATAGCAAGAACACTCTATTTAATTTGTTGAATATCAAAAACGCGTTAATTTAAACTTTCTCAGCACAATCGCACGATCGCACAACCGACTCCTTCAATCGCTAAAATCAAACTGATCTAGAAGCAAAGTGACGCTGCCACGAGTCAGACACTCGTCGGCTAGAAAGAATGAACAAAATGGCAGTTGAGTGAAAAGGACTGTTTGAGCTTTTCTGTAGATCAGAGTAGATCAACTTTTTGTGGCGATGGGCGTGAGTGATTCCGTGTGCTTTTAGTGAGGGTATTTGTTGAGAAGGCAGGGAAATTAGCTGCAATTTCCCTTTGTGAGATCCCGACCAGTGAAATTAAATTTTGCATATTTTCCCTATATGCAAATGCAAAAGATATGGTTTGGCCAATTATGAGTTACGTTAAATATATTAGTCACAAACAAATTGCAATTTAAATATTGCATTAGAAAAGTGGGCCAAACCATATTTGGGTTTATCTGTCGTGTTGCGTTTGTCACCTAGCTTGTCATTTATGTGTGCTTATTTTAAATAATTGTTTCAAGGCGACATTGAACTGTGCATGGGATGGAATGAAATTCCAGCACAAATGTCTTATTTGAGAAGATATTTATTTTTTCCATCAGGCTCTTATTTGGAATCTTGGTGCATTGATTTTTTGCGTAGATTTTCCCCTCTCTGTGGTAGAAAAACTCGGCTGTAACAGTGTGCGTGTATTTCTGCGTCAATTCTATTGTAAGAGTGCCCGAAAAATATCTCGCCTCAGCAATGCAATCTCTAGCGTTCTGGAGCAATCTTAGCTGATGGGCAATCCAGAACACATCATAGAAAAAATTGCATGCTGCAACGAGACTCTAAAAACTTTTTCTCCCTCACAATATTGAGCATACGCAGACTGTAGCCAGTTAATCTTAGGAAAATTTACTTAATCTAATGCAAGGGACATGACAAATGTGGAGCCTAAGTTGAGTTTTGAGTGGATGGAAAAAATTTTGCACACAATAAAACGAAATTAATTAGAAGAAAGAATCATTGTTATAAAAGCCACCTCTACTTGGAATCCACGTCACCATCCAAATCAACGGGTTCATGTAATTGGCGTTAGAAGAATGTTGAGTCTCGAAGATGAGTTTTGGGCATATTTTTTGTTTTTCTCAGGAGCAACTGGCATCAGTCACAAGTGAGGTTCCCCTTCTCGCGGCTGTCGTTTTGATATCAAATCAAAGTGCAATAACTGCCTCATGCAGAGATAGTGTGTAAAATTGGATGCATTATGAAGCAAAGTACGCCAGAGACGTAATATTTTTACCACAGTCACACTTATAAGCACGCCGCCAGCTACAACGAGGCACAAGCGTATATGAAATCTCATATAGCTGAGAACAGAGGTATGCACTGGGGGCGACTTGCCATGCAACGCGTGGTACTCTGATAACGCAATACAGTGTCACCCATCGATTGCACACACCAGGTCACCTCGGAGGACCCTAAGCCTGCAGTAATTGAGAGTTGGTTTTAACATATGAATGCATGTGCACATGCATCTGGGCATGAATGAGTGCCAAAAACACATACACATACCATATGGACGAAACGAGACTGTCTCTTGTGCAGTAATTGGTCAATTTTTGAGAAAAACAAATTAAAGAGGGAGAATTGACCAATGTTGTACTGCTGTAGAGTGTCTCGTCTCTTTAAATAATATATTCATATTGCAATTGATAGGTTAAAGAGATAATTTGAGAATTACCTAGCTAAATGTTTCAAATGGAGGGGACGTGAACGCTATGCTAAACTATTAACGGATAGAATATGCGATGCAAAAAATACCCCATTATTATACAAGAATTTTTCCTACTCCTTTGGTTAAAGAGAACCTAATCTAAAGAAAATTATGATGATAACAATTTATATTGTTATTTACACCTAGAGAGAATTATATTAGGTGCGATAGAGAACGCGAATACTACACTTTCGTTTATAGTGCGATAGAGGACACGAATAATATTTAATTTTAAGTAACGAGTTTAAGATGGAGAATAATAACAATAATAATTTTTATCCTGTATGGTCCGATTAATTTTTGTTCAAATCGGGCTGGATATCGCCAGTCTGTTGTTGATAGAATGTTGAGAGACAATCTCAAGGATGCAAATGTGCAATTCTTGAGGCTATCTCAACAACAAACAACAGTCTGGTACATATATATGAAAGAGAGATGCAAGTCAAATTGAGTAATTTTTTAATTTGACTGCTACAGGAAACCTTGCATTAAATGAGAATTGCGTTTATTTAGGATTTTAAATTTTTGTTTGCTTCAAATTGAATTAATTTTATATTTTAATATTCTGTTAATCGTAGACTAATTTTAAACGTTTGTCGTGCGAATCGAACCAAATTTTTCAATTGCTAGTAAATTTTGAAAAAACCATTGAAAATTCGCATAAAAATGAAAAAAATATCGGTGGAAACCGAAAACAGTGTTGTGTGTCTGACCGAGAAAGGCTGTTCTTCACGTTCAATAGCAAATAAACTTGGAATCAGCCAATCGGCTGTGACCCCCAAACCGCAGATTAAAGGTCGCAAAAAATTATTAACTGACTCCGATGCTCGACTGATGGTAGCAGAAATGAGAAAAAACAAGCTGCTGACACCAAAGAGTGCTTCCTTGGCGGTTAACAAAAATGTTAGTGAATGGACTGCTAGACGCGCGCTTCACGACATAGGATACACCTCATCGGTCAAAAAGGTCAAACCTGCATTGTCCGATAAAAACGTAAAAGCGCGTTTAAAATTTGCAAGGGAACACAAAAATTGGACCGTTGATGATTGGAAACGCGTTATCTGGTCGGATGAGTCCAAATTCAACCGCTTCCAGTCGGATGGAAAGCAGTACTGCTGGCGTAGACCTGGTGAACGTCTTCAAAAACACCATGTGAAGCAAACCGTCAAACACGGCGGTGGAAATATAATGGTTTGGGGTTGCTTTACATGATGGAATATTGGTCATCTCCACTTAGTAGAAGGCATCATGCGAAAAGAGGACTATTTGGAAATTTTGCAAACCCATCTTCCCAATTTTGTGGACGTATGTGCTTATCCCGAGGGGGAAATTGATTTTCAACAAGACGGGGATCCCAAGCACACAGCAAAAATTGTTAAGGAATGGATTGGGAAACAACACTTTCAGTTGATGGAGTGGCCAGCACAAAGTCCCGACCTCAATCCAATTGAGAATCTCTGGTCAATTGTGAAGAGACGCCCCAACAAACATGGGTGACCTCTGGGAGCGGGTTAATACGGAATGGAATAGAGTTTCGAAAGAAATTATAAATAACTTGGTAGAGAGCATGCCAAACCGTATTAATCAAGTTATTTCATGTAAAGGTTTATGGACAAAATATTAAAATTTCTTTGAAAATATTATTTTTTCGAAACGTGCAAAAATGAATCAACGTGGACCACGCTAGATCCCCCCCCCATACTCCCCGTTCCCACCCAATACACCCTGCCTCCCCACTCCCACCCGTCACAAATGAAACCATAAACACAAAACAAAAACACTCCTCGGAACCGCCCGCACGGCCCGCGCCCGCCGGGAGGCCAAAGTCAAAGCTGCAAACACCCACCCACTCCAGCTCGTCACTGTATATATGAAAGAGAAATGAAAGTCAAATTGTGTATTTTTTTTTTTAAATTTGACTGCTACAGGAAACCTTGCATTAAATGAGAATTGCGTTTATTTTTGATTTTTGTTTGCTTTTTATTCGGAATTTATAATTAATTAAGAATTTTGTGGAATTGTTTAATTTAAAATGTATTATTCTCATAAAATACAAGGTATTTAAAACAGAAAAAGATAATTATTTAAAAAATGTTTAAAAAAGTCGCTGTGAGCGTTCATTTGAACCGATCATCGAAACGGACGCAAGAACTAGAACAAATTGAACCGGAACTCCTTTGATCACTCAATAGTGTTGAAGAAGAGGAAGAATGTAAACAAATGAATGTATTTACAAACAATGTAATTTAATTGATTTTAATTTAATTTATTTTATTTATTTACAGGAGAGGATCGGATGAACGCACCAGCTGAGGAACGGAAAGGAGAACCACGGACAGTGAGCTGGTAAGTAATAGAAATCTAGACTTTCTGACACTGGAAGCAACTAAAGCTAATCAGTGCAATTGTTTTGCAATAGGTATTAATAATAACTAATTTGAATATTACAGAATGAGGAACGATGAGTGGACGCGGACTTGGCTTGGGTAAGTCCTTGACTAGCATTCAAAATTTGAAATAGTGTTTGTTTTGTTTTCATGTTTTCATTTGCAGGTGAAGTTGCATAGTAGAAGGAGAATTGCAATGGCAAATGTACTAGTGCCGAGAAAAGTGGATATATTAAATGAAACAGCTGCTAATGCAAGATAAGTAGTGAAGACCTAAATTTTAGAAATAACTTATCAATATTTATTTAAATTTACATGTGACGTCACAAGTAGAAAAAGAATAGCAGCAGCAAATGGATATGCGGCGAGACTAGGCAAAGGGAGGGTGGAATCCACATCAATTCACCCCTGCACGTTTGGTACATTCCACTAATTTTCGCTTTTCTACTTTGCTTATCAGCAAAAACCATGCGGATTCACCGTTATATTTTTTCTTCTCTATGTTCTGTTAATCGTAGACTAATTTTAAACGTTTGTCGTGCGAATCGAACCAAATTTTTCAATTAGTGCCCAAAAACACATACACATACCATATGGACGAAACGAGACTGTCTCTTGTGCAGTAATTGGTCAATTTTTGAGAAAAACAAATTAAAGAGGGAGAATTGACCAACGTTATACTGCTGTAGAGTGTCTCGTCTCTTTAAATAATATATTCATATTGTAATTGATAGGTTAGAGAGATTATTTGAGAATTACCTAGCTAAATGTTTCAAACGGAGGGGACTAGAACGCTATGCTAACCTATAAACGCATAGAATATGCGATGCAAAAAATACCCCATTATTATACTAGAATTTTTCCTACTCCTTTGGTTAAAGAGAACCTAATCTAAAGAAAATGATGATGATAACAATTTATATTGTTATTTGCACCTAGAGAGAATTATATTAGCTGCGATAGAGAACGCGAATACTACACATTCGTTTATAGTGCGCCAGTCTGTTGTTGATAGAATGTTGAGAGACAATCTCAAGGATGCAAATGTGCAATTCTTGAGGCTATCTCAACAACAAACAACAGTCTGGTACATATATATGAAAGAGAGATGCAAGTCAAATTGAGTAAATTTTTTTTTTTTTTTAAAGTTGACTGCTACAGGAAACCTTGCATTAAATGGGAATTGCGTTTATTTTTGGTTTTAAATTTTTATTTGCTTTAAATTGAATCAATTTGAATTTTTAGGAATTATTGTATTTGGAATATAATATTGACGCTTATTCTCATAAAATACAAGGTATTTGAGACAAAAAAAAAGAGTTTTATTAAGAAAACGATAGATACGTATTATTATTATTTAATTTAGAGTCTAAAATTTCTAGCCTAGATATGGATATGGAAAACAGTTTCATATATAGTGCGATAGAGACACGAAAAATATTGAATTTTAAGCAACGAGTTTAAGATGGAGAATAATAACAATAATAATTTTTATCGTGTATGGTCCGATTAATTTTTGTTCAAATCGGGCTGGATGTCGCCAGTCTGTTGTTGATAGAATGTTGAGAGACAACCTCAAGGATGCAAATGTGCAATTCTTGAAACTATCTCAACAACAAACAACAGTCTGGTACATATATATATGAAAGAGAGATGCAAGTCAAATTGTGTATTTTTCTTTTTTTTTAAATTGACTGCTACAGGAAACCTTGCATCAAATGAGAATTGCGTTTATTTTTGATTTTTAATTTTTGTTTGCTTTTCATAAGAAATTTATAATTGTTTAAGAATTTCATAGAATTGCTGAATTTAAAATATAATATTTGCGCTTGTTCTCATAAAATACAAGGTATTTGATACAGAAAAAGAATTTCGGCAAGAAAACGACAGATATGTACTACTATTATTTAATTTAGAGTCTAAGATTGCTAGCCTAGATATGGATATGGAGAAACGTTTCTATATAGTGCGATAGAGGACACGAATATTATTTAATTTTAACCAACGAGTTTAAGATAGAGAATAATAACAATAATAATTTTTATCCTGAGCACAGAGGTATGCACTGGGGGCGACTTGCCATGCAACGCGTGGTACTCTGATAACGCAATACAGTGTCACCCATCGATTGCACACACCAGGTCACCTCGGCGGACCCTAAGCCTGCAGTAATTGAGAGTTGGTTTTAACATATGAATGCATGTGCACATGCATCTGGGCATGAATGAGTGCCCAAAAACACATACACATACCATATGGACGAAACGAGACTGTCTCTTGTGCAGTAATTGGTCAATTTTTGAGAAAAACAAATTAAAGAGGGAGAATTGACCAATGTTATACTGCTGTAGAGTGTCTCGTCTCTTTAAATAATATATTCATATTGTAATTGATAGGTTAGAGAGATTATTTGAGAATTACCTAGCTAAATGTTTTAAATGGAGGGGACTTGAACGCTATGCTAAACTATTAACGCATAGAATATGCGATGCAAAAAATACCCCATTATTATACAAAAATTTTCCCTACTCCTTTGGTTAAAGAGAACCTAATCTAAAGAAAATGATGATGATAACAATTTATATTGTTATTTGCACCTAGAGAGAATTATATTAGCTGCGATAGAGAACGCGAATACTACACTTTCGTTTATAGTGCGATAGAGGACACGAATAATATTTAATTTTAAGTAACGAGTTTAAGATGGAGAATAATAACAATAATAATTTTTATCCTGTATGGTCCGATTAATTTTTGTTCAAATCGGGCTGGATATCGCCAGTCTGTTGTTGATAGAATGTTGAGAGACAACCTCAAGGATGCAAATGTTCATTTCTTGAGGTCACCTCAACAACAAACAACAGTCTGGTACATATAAATGAAAGAGAGATGCAAGTCAAATTGAGTAAATTTTTTTTTTTTAAATTTGACTGCTACAGGAAAATTTGCATTAAATGAGAATTGCATTTATTTTTGATTTTTAAATTTTTGTTTTGCTCTGATCACTTCAATTCAATTCTCGCTAACGCCGATGGAAACAAACAAGGCAAATTTAATTTGTGGCGAGCATGCAAGGGCCTAAAACAGCAACCCCATATGCATATGCCAGTCCGAAACCAGCAGGGCAACTGGTGTCTCACTGCCAGTGAACAAGCAGAAGCTTTTGCCGACGAGTTGGAAAATCGATTTAAGCCTTTCAATTATAGTCCTAATGAACATATACATACTGTTCAAACGCTATTAAATAGTGCACATAGCCCAAATCCATTACTACTATTAGATAGATCGATTCGAAACACAAATGCCCAACATATAACATTCTCTGAGCCAAAAAGATCAATTAAACTATTAAAGGTAAACAGAGCTCCTGGCAATGATAAAGTTGATAACTTTATATTGAAATCATTATCACATCGAGGCATAGTTTTTCTAGTCAATCTATTTAATTGCTTACTACGATTAAGATACTTCCCATCAGCATGGAAGTGTGCAAACATCAGCATAATCCCCAAAAATGATGGAAAATCTTTATCAGAGTTATGCAACTATCGTCCTATAAGCCTCTTACCATCAATCTCAAAACTTTTTGAATATGCTATTTATTCCCGTTTAAATGCTGAAGTTGATAAACTTATACCAAAGCATCAGTTTGGTTTCCGTGAGGGACATAATACAACGCAGCAAATTCATCGCATAGTCCATCACATAAATACCAGCTTTGAGCGAGGCAGAAGCACTTCGGGTGTTTTCATTGACATTGCCCAGGCTTTTGACCGAGTATGGCACGAGGGTCTCTTCTATAAACTATATACCCATGTTTCATTTCCTCTATATCAAATTCTAGTTTCCTTTCTCACAAATCGCTCCTTCGCTGTTAAAGATCGTGGCAATCTTTCAACAACTCGACCAATTATGGCACAAGGCAGCGTTTTGGCCCCACTTTTATACAATATTTTCACATTTGACATGCCAACAATAACTGACACATTCAAACAGAAAGATACTGATGACAATTTAACAGCCACTTATGCAGATGACACTGCATTCCTAATAAGTGGCCGCATACCAGACATTGCAAACAGTATGCAAAGACACTTAAATAACTTTCTAGACTGGACCAACAAATGGAACATAAAAGTAAATTGTTCAAAATCAAAACACATCATCTTTTCACTCCAAAATAGAATAATTTGGGCAGTTGTTAAAATGAACAATATTACTGTTCCATCTGTGAGCTCAGTGAAGTATCTGGGCTTGCATTTAGATAGAAAACTAAACTGGACACGTCACATTTATCACACACAACAGGCTTTTAATACAAAAATCAAAAATTACACTTGGCTGTTAGATTCAACATCTCGTCTCACACAATCGAACAAATTAATAATTTATAAACAAATTATAGCACCTTCTTGGCAATACGGCCTAGAAATATATGGTTGCGCATCTGATACTAGTTTACGTAAAATCCAAACATGCCAATCAAAAATATTACGGCTTATAATGAATTCACCATATTACGTAACAAACAAAACTTTGCACACTGATTTAGAGATAACATCCATTTGGGATGAGCTAAACATTCATGCGTCTAGATATTGGGACCGGCTAAGAGGGCATACAAATGACTTGATAAAGCCAATGCTAAGAGGTACATCTAGGCACTTGAAACGTACCTGGCCAAAAGATCTTTGCAAACGCAAAGCACCAACCAGGCCAAATCATCATATCCAGAAAACATCACACTAGAACTCAAAATGTACCTCCTTCTTTTCTTAAAACATACAATAAATTACGTTTAATTCACAGCCCCTACCAAATGTGGGCTGAGAATCTACAACCATTGAGACCATACTCCAGCGTGGCACTGGAGTATTATTAACAGTCAGCACACATATGCCAATACTTCATTGGTGCATTATCTGCTGTTACTGTCATGCACCAGCGTGGGATCAGCACCCAACAACGCACACGCACAATAACCTGGACTAGAGGGTACACCAACACCAACACCAATAACAACACCAACAACACAGCAATGCAACACTCGATCCGAGTATACTCCAGCGTGGCACTGGAGTAACATTCAACAATCAGCACACATATATGCCAATACTTCATTGGTGCATTATCTGCTGTTACTGTCACACACCAGCGTGGGATCGACATACACCAGCGCAATCAACACATACACAACACAACACACATTCGCCCCATGCCCAGTGAAGAGAGACCTGGGCAAATCATATCAACAAGCTGGATCCTGTAATCAATTGGGGCAGGACCAACTTCAAATTTTAACTTTCTCTCAGCCAAAGAACACACACCTCAACCATATCTGATGGCTCAGGACGCGCTGCCAATAGGCAATAGCCAAGCGTCGAAGCTTCATTTCACCAAATGTAGTTAAGTTCAATAACCCAATTACTTAACTACATCAAATCAATAAATAAATCTTAGGTTGCGACCTCCATGGCGCAACTGAAACAAGAAAAAAAAAAAAAAGAGTTGCAGTTTAGCAAGAAACGAGAGCAGTTCTATCATAGAGCAGTTGAAATTTTCGCAACAAGCAAGACCAGTTAAATCTTCGCAACTATTTTCATCAGTGTATTTATAATATATATATATATTATACATGGTGTGTGTGTGCCAACATAGTGAACATCGATAATATCGCCAATATCGCCAACATCGATACTGAGAGAAATCGTTCTTTGCCTACTGGAGAGAAACCTGCTGTCAACTAGCATCACCACCGCCAAGATCACTACTTGGTACTATATATTTGACGGGACAGGAACAGAAACAGGAACAGGAACAGGAAAAATCGATACTTAATTTGTGCTTAAATTACTGGTATTTATAAAATCATTTTGTATGCCCATTAATATAACATATTACATATATATATATTTAACACAAGTTTAGTAACTTAGCCGATCCCAAATATCTCAAACTCAATCTCAATCTCAGCCTCAGTTTTTGTTAAAAAAGTTTTTGTTATAAATATGACGAAAAAACATGCAAAGAAACGTGTTAAAAGCCAAGACACAAATAACAACAAGTCCGATTCAAGTGATAACAACAGTCAGTCAGATGTTTCAAATGAGACTATTAAGAAACTATCTCCTCAGAATCAAAGTGTTCTTAACAAGTTTATACACTTGTTGTCAAATACTGATTCTGAGGATGAAACAAATCTTATAATTGATATTATAGAAAACTCTAAAAACTCACCCAAGACATCCACTACAACAACAACAACAGCAATACCCCAAAATATACCAACTAACCAAAATCAAAATCAAACTCAGACTCTGACTCAAACTCAAACTCAGACACAAACAAATGCCCCAACTAGACCACAACTACAATCACAAACAAAATCTTTATCACTATCTCTATCTCAATCCCAATCCCAATATCAGTTGCCAACTTAACCGTCAAAATCTTTGGACCCTCGCATTGCTCAAACAACTGCATTGTATTCGCAAATAGCTGCTAGGCCAGGAAGTAGTAGTTCTAACCCAAAAATCACCACTGATACAAATTCTCCATCGTTTTCTGGTTCAATACCGTCACAAGCTTCACAATAATCATTTGCTGTACCCTCCACACCAATCAATATCAATATCAATATCAATAAAAATAAGACATCTGATTCAGCTGGGCCGTCGCCAACAGTTTCATCGATATCAGACTCTTCATCAACTGCATCAGCATCCCCCTTAGCATATCAAAAAACACAGAGACCATTATCATCCATATCAGAATTAGCCAAAAACCAAGCTCATACTGCCTCTACATTTAAACAACTCTTTCCAAATAGTCAAACAATGAGAGATGCACGTATTAATGAAACACGTTATCAAACACGGTCAAACTCCTCTATCTCACGTTCTGAGCAGCAAGATGCTGCCAGAACTTTAAATAGAAACAACAATAACAATAACAATAATAACAACAACAATAATAATATTAGCATGGAAATTGTGGACTCTGATTCCGATTCAGATGATGATGATGTAAATCCCATATTCACTTCAGTTAGGAGAGCAAATGCTACTCTTGGGGTATTAAATTCAAGTCCCAATCAAAATGCGATACCAAATAGAAATATCACTCCCAAGACACCACAAATTTGGATCAAATATGATGGTAACCTTGAAGAATTTAGTGATAGAATTAACAATATTGTCAATAACGATTGTTATACTATGAAATTAGGTGGCATTAACTTAATTTGTTTCAACCCAAACACACCAGATACATATCGCAAAATGATACAGTACTTTAATGACCAATGTGCTTCTCGGCTCTGTTTGATTAATTATTTGCTGCACTCTGCCAAGATGTTTATACCAACAACCAGGATTTTCAAGGTTGAGCTTAGAAAGCATAGGGACAACTATCTTATGGATTCTTTCCACCTGACCATTTCCACGTGGTACTCCAGTAGCTATTAGCAAATGAACGATTTTCTGCCTTTTGCAATATTCTTTAAAAAAGTTGCATGCTGCAACGAGACTCTAAAAACTGTTTCTCCCTCACAATATTGAGCATACGCAGACTGTAGCTAGTTAATCTTAGGAAAATTTACTGAATCTAATGCAAGGGACATGGACAAGAGTGGAGCCTAAGTTGAGTTTTGAATTGATGGAAAAAATTTTGCACACAATAAAGCGAAATTAATTAGAAGAAAGAATCATTTCTGTAAAAGCCACCTCTACTTGGAAT
Source organism: Drosophila tripunctata (assembly GCA_035047385.1). Classification (NCBI taxonomy): domain Eukaryota; kingdom Metazoa; phylum Arthropoda; class Insecta; order Diptera; family Drosophilidae; genus Drosophila; species Drosophila tripunctata. Next base: position 332,366 of record JAWNPS010000269.1, on the reverse strand, counting down.
CCACGTCACCATCCAAATCAACGGGTTCATGTAATTGGCGTTAGAAGAATGTCGAGTCTCGAAGTTGAGTTTTGGGCAAATTTTTTGTTTTTCTCAGGAGCAACTGGAGACTACAACACTCTTCAGGTGTGTAAATGCGGCATCAGTCACAAGTGAGGTTCCCTTTCTCGCGGCTGTTGTTTTGATATCAAATCAAAGTGCAATAACTGCCTCATGCAGAGATAGTGTGTAAAATTGGATGTATGATGAAGCAAAGTACGCCAGAGACGTAATATTTTTACCACAGTCACACTTATAAGAACGCCGCCAGCTACAACGAGGCACAAGCGTATATGAAATCTCATATAGCTGAGCACAGAGGTATGCACTGGGGGCGACTTGCCATGCAACGCGTGGTACTCTGATGATGCAATACAGTGTCACCCATCGATTTCACACACCAGGTCACCTCGGAGGACCCTAAGCCTGCAGTAATTGAGAGTTGGTTTTAACATATGAATGCATGTGCACATGCATCTGGGCATGAATGAGTGCTCAAAAACACATACACATACCATATGGACGAAACGAGACTATCTCTTGTGCAGTAATTGGTCAATTTTTGAGAAAAACAAATTAAAGAGGGAGAATCGACCAATGTTGTACTGCTGTAGAGTGTCTCGCCTCTTTTAATAATATATTCTTATTGTAATTGATAGGTTAGAGAGATTATTTGAGAATTACCTAGCTAAATGTTTCAAATGGAGGGGACTTGAACGCTATGCTAAACTATTAACGCATAGAATATGCGATGCAAAAAATACCCCATTATTATACAAGAATTTTTCCTACTCCTTTGGTTAAAGAGAACCTAATATAAAGAAAATTATGATGATAACAATTTATATTGTTATTAACACCTAGAGAGAATTATATTAGGTGCGATAGAGAACGCGAATACTACACTTTCGTTTATAGTGCGATAGAGGACACGAATAATATTTAATTTTAAGTAACGAGTTTAAGATGGAGAATAATAACAATAATAATTTTTATCCTGTATGGTCCGATTAATTTTTGTTCAAATCGGGCTGGATATCGCCAGTCTGTTGTTGATAGAATGTTGAGAGACAATCTCAAGGATGCAAATGTGCAATTCTTGAGGCTATCTCAACAACAAACAACAGTCTGGTACATATATATGAAAGAGAGATGCACCAGAGAGAATTATATTAGCTGCGATAGAGAACGCGAATACTACACTTTCGTTTATAGTGCGATAGAGGACACGAATATTATTTAATTTTAAGTAACGAGTTTAAGATGGAGAATAATAACAATAATAATTTTTATCCTGTATGGTCCGATTAATTTTTGATCAAATCGGGCTGGATGTCGCCAGTCTGTTGTTGATAGAATGTTGAGAGACAACCTCAAGGATGCAAATGTGCAATTCTTGAGGCTATCTCAACAACAAACAACAGTCTGGTACATATATATCAAAGAGAGATGCAAGTCAAATTGAATAAATTTTTTTTAATTTGACTGCTCTTCCAGGAAACCTTGCATTAAATGAGAATTGCGTTTATTTTTGATTTTATTTTTGTTAGCTATAATTTGAATCAATTTGAATTTTTAAGAATTATTGTATTTGGAATATAACATTGACGCTTATTCTCATAAAATACAAGGTATTTGAGACAAAAAAAAAGAGTTTTATTAAGAAAACGATAGATATGTATTATTATTATTTAATTTAGAGTCTAAAATTTCTAGCCTAGATATGGATATGGAAAACAGTTTCATAAATAGTGCGATAGAGGACACGAATATTATTTAATTTTAAGTAACGAGTTTGAGATAGAGAATAATAACAATAATAATTTTTATCCTGTATGGTCCGATTAATTTTTGTTCAAATCGGGCTGGATATCGCCAGTCTGTTGTTGATAGAATGTTGAGAGACAACCGCAAGGATGCAAATGTGCAATTCTTGAGGCTATCTCAACAACAAACAACAGTCTGGTACATATATATGAAAGAGAGATGCAAGTCAAATTGAGTAATATTTTAATTTGACTGCTACAGGAAACCTTGCATTAAATGAGAATTGCATTTATTTAGGATTTTAAATTTTTGTTTGCTTCAAATTGAATTAATTTGAATTTTTAAGAATTATTGAATTATTGTATTTGGAATATAATATTGACGCTTATTCTTATAAAATACAAGGTATTTGAGACAAAAAAAGAGTTTTATTAAGAAAACGATAGATATGTATTATTATTATTTAATTTAGAGTCTAAAATTTCTAGCCTAGATATGGATATGGAAAACAGTTTCATATATAGTGCGATAGAGGACACGAATATTATTTAATTTTTAGTAACGAGTTTGAGATAGAGAATAATAACAATAATAATTTTTATCCTGTATGGTCCGATTAATTTTTGTTCAAATCGGGCTGGATATCGCCAGTCTGTTGTTGATAGAATGTTGAGAGACAACCTCAAGGATGCAAATGTGCAATTCTTGAGGTCATCTCAGTTGTTAAAATGAACAATATTACTGTTCCATTTGTGAGCTCAGTGAAGTATCTGGGCTTGCATTTAGATAGAAAACTAAACTGGACACGTCACATTTATCACACACAACAGGCTTTTAATACAAAAATCAAAAATTACACTTGGCTGTTAGATTCAACATCTCGTCTCACACAATCGAACAAATTAATAATTTATAAACAAATTATAGCACCTTCTTGGCAATACGGCCTAGAAATATATGGTTGCGCATCTGATACTAGTTTACGTAAAATCCAAACATGCCAATCAAAAATATTACGGCTTATAATGAATTCACCATATTACGTAACAAACAAAACTTTGCACACTGATTTAGAGATAACATCCATTTGGGATGAGCTAAACATTCATGCGTCTAGATATTGGGACCGGCTAAGAGGGCATACAAATGACTTGATAAAGCCAATGCTAAGAGGTACATCTAGGCACTTGAAACGTACCTGGCCAAAAGATCTTTGCAAACGCAAAGCACCAACCAGGCCAAATCATCATATCCAGAAAACGTCACACTAGAACTCAAAATGTACCTCCTTCTTTGCTTAAAACATACAATAAATTACGTTTAATTCACAGCCCCTACCAAATGTGGGCTGAGAATCTACAACCATTGAGACCATACTCCAGCGTGGCACTGGAGTATTATTAACAGTCAGCACACATATGCCAATACTTCATTGGTGCATTATCTGCTGTTACTGTCATGCACCAGCGTGGGATCAGCACCCAACAACACACACCCACAATAACCTGGACTAGAGGGTACACCAACACCAACACCAACACCAATAACAACACCAACAACACAGCAGTGCAACACTCGATCCGAGTATACTCCAGCGTGGCACTGGAGTAACATTCAACAATCAGCACACATATATGCCAATACTTCATTGGTGCATTATCTGCTGTTACTGTCACACACCAGCGTGGGATCGACATACACCAGCGCAATCAACACATACACAACACAACACACATTCGCCCCATGCCCAGTGAAGAGAGACCTGGGCAAATCATATCAACAAGCTGGATCCTGTAATCAATTGGGGCAGGACCAACTTCAAATTTTAACTTTCTCTCAGCCAAAGAACACACACCTCAACCATATCTGATGGCTCAGGACGCGCTGCCAATAGGCAATAGCCAAGCGTCGAAGCTTCATTTCACCAAATGTAGTTAAGTTCAATAACCCAATTACTTAACTACATCAAATCAATAAATAAATCTTAGGTTGCGACCTCCATGGCGCAACTGAAACAAGAAAAAAAAAAAAAAAAAAGAGTTGCAGTTTAGCAAGAAACGAGAGCAGTTCTATCATAGAGCAGTTGAAATTTTCGCAACAAGCAAGACCAGTTAAATCTTCGCAACTATTTTCATCAGTGTATTTATAATATATATATATATTATACATGGTGTGTGTGTGCCAACATAGTGAACATCGATAATATCGCCAATATCGCCAACATCGATACTGAGATAAATCGTTCTTTGCCTACTGGAGAGAAACCTGCTGTCAACTAGCATCACCACCGCCAAGATCACTACTTGATACTATATATTTGACGGGACAGGAACAGAAACAGGAACAGGAAAAATCGATACTTAATTTGTGCTTAAATTACTGGTATTTATAAAATCATTTTGTATGCCCATTAATATAACATATTACATATATATATATTTAACACAAGTTTAGTAACTTAGCCGATCCCAAATATCTCAAACTCAATCTCAATCTCAGCCTCAGTTTTTGTTAAAAAAGTTTTTGTTATAAATATGACGAAAAAACATGCAAAGAAACGTGTTAAAAGCCAAGACACAAATAACAACAAGTCCGATTCAAGTGATAACAACAACAGTCAGTCAGATGTTTCAAATGAGACTATTAAGAAACTATCTCCTCAGAATCAAAGTGTTCTTAACAAGTTTATACACTTGTTGTCAAATACTGATTCTGAGGATGAAACAAATCTTATAATTGATATTATAGAAAACTCTAAAAACTCACCCAAGACATCCACTACAACAACAACAACAACAGCATCAGTTGCTACAATACCCCAAAATATACCAACTAACCAAAATCAAAATCAAACTCAGACTCTGACTCAAACTCAAACTCAGACACAAACAAATGCCCCAACTAGACCACAACTACAATCACAAATAAAATCTTTATCACTATCTCTATCTCAATCCCAATCCCAATCTCAGTTGCCAACTAAACCGTCAAAATCTTTGGACCCTCGCATTGCTCAAACAACTGCATTGTATTCGCAAATAGCTGCTAGGCCAGGAAGTAGTAGTTCTAACCCAAAAATCACCACTGATACAAATTCTCCATCGTTTTCTGGTTCAATACCGTCACAAGCTTCACAATAATCATTTGCTGTACCCTCCACACCAATCAATATCAATATCAATATCAATAAAAATAAGACATCTGATTCAGCTGGGCCGTCGCCAACAGTTTCATCGATATCAGACTCTTCATCAACTGCATCAGCATCCCCATTAGCATATCAAAAAACACAGAGACCATTATCATCCATATCAGAATTAGCCAAAAACCAAGCTCATACTGCCTCTACATTTAAACAACTCTTTCCAAATAGTCAAACAATGAGAGATGCACGTATTAATGAAACACGTTATCAAACACGGTCAAACTCCTCTATCTCACGTTCTGAGCAGCAAGATGCTGCCAGAACTTTAAATAGAAACAACAATAACAATAACAATAATAACAACAACAATAATGATATTAGCATGGAAATTGTGGACTCTGATTCCGATTCAGATGATGATGATGTAAATCCCATATTCACTTCAGTTAGGAGAGCAAATGCTACTCTTGGGGTATTAAATTCAAGTCCCAATCAAAATGCGATACCAAATAGAAATATCACTCCCAAGACACCACAAATTTGGATCAAATATGATGGTAACCTTGAAGAATTTAGTGATAGAATTAACAATATTGTCAATAACGATTGTTATACTATGAAATTAGGTGGCATTAACTTAATTTGTTTCAACCCAAACACACCAGATACATATCGCAAAATGATACAGTACTTTAATGACCAATGTGCTTCTCGGCTCTGTTTGATTAATTATTTGCTGCACTCTGCCAAGATGTTTATACCAACAACCAGGATTTTCAAGGTTGAGCTTAGAAAGCATAGGGACAACTATCTTATGGATTTATTCCACCTGACCATTTCCACTTTGTACTCCAGTAGCTATTAGCAAATGAACGATTTTCTGCCTTTTGCAATATTCTTTGAAAACGTTGCATGCTGCAACGAGACTCTAAAAACTGTTTCTCCCTCACAATATTGAGCATACGCAGACTGTAGCTAGTTAATCTTAGGAAAATTTACTGAATCTAATGCAAGGGACATGGAAAAGAGTGGAGCCTAAGTTGAGTTTTGAATTGATGGAAAAAATTTTGCACACAATAAAGCGAAATTAATTAGAAGAAAGAATCATTTCTGTAAAAGCCACCTCTACTTGGAATCCACGTCACCATCCAAATCAACGGGTTCATGTAATTGGCGTTAGAAGAATGTCGAGTCTCAAAGTTGAGTTTTGGGCAAATTTTTTGTTTTTCTCAGGAGCAACTGGAGACTACAACACTCTTCAGGTGTGTAATTGCGGCATCAGTCACAAGTGAGGTTCCCTTTCTCGCGGCTGTTGTTTTGATATCAAATCAAAGTGCAATAACTGCCTCATGCAGAGATAGTGTGTAAAATTGGATGTATGATGAAGCAAAGTACGCCAGAGACGTAATATTTTTACCACAGTCACACTTATAAGCACGCCGCCAGCTACAACGAGGCACAAGCGTATATGAAATCTCATATAGCTGAGCACAGAGGTATGCACTGGGGGCGACTTGCCATGCAACGCGTGGTACTCTGATGATGCAATACAGTGTCACCCATCGATTTCACACACCAGGTCACCTCGGAGGACCCTAAGCCTGCAGTAATTGAGAGTTGGTTTTAACATATGAATGCATGTGCACATGCATCTGGGCATGAATGAGTGCCCAAAAACACATACACATACCATATGGACGAAACGAGACTATCTCTTGTGCAGTAATTGGTCAATTTTTGAGAAAAACAAATTAAAGAGGGAGAACCGACCAATGTTGTACTGCTGTAGAGTGTCTCGCCTCTTTTAATAATATATTCTTATTGTAATTGATAGGTTAGAGAGATTATTTGAGAATTACCTAGCTAAATGTTTCAAATGGAGGGGACTTGAACGCTATGCTAAACTATTAACGCATAGAATATGCGATGCAAAAAATACCCCATTATTATACAAGAATTTTTCCTACTCCTTTGGTTAAAGAGAACCTAATATAAAGAAAATTATGATGATAACAATTTATATTGTTATTAACACCTAGAGAGAATTATATTAGCTGCGATAGAGAACGCGAATACTACACTTTCGTTTATAGTGCGATAGAGGACACGAATAATATTTAATTTTAAGTAACGAGTTTAAGATGGAGAATAATAACAATAATAATTTTTATCCTGTATGGTCCGATTAATTTTTGTTCAAATCGGGCTGGATATCGCCAGTCTGTTGTTGATAGAATGTTGAGAGACAATCTCAAGGATGCAAATGTGCAATTCTTGAGGCTATCTCAACAACAAACAACAGTCTGGTACATATATATGAAAGAGAGATGCACCAGAGAGAATTATATTAGCTGCGGTAGAGAACGCGAATACTACACTTTCGTTTATAGTGTGATAGAGGACACGAATATTATTTAATTTTAAGTAACGAGTTTAAGATGGAGAATAATAACAATAATAATTTTTATCCTGTATGGTCCGATTAATTTCTGATCAAATCGGGCTGGATGTCGCCAGTCTGTTGTTGATAGAATGTTGAGAGACAACCTCAAGGATGCAAATGTGCAATTCTTGAGGCTATCTCAACAACAAACAACAGTCTGGTACATATATATCAAAGAGAGATGCAAGTCAAATTGAATAAATTTTTTTAATTTGACTGCTCTTCCAGGAAACCTTGCATTAAATGAGAATTGCGTTTATTTTTGATTTTATTTTTGTTAGCTATAAATTGAATCAATTTGAATTTTTAAGAATTATTGTATTTGGAATATAACATTGACGCTTATTCTCATAAAATACAAGGTATTTGAGACAAAAAAAAGAGTTTTATTAAGAAAACGATAGATATGTATTATTATTATTTAATTTAGAGTCTAAAATTTCTAGCCTAGATATGGATATGGAAAACAGTTTCATATATAGTGCGATAGAGGACACGAATATTATTTAATTTTAAGTAACGAGTTTGAGATAGAGAATAATAACAATAATAATTTTTATCCTGTATTGTCCGATTAATTTTTGTTCAAATCGGGGTGGATATCGCCAGTCTGTTGTTGATAGAATGTTGAGAGACAACCGCAAAGATGCAAATGTGCAATTCTTGAGGCTATCTCAACAACAAACAACAGTCTGGTACATATATATGAAAGAGAGATGCAAGTCAAATTGAGTAATTTTTTAATTTGACTGCTACAGGAAACCTTGCATTAAATGAGAATTGCATTTATTTAGGATTTTAAATTTTTGTTTGCTTCAAATTGAATTAATTTGAATTTTTAAGAATTATTGAATTATTGTATTTGGAATATAATATTGACGCTTATTCTTATAAAATACAAGGTATTTGAGACAAAAAAAAGAGTTTTATTAAGAAAACGATAGATATGTATTATTATTATTTAATTTAGAGTCTAAAATTTCTAGCCTAGATATGGATATGTAAAACAGTTTCATATATAGTGCGATAGAGGACACGAATATTATTTAATTTTAAGTAACGAGTTTGAGATAGAGAATAATAACAATAATAATTTTTATCCTGTATGGTCCGATTAATTTTTGTTCAAATCGGGCTGGATATCGCCAGTCTGTTGTTGATAGAATGTTGAGAGACAACCTCAAGGATGCAAATGTGCAATTCTTGAGGTCATCTCAACAACAAACAACAGTCTGGTACACACAGTGGCGAGCAAAAGTGAGCGAATGCTCACAACCCCGACCCCGGCCGCCCAGCAAACGCGAACCATGCAAGCAATTCCGAAAAATGCCCCTGCTTCCCGCTTACTACCCCATTCACAACAAACAAGAACAAAGAAACAAAGCACACTAGGCAAAAACAAAGAGCATGAGAAAAAAATCAAAAACAATCCACATCAATTCACCCCTGCACGTTTGGTACATTCCACTAATTTTCGCTTTTCTACTTTGCTTATCAGCAAAAACCATGCGGATTCACAGTTATATTTTTTCTTCTCTATGTTCTGTTAATCGTAGACTAATTTTAAACGTTTGTCGTGCGAATCAAACCAAATTTTTCAATTGCTAGTAAATTTTGAAAAAACCATTGAAAATTCGCATAAAAATGAAAAAAATATCGGTGGAAACCGAAAACAGTGTTGTGTGTCTGACCGAGAAAGGCTGTTCTTCACGTTCAATAGCAAATAAACTTGGAATAAGCCAATCGGCTGTGCTTGCAGCTCAAAAAATGCGAAATGTGACCCCCAAACCGCAGATTAAAGGTCGCAAAAAAGTATTAACTGACTCCGATGCTCGACTGATGGTAGCAGAAATGAGAAAAAACAAGCTGCTGAAACCAAAGAAAAAAAAGAAAAAAACCCCGAAAAAGCAAACCTGCATTGTCCGATAAAAACGTAAAAGCGCGTTTAAAATTTGCAAGGGAACACAAAAATTGGACCGTTGATGATTGGAAACGCGTTATCTGGTCGGATGAGTCCAAATTCAACCGCTTCCAGTCGGATGGAAAGCAGTACTGCTGGCGTAGACCTGGTGAACGTCTTCAAAAACACCATGTGAAGCAAACCGTCAAACACGGCGGTGGAAATATAATGGTTTGGGGTTGCTTGAATATGGGGGTTCCTGGAATATTGGTCATCTCCACTTAGTAAAAGGCATCATGCGAATAGAGGACTATTTGGAAATTTTGCAAACCCATCTTCCAATTTTGTGGACGTATGTGCTTATCCCGAGGGGAAATTGTTTTTCAACAAGACGGGGATCCCAAGCACACAGCAAAAATTGTTAAGGAATGGATTGGGAAACAACATTTTCAGTTGATGGAGTGGCCAGCACAAAGTCCCGACCTCAATCCAATTGAGAATCTCTGGTCAATTGTGAAGAGACGGCCCGCGCAGTACCACGCCGCCCCAACAAACATGGGTGACCTCTGGGAGCGGGTTAATACGGAATGGAATAGAGTTTCGAAAGAAATTATAAATAACTTGGTAGAGAGCATGCCAAACCGTATTAATCAAGTTATTTCATGGGTGACCTCTGGGAGCGGGTTAATACGGAATGGAATAGAGTTTCGAAAGAAATTATAAATAACTTGGTAGAGAGCATGCCAAACCGTATTAATCAAGTTATTTCATGTAAAGGTTTATGGACAAAATATTAAAATTTCTTTGAAAATATTCTTTTTTTGAAACGTGCAAAAATGAATCAACGTGGACCACCCCAGATCCCCCTCCCATACTCCCCGTTCCCACCCAATACACCCTGCCTCCCCACTCCTACCCGTCACAAATGAAACCATAAACACAAAACAAAAACACTCCCCGGAACCGCCCGCACGGCTCACGCCCGCCGGGAGGCCAAAGTCAAAGCTGCAAACACCCACCCACTCCCGCTCGCCACTGTATATATGAAAGAGAAATGCAAGTCAAATTGTGTATTTTTTTTTTAACAGTTAATACAGGATTCCTTATTCGCTTGATAAATTTGTAGACATAGCCAAATGAGCGCTGCATGGATCCAAACGAATTTGAGTGCTTACATCCAAGAGTGAGGTCTGCATGTGGAGATGTCACGATGAGTGCGCTCTTCCTCAACTCAATTGTAGGCTTTTCGGGAATGCAAGACGCGGGCCAGCTTGGACGACCATCCACAAGATATGGCGGGCCATGGAACCAGAGATCGGATTGTGCCAACACTTCTGGAAGTGCGCCCCTAGAAAGGATGTCAGCTGGATTCCTATCGGGTGGAACATGATGCTATTGCATGCCAAGGGTCAACTCCTGTATTGCAGACACTCTGTTCGCAACGAAAACATTAAATTTGAAAGGCTCATCTCTAATCCAGGATAGAACTACTGAAGAATCGCACCAGCAATAAAACTGGCTGAAGAAAATTCCGGTACGATTGATTTCATACATCAGACTTGCCAATAGTTTCGCTCCACAAAGTTCCAACTTCGGAACGGACAACGTCTTCAAAGGCGCAACTCGCGACTTGGAGCACAGGAGTCTACTTGTGACAGTCTGACCTCTGGTGACCACATAGACGCAAGCACCATAAGCCTCCAAACTGGCATCGCAAAATCCATGAATCTTCACCTCAGCATCTGCGATGAGCACGACTCTGGGAAACGAGAAGTGTGGAATGTTCTGGAAACTACTGCATAACTCCTTCCATGCCGTGTCACGTGCTACAGGCAAACTTTCATCCCAAGTCAGTTGATCCTTGCAGAGCTGTTAAATTCAGCAGCTACTCCATCTAGGACCTTCTCGTGACTCGAACACCATTTGCGAAGCTTGAACTGGCCACGGGCCAATATAGCGCAAGTCTGATCCATCTTTTGCCTGGCTTCTGCCAGACCCACTATAGCTATCAGGCATGGCAACTCGAACACAGCGGTACATCTTACAAATGTCAGCTGTTAGCGCTACAGGATATGTGCCAAATCGAATCAAAATATGAAGCAGCTTTGGCTGTATGATTGGGCCGGCCATCAACACGTCGTTAAGAGAGTATCCTGACTCGGTCGACGCAGAGCCATCAAACACCACACGCAACTTTGTTGTGGTGCTGTCCTCCTTCAAGACGCAATGGTGAGGAAGAAAATACTTGCAGCAATCTATGGACTCAGGAGCAACTTGCGACATGTGGTTCAGATCCAGAAACTCCTTGATGAAAGCTGAATACTGCTCCTTTAGATGCGCATGACGGCCCAATTTACGTTCAATGCTGAGGAAACGACGATATGCCTGATCATAGGAGTCACCTAGAAGCTCTGCACTGGGCTTCAAAGGCAACCGAACCATATATTCGCCAGACGGCAGACGAGAAAAGTTTTTTACAAAGTGCTGCTCGCATTCCAATTCTTCCTTGCTGGCCTTTACCATGGGCTCTTCCAAACTCTCAATTTCCCAAAAACGTCGAACCAAGTCATCCAACCTGAAGTCCAGCTGAGCAGCCTCGCTGATATGAGCGCTGCCAGTAGACAACAACGAAGTGCTACGATGCTTCTCAAAACCTCCAGTCACGACCCAGCCAAGGCGCGTCTTTTGAAGCAGCGGCAATCCGGGCAACAGCATGACTTGCCCAACAGATAGCAGCTCATAGAAAAGGCTCGCTCCAATTAAAAGATCCACTCGCTGTGGCTTGTTGAACGCTGGATCAGCCAGTGTAATGTTGGAGGGAATCTTCCAATCCGACGTGTCGATTGCGAAGCTAGGCTGACTGTCGGTAATAGTTGGGGCCACAAGGGCGTCAAGTGGCTGAATACTCTGACGTGGACGACTTCATCTGAATTTTTACAACTGATCCGTCAGTAGAAACGCTCGTGTCTCCGAGACCCGTGAGGACGGCCGAAGATCTAGTTTTCTTTAAATGCAGCCTCTGTGCGAAACGAGAAGTTACCATGTGCAGCTGAGAACCAGAGTCCAGTAACGCTCTGCAGGGAACCAAAGAGCCAACGCTATTTCCCACCATGACCACCGCGGTGGCCAAAAGCACGACACCAGACTTAAGACCTTGGGCAGATAGATAGGTAGCAGAGTGAGCTGTAGTCGACGGGGGAATACTGGCGGTAGACGATGTGCTTGCTGGTCCTACTGCCTGAGAATCAGAAGAGGTAGCAAAATGCAACAGGCTGTGATGCTTTCCTCCACAGGTGCGACAATGACTGCTGCTACATGAACGAGTTTGATGCCCTTTCTTTAGGCAGTTGAAACATAGAGCCAGTTTTTTTACCTCCTTATAGCGCAGAGATGGAGACAAATTTGCAAATCTACTGCATTAATAGATTCCGTGGCCGAATTCATCACAGAAACCACATCCACCTTGGCTAGTCTCGGCCACAAAGGCCTTTCTTGGGTTAGCATTTTGGTAAGACTTGCCCATATGAGAATTTGCTGACGTCGAATATTGTATGCTGTCCAGCTTCTGGCATCGCCTTTCCAGAAACTCAAAGAACTCATCAGCTGTCGGCACCTTGTCCGAGGAGCAAGCGTCATCCCACTTATTTCGGGTTTTCACGTCCAATTTCTGAAGGAGTGTTTGCACAATAAAACATCCTGAAATCTGCTCCGAATTGCCCAATGTCTTTAACGCACGCATATGAGAGTTAACCTTGTCAGAGAATTGCCGAAGATGTGACGCCGACTCGTTGTCTACCCTCTTGAGCCCAAGAATCTCCTTTATGTGTGCCTGGAAAACAATACGTTTGTTACTAAAGCGTTTATTAAGAATATCGAGAGCCACACGATAATTGGCACCGATAAAATCCAACGATCTAACCGCATCCAACGCAGGGCCAGACAGACATGAGCGAAGATGCTGCAGCTTCTCAATGTTGGTCAATTCGGGATCCTTGTCAACGACAGACTCAAACATTGCGTAGAAATTGGCATATTCCGTATAGCCATCGGAGAATGTAGGCAGCTTGAGCTCGGGCAAACGCGATCTATTGGCCACTATCACGGTTTGATTAAGAGTGTCATCATAGCGCCCAAATGTCGAATGTGGCGGGGCACTTGACTGATGTTTTTGAATAATTACGCGCACACGAGCCTCGAGCTTAGCCATTAAATCGTCAAAGTCATCGCGCACTTTGCTGCCAATTTCGTCGAAGTCGAGTTCTTCTAACGAATTTTGCGCGCCGTTAAAGGTAGATTTAGTTTGCTCAATACGTAATAAATGCACTTCTAGCTCGACAGGGTCTAGATCATTAAGCTTGTTTGTTGATAAATCACTTTCGAGATTTTTAGCGCGTTCAAACAATGCAGACACTTTGCGTTTGAAAAAGGTCACCCTGTCTGCAATTCGCGCACTATCAACGTCTGTGTTTGCCATGATGGCGCTTGGCAACAATGTAACGGCGAAAGAAATGAAAGCAACGACAAAAGTCAGTAACCGCACAGCCGCTTATGTACAAGCGTATGTATATAAGAAGGCTGAGAATGACAACAACAACAACGAGCGAGAGTCTGATTGCGGTGCCTTTCCCAATATGACACACAATATGACACTATGAAATTGTTGCTTTGCAACACACACACGCACATATGTATGTATGATTATGCACTTGATTTGTTTTCAGCGAACACAGAACTTCACTGCACAATTGAATGTTATTTAGCCAATCTCGTCGGGGCCTCCAAATGTTGAATTGCCAATATTTTTTGACAATTGTACGCGGGTACTATTTACCAAGAATGAATACAACTTGGATTTCAACAACAACGTTTATTTTGGCTAGATTGGCTTCACAATATGCGGCTGTGGCTTTTAACAATTAGCTTCGCCAGATCAACAACTAAAGTTATGTACAATGCAAAAACGCGGGAAAAATATGCTAGTGTATATGTATGTGTATGTGTATGCAATCACAGCTGGAACCAGTTCACGACAAGCCGCTCATCTAGTTCAGTACACGACAAGCCTGCTCATCTAGTTCATGCTGTGCCGATAGTTATATCGATAAACGGATTAGGCTGCTGCTGAATCCGACAATGATGATGATAACAATTTATATTGTTATTTGCACCTAGAGAGAATTATTATTATTTTTATTTATTATTATTATTTTTTATTATTATTATTATTTTTTATTATTATTATTATTATTAGCTGCGATAGAGAACGCGAATACTACACTTTCGTTTATAGTGCGATAGAGGACACGAATAATATTTAATTTTAAGTAACGAGTTTAAGATGGAGAATAATAACAATAATAATTTTTATCCTGTATGGTCCGATTAATTTTTGTTCAAATCGGGCTGGATATCGCCAGTCTGTTGTTGATAGAATGTTGAGAGACAATCTCAAGGATGCAAATGTGCAATTCTTGAGGTCACCTCAACAACAAACAACAGTCTGGTACATATATATGAAAGAGAGATGCAAGTCAAATTGAGTAAATTTTTTTTTTTTTAATTTGACTGCTACAGGAAACCTTGCATTAAATGAGAATTGCGTTTATTTTGGATTTTAAATTTTTGTTTGCTTTAAATTGAATCAATTTGAATTTTTAGGAATTATTGAATTATTGTATTTGGAATATAATATTGACGCTTATTCTCATAAAATACAAGGTATTTGAGACAAAAAAAAGAGTTTTATTAAGAAAACGATAGATATGTATTATTATTATTTAATTTAGAGTCTAAAATTTCTAGCCTAGATATGGATATGGAAAACAGTTTCATATATAGTGCGATAGAGACACGAAAAATATTGAATTTTAAGCAACGAGTTTAAGATGGAGAATAATAACAATAATAATTTTTATCCTGTATGGTCCGATTAATTTTTGTTCAAATCGGGCTGGATGTCGCCAGTCTGTTGTTGATAGAATGTTGAGAGACAACCTCAAGGATGCAAATGTGCAATTCTTGAAACTATCTCAACAACAAACAACAGTCTGGTACATATATATATGAAAGAGAGATGCAAGTCAAATTGTGTATTTTTGTTTTTTTAAATTTGACTGCTACAGGAAACCTTGCATCAAATGAGAATTGCGTTTATTTTTGATTTTTAATTTTTGTTTGCTTTTCATAAGAAATTTATAATTATTTAAGAATTTCATGGAATTGTTGAATTTATAATATAATATTTGCGCTTATTCTCATA
Source organism: Drosophila tripunctata (assembly GCA_035047385.1). Classification (NCBI taxonomy): domain Eukaryota; kingdom Metazoa; phylum Arthropoda; class Insecta; order Diptera; family Drosophilidae; genus Drosophila; species Drosophila tripunctata. The sequence goes on along the minus strand of JAWNPS010000269.1, from coordinate 316,813 downwards.
AAATACAAGGTATTTGATACAGAAAAAGAATTTCGCCAAGAAAACGACAGATATGTACTACTATTATTTAATTTAGAGTCTAAGATTGCTAGCCTAGATATGGATATGGAGAAACGTTTCATATATAGTGCGATAGAGGACACGAATATTATTTAATTTTAAGCAACGAGTTTAAGATAGAGAATAATAACAATAATAATTTTTATCCTGTATGGTCCGATTAATTTTTGTTCAAATCGGGCTGGATATCGCCAGTCTGTTGTTGATAGAATGTTGAGAGACAACCTCAAGGATGCAAATGTGCAATTCTTGAGGTCACCTCAACAACAAACAACAGTCTGGTACATATAAATGAAAGAGAGATGCAAGTCAAATTGAGTAAATTTTTTTTTTTAAATTTGACTGCTACAGGAAACCTTGCATTAAATGAGAATTGCATTTATTTTTGATTTTTAAATTTTTGTTTGCTTTAAATTGAATTAATTTGAATTTTTAAGAATTATTGAATTATGATATTAACGCATATTCTCATAAAATACAAGGTATTTAAACAGAAAAAGAATATTATTTAGAAAATGTTAGATATGTATTAATATTAACCAATCAACAGTCAACAATTGCGTATCAAAATTTTAGACATGAACACAGAAAGAGCTTTGCATAAAGAGCGATAGAGGACACGAAAATATTAGCATTTTAAAACATTGTGTTTAAGAGAATAATAACGATAATAATAATATTTTACCTGTATGGACCGAGCAAAACTAAGTACAAAATGTTTAAGTAGATTAAGAACGTTGATAAAGTAGTGTGTTGATCGCAAGATTAAATGCTTTTATTTATTTTTCTTACACCCTTATCGAGCGTGTAAAATTTTTTTGAATCAAGTGCGTAATCGGAAAGTGATCGAAAAGTCGCAGTGAGCGTTCATTTGAACCAATCATAGAAACGGACGCAAGAACTAGAGCAAATTGAACCGGAACTCCTTTGATCACTCAATAGTGTTGAAGAAGAGGAAGAATGTAAACAAATGTATGTATTTACAAACAAACATTAGTTTAAATTTAATTTATTTTATTTATTTACAGGAGAGGATCGGATGAACGCAGCAGCCGAGGAACGGATGAGGAGAACAACGGACAGTGAGCTGGTAAGTAATAGAAATTTAAACTTTCTGAAACTGGTAGCAAATAAAAGCTAATCAGTGCAATTGTTTTGCAATAGGTATTAATAGTAACTAATTTGAATATTACAGAATGGGAAACGATGAGTGGACGCGATCTTGAAAGGGAGGGAGGCTACTACGATAAGTATAAACTATTCTAATTTATTTTTGAATATTTTAATAATGTTTGTTTTTATTTGCAGGTGACGTTGCGCTATTGGAAGGAGAATAGCAGCAGCAAATGCATATGCGGCGAGAATGTGCAAATGGGAGGGTAGCTGCTAAACAATTAAACACAAGATAGTATAAACTATTCTAATTTTTTTAATATTTTAATAATGTTTGTTTTTATTTGCAGGTGACGTCACACAGTGGAAGGAGAATATTTTGAATATTGAATATTTTAAATTTTATGCAACAATTGATTAATTTTTTCATATTTAAATTTGCATTTTCAGGTGCCATCCCATTTGCTGGAGAATTTGACAAGCACAAGTGGAATTTCCCAGTAGTTGCAGGAACAAGAGACTGGGAATTTGAGGTGCAATAAAGCTGCTACCTACTATAAAGGATAAGTGCTGGAATCGTGGTTTTGAAATTAATATATTATTTATAAATGTTTGTTTCTATTTGCAGGCAGTGTCACACTACTGGAGGAGGAATGCAATAGCAAATAAACAAGTGGCAAAGGAGATGGATATTTAAATGAAAGTTGCTGCCAATATACGATAAGTATTGATATTTTGAGTCTTGACACAATTGATTAATGTTTTATTTGTGTTTACAGTGACGTTACACAGCTGAAGGGAATTTGCAACAATAGTAAGGAACTTTGTATGTACTGAAGAGACTGCTAACTAAGGGTAAGTATCAAATGATTTAATTTCTGAAATATTCTATTAATGTTTGTTTTTACTTGCAGGTGACGTCAGACTACAGGAGCAGCAAAATTGCAACAACAAATTGACAATTGGCAATAGGATTAAATGCAAGTGAGAGCTGCTAGATAATAACAAGATAAAGAAGTTGAGCTATTTGAATATTTTATTAATGTTAGCACCTATTTTTATCTAATTTATTTTTACTTGCAGGTGACGTCACACTATTGAAGGAAGTTGCATTAACAAATGTACAAGTGTCGAGGAGATTTGATATGGCATGAAGCAGCCAAAAAGCAAGGAGTAAGTATTAAATTTTTTGATTTCTGAAATATTCTATTAATGTTTGTTTTTATTTGCAGATGACGTTTCGCTATTGGAGAAAAGTTGCAGCAGCAACTTAACAAGTGAGGAGAGAATGAAACAGCTAATAAGTAAAGGGTAAGTATCAAAATTAAAATTTCTGAGATATCTTAATAATGTTTATTTTAACTTGCAGGCGACGTCACACTACTGGAGGCAGGTTGCTTTAGCAAATGTACAAGTATCAAGAGGATTTGGTATGGCATGACGCAGCCAATAAACAAAGGGTAAGTATCAAATGATTTAATTTCTGAAATATTTAAATAATGTTTGTTTTTATTTACAGGTGAAAAAAGGCAGCAGCAACTTAACAAGTGAGGAGAGAAGTTGAAACAGCTAATAAGTAAAGGGTAAGTATCAAAATTAAAATTTCTGAGATATCTTAATAATGTTTATTTTAACTTGCAGGCGACGTCACACTACTGGAGGCAGGTTGCTTTAGCAATGTACAAGTATCAAGAGGATTTGGTATGGCATGACGCAGCCAATAAACAAAGGGTAAGTATCAAATTTTTTGATTTCTGAATATCTTAATAATGTTTTGTTTTTAACTTGCAGGTGACGTTTCGCTATTGGAGAAAGTTGCAGCAGCAACCTTAACAACTGAGGAGAGAAGGAAACAGCTAATAAGTAAAGGGTAAGTATCAAAAATTGAAAGTTTTTGAGCGAGCTGAGGATCATTTACCAAGTTGACTGTTACAGGGACAACGAATTACGAGAGTTTTAATATTAAATGATAAAATTGTTCAGTTTTTAAACAGTTTGTAGGTTCGGTTTTCCCTAATAAATGTATCAATTATACTCATGCGCTCTGGTGCCAATTCTTCACTCCCGTCCCCCCTCACCACGTTCTCGCTCTGGGTGGAATTTTCAAGTTTGGATTGCCAAGTTTGGCAAGAAGAAGAATTAGTCAGAATTCAAGTCAATCACACTGCTGCTTGGTGATTTCGTTTTGGACTGGCGTTGTTTTTTAACATTTTCTAATTTGCTATCAAGTTTACTAGTCATGGGCGTGTCATCCAGTTTAATGGATGGCCAATCATATTTATTCATTAGCTTATACATGCTGTGATACGTTTTGGAGTATGAATGAGAAGGTCGACCAGGGCTTGGTGGCGACAAAGTTGGCATACAGACTGAAGTTTCAGATGTATTTGGGGTTTGAAGTGGGATTCTATTTTCAGCATCGTAATCCTGACTGCTGACTTTCACCCAATTTTTTCCGTTAAAGAATCTTTTGCTTTTCTTACTATATCTCTTTTTGATTTTATTTTCATTAGTTGAATTCGATGAATTAATATCATTGTTTTTGATATTAAGGTTGCCTGAATTTGGCTTGGAATAGATTGTTGAATTTGTGAAAGTATGATTGGAGCGATTCATATTATTATTTGAATTTTTACTAATCATATTTTTGGAGGATTTCGTCAAGGATTCTAGTTTGCTTTCTAGAAGCTCAAGGTAGTGTTCACAGCCTTTGTGATTGGCCACATGTGAACATTGGCAGTTGGCGCATCTGCCAGGCAAGTAATCAGGTTTTTCACAGCTCCTGGTATGGTGTTCCTTGCCACATTTTAGGCAACAAACCTTATTGAAACAAAAGCGAGCAGTATGATTGTACATCTGACATCGATGGCATTGAGGGATGCTATTATATTTGGGGTGGGGCCATTCGACTTTAACCATATATTGACAAAGTTTTTTGATATCAAAGATACTCTTGCTTTTTGCCAAGTTGGGAGCCAACTCAATGTGAAAAAGGTCAGGAGAATAAATGCAATTGTTGCGAGCATTTCTGAGGACAGGATTGTGAACATTGCGAACAGTGAACCCCATTTGGGTTAGCTCATCGCGAATTTGTGTGGTGGGTGTGTTGGCGAGTATGCCGCGTATAATAACTCTAAACGAGCGATCTTCACGCAGCTGATATGTACTATAATGTACATTTCCATCCTCTTTGAGTACCCTGAGCATACCTCGGTACGCATTAATGGTTTTGGGCAATAGTCGGGCAACGTCGTTGCGTTGAAGTTGCCAACGATTATTGCGATAAGCATTTTTGCGACCGTTTTGATTAAGTTTAACATCGAAAAGTTCTCTACCAACAGCCTTGTTTAGTTTTACAAGGATTCCCTGCAAGCTACCTAGCTTTGAGTTGGGTGCACAATTGGTTTTAAAGGAATGGATTGTGATTTGAGGAGGCTTGCAATGTCTCAAGTATTGAGGATCATCAACTCCAGAGGAGGTTTGAATGAGATGTTCCTTGGGGGAGACGGAATCAATGATTTTAGACTGAGACAGTCTACGAAAGTTTACCAGCTGGTTGGGATTTCGCTGACTTTGAGATTGAGTTGAAGGCAAGGGATAAGGCTCGATTGGATCTTCTTGGGATGACGAGTCATCTGAATTTGAAGAGATTCGTAATCGAGAGCGATTATTTAACTTTGATTTTTTAACTTTTATAGCTGGTATATCCGATAAGGATGAGTCTGAGTCGAAAAGTTGAGAGGTGACTGATGGTTGCAGTCTGATGGAATGTTGGAGTCTACTACTGCGGCGCATGGAGTCTTTATTTGTAAAATTTTCATTGAAATTTGAATCGTTATCGATAGCATTGGTTTTGCAGGGTCTAAGTAAGGCCTGTTTGATTTTATTGGCTGATTTATTGTGTTTCTTAACGTCTCCCTGGCCACTTTTTATGTCTTTAATAAAATTTGCCTCATTTGAATTATTAATAATGTTAATAATAGCGTTTGATTCGCTATTATCATCGTCAGACATGTAACTATGACCTGGGACAATTTCGCCGGAAAAGGCAGAATATGAAAAGGAGTAGTCGTCCATTTCAGGAATCGAGTCGTTGCTGTTATTATTTTCTGAGACATGGCTCAGTTCTTGATCAGTGTACTTGTCCATATTTAATCTTAATTGTTTGTTAACAATTATTATTAACTAGTTGAACAATTGAGGCGATGCTAATTTTTGTTGCTAATTGATTTAAATTTAAATGCAGACGCAATCAATATACTTAATGAATTTCAATTAGGGAAATTTAACTTAAGGTTCAGAAATAGGCTAAACTGTACACAATGTATGTGTAGTGAAGAAAAGTACCAGTATCGTTAGCAAGGAACAAAACCAATATTGAAATGGTAAGAAACTGACGATAAGGGAGCTTATATTGAATTGGTAAATGAGTATTCCTATTCTTTAAATTGAGAGAAAAGAAGATGAGAATAAGGAAGCGAAGCAAGGCAGAGCAGAGCAGTGCAGACTATGCACAAGCGCACACACACACATGCATACAGCAGTATGCACTAAATGTATGTGTTGCTTAAGCTTCTAAACACACTCAAAGCAACGAGTGAAAAAAGCACTCAAGCAACTGATTCAATGTTATATGAGAATAGACAAACTGCTGCTGTTTGAAATGGCGCCTATTTGGTGCCGACGCGCAAAACGGAAAAAAATTCTGTATGTCAAAAACGTATAAATATGTATGTTAAAGAAGAGGGAAAAAACTATAGCGAATTTATGTGGAATAGATGATGAAATAGCAAAATATTTTAGTAATTTGCAGCAATTATAATTATATGCAAAATTGTAAAATTAATTATTATATTTATATGTATGTATATGCAAGTAAGTAATATAAGAATATTAATAATAATGTATTTTAATGAGAAAAATTCAAGATTTTTAAAGCAAATGGGAAATTATAAGGAATTGGCAAAAATAAGCAAGAATCAATACTTAAGGTTATCAATTATGGCAATGTTATAATTTTTGTAATAATAAAAATAAAAGTGATACAGCTCACGTGTGCAGATGTTGAACAATGATGTGTATAATTCAGTTGGCATTCCGTACACAGTAAACACTCGGCATTAGGTTGACGCTGAGAAGTGTGCAATTGTAGAATAATGATGTATAAAAGTCAGCATTCAATTGGCATTCCGTTCACAGTTAACATTCGACATTAGTTAACGCTCAGCATGAAAGAGAAAATAAAGAAAAGGGATTAGACACTTGTATATAATTATGTATTTTTATACCCTCTGAGGGGTATATTGGGTTTGTCAGAAGTATGTAACAGGTAGAAGGAGGCGTGGCAGACCCCATAAAGTATATATATTCTTGATCAGCATCACAAGCCGAGTCGACTGAGCCATGTCCGTCTGTCCGTCTCCTCTTCCGTCTGTCCGTCTGTCTGTCCGTATGAACAGAAACAGAACTCAGAGATGGTAAGAGCTACAATATCCGTTTTAGTCAGTATCGACCACATATTAAGTCAGTCAATACAAGAATCTTTTTTTTTTTCGATGCCACGCCCCATTCGCCCACAATAAGCGTAAAACCAGACATACCTCGGAAAAAATAAAGGTTTTTTGCGAATATCTCGGTAACTATGGCACCTAGGGACACCAATTTTGGCTTGCAGGTTGCTAGATGCAATATAAAGACAATGCCATCAAAGTTTTTTGGATGCCACGCCTCCTTCGCCCACCCCAAGCAAAATTCCGTTGTAACTTTGCAAGCGGCGGGCTCACTTATTTCTTAACGTATAGTTTTGTAACTTAGCATTTATTTGCAGACAAATAATATCAAACGATTGTGAAAATTTCATTAAAATCGGACTATAAATAAAAAAGTTTCTTAAACAACGAAAATCGTTACATTCAAGCAAGGCATAGCCACGTGCACACAAGCAACGAAAAAGAATAACGTGTGAGCGAGATAGACATACAAATATGTGTGCATGTTGCAGCAGCTACTCCAATTGGAACTCATATAATTGGAAACGAAGCTCAGAGGGTATTACACGGTCGGCATGCCCGACTGACATTTCTTTCTTGTTGTAATAATATAAAAGTGATACAGCTCACGTGTGCAGATGTTGAACAATGAGTGTATAATTCAGTTGGATCCGTACACAGTAAACACTCGGATTAGGTTGACGTGAGGAGTGGAAGTAGAATAAGAGAAAAAGTCAGCATCAATTGGCATTCCGTCACAGTAACATCGAATAGTTAACGCTCAGATGAAAGAGAAAATAAAGAAAAGGGATTAAACACTTGTATATAATTATGTATTTTTTTTTGTATTTATTGATATTGTATTTTGTTTTATTTCAGCAACAATTTTATTTTATTTTATTTCTGCAAAAGTTTTATTTTATTTTATTTCAGCAACAAATTTTTTTTTTTTTCTTTCAGAAACAATTTTATTTTCTTTCAGCAAAAATTTTATTTTGTTTTATTTCAGCAGCAATTTTATTTTATTTTATTTCAGCAACAATTTCATTTTATTTCAGAAGCAATTTTACTTCAGCAATAGACACACATACACATATACATATGTATGTGTGCGCAACCAACGCTCGCGCATTGAGCAAGTTGCAAGAGAATATGAATGTAATGAAAAGGGGGAAAAACGCATGCAATTGTGTGAAGTGAATTATAGGGATAAACCCTGGCATAGAATACGGCAAAATACAATTTTTAAATAAACTCTTTGATTAAACTCTTTGTTTTATATTGATATTTTGCAACACCTCCTAAAAGTATGCCAGGGAAAGAAATTGCACTCCCCTATTTCACAACACACACACACCAAGACACTTGAATTGCATGGATAATTGTTTTATTTTGTTTTATTTCAGCAAAAGTTTTATTTTTTTTTATTTCAGCAAAAGTAATTGTTTTAAGGCGACATTGAACTGTGCATGGGATGGAATGAAATTCCAGCACAAATGTCTTATTTGAGAAGATATTTATTTTTTCCATCAGGCTCTTATTTGGAATCTTGGTGCATTGATTTTTTTACGTAGACTTTCCCCTTTCTGTGGTAGAAAAACTCGGCTGTAACAGTGTGCGTGTATTTCTGCGTCAATTCTATTGCGAGAGTGCCCGAAAAATATCTCGCCTCAGCAATACAATCTCTAGCGTTCTGGAGCAATCTTAGCTGATGGGCAATCCAGAACACATCATAGAGAAAATTGCATGCTGCAACGAGACTCTAAAAACTTTTTCTCCCTCACAATATTGAGCATACGCAGACTGTAGCCAGTTAATCTTAGGAAAATTTACTGAATCTAATGCAAGGGACATGGACAAGAGTGGAGCCTAAGTTGAGTTTTGAGTGGATGGAAAAAATTTTTCACACAATAAAACGAAATTAATTAGAAGAAAGAATCATTGTTATAAAAGCCACCTCTACTTGGAATCCACGTCACCATCCAAATCAACGGGTTCATGTAATTGGCGTTAGAAGAATGTTGAGTCTCGAAGTTGAGTTTTGGGCATATTTTTTGTTTTTCTCAGGAGCAACTGGAGACTACAACATTCTTCAGGTGTGTAATTGCGGCATCAGTCACAAGTGAGGTTCCCTTTCTCGCGGCTGTCGTTTTGATATCAAATCAAAGTGCAATAACTGCCTCATGCAGAGATAGTGTGTAAAATTGGATGTATGATGAAGCAAAGTACGCCAGAGACGTAACATTTTTACCACAGTCACATATAAGCACCCCCAGCTACAACGAGGCACAAGCATATATGAAATCTCATATAGCTGAGCACAGAGGTATGCACTGGGGGCGACTTGCCATGCAACGCGTGGTACTCTGATAATGCAATACAGTGTCACCCATCGATTTCACACACCAGGTCACCTCGGAGGACCCTAAGCCTGCAGTAATTGAGAGTTGGTTTTAACATATGAATGCATGTGCACATGCATTTGGGCATGAATGAGTGCCCAAAAACACATACACATACCATATGGACGAAACGAGACTGTCTCTTGTGCAGTAATTGGTCAATTTTTGAGAAAAACAAATTAAAGAGAGAGAATTGACCAATGTTATACTGCTGTAGAGTGTCTCGTCTCTTTAATATATTCATATTGTAATTGATAGGTTAGAGAGATTAGGATTTTAAATTTTTGTTTGCTTCAAATTGAATTAATTTGAATTTTGCTAAGAATTATTGAATTATTGTATTTGGAATATAAAATTGACGCCTTATTCTCATAAAATTTTACAAGGTATTTGAGACAAAAAAAACATAGTTTTATTAAGAAAACGATAGATATGTATTATTATTATTTAATTTAGAGTCTAAAATTTCTAGCCTAGATATGGATATGGAAAACAGTTTCATATATAGTGCGATAGAGGACACGAATAATATTTAATTTTAAGTAACGAGTTTAAGATGGAGAATAATAACAATAATAATATTTATCCTGTATGGTCCGATTAATTTTTGTTCAAATCGGGCTGGATATCGCCAGTCTGTTGTTGATAGAATATTGAGAGATAATCTCAAGGATGCAAATGTGCCATTCTTGAGGTCACCTCAACAACAAACAACAGTCTGGTACATATATATGAAAGAGAGATGCAAGTCAAATTGAGTAAATTTTTTTTTTTTAATTTGACTGCTACAGGAAACCTTGCATTAAATGAGAATTGCGTTTATTTTGGATTTTAAATTTTTGTTTGCTTTAAATTGAATCAATTTGAATTTTTAGGAATTATTGAATTATTGTATTTGGAATATAATATTGACGCTTATTCTCATAAAATACAAGGTATTTGAGACACAAAAAAAGAGTTTTATTAAGAAAACGATAGATATGTATTATTATTATTTAATTTAGAGTCTAAAATTTCTAGCCTAGATATGGATATGGAAAACAGTTTCATATATAGTGCGATAGAGACACGAAAAATATTGAATTTTAAGCAACGAGTTTAAGATAGAGAATAATAACAATAATAATTTTTATCCTGTATGGTCCGATTAATTTTTGTTCAAATCGGGCTGGATATCGCCAGTCTGTTGTTGATAGAATGTTGAGAGACAACCTCAAGGATGCAAATGTGCAATTCTTGAAACTATCTCAACAACAAACAACAGTCTGGTACATATATATATGAAAGAGAGATGCAAGTCAAATTGTGTATTTTTCTTTTTTTTTAAATTGACTGCTACAGGAAACCTTGCATCAAATGAGAATTGCGTTTATTTTTGATTTTTAATTTTTGTTTGCTTTTCATAAGAAATTTATAATTATTTAAGAATGTTGAGAGACAACCTCAAGGATGCAAATGTGCAATTCTTGAGGTCACCTCAACAACAAACAACAGTCTGGTACATATAAATGAAAGAGAGATGCAAGTCAAATTGTGTATTTTTGTTTTTTAAATTTGACTGCTACAGGAAACCTTGCATCAAATGAGAATTGCGTTTATTTTTGATTTTTAATTTTTGTTTGCTTTTCATAAGAAATTTAAAATTATTTAAGAATTTCATGGAATTGTTGAATTTATAATATAATATTTGTGCTTATTCTCATAAAATACAAGGTATTTGATACAGAAAAAGAATTTCGCCAAGAAAACGACAGATATGTACTACTATTATTTAATTTAGAGTCTAAGATTGCTAGCCTAGATATGGATATGGAGAAACGTTTCATATATAGTGCGATAGAGGACACGAATATTATTTAATTTTAAGCAACGAGTTTAAGATGGAGAATAATAATAATAATAATTTTTATCCTGTATGGTCCGATTAATTTTTGTTCAAATCGGGCTGGATGTCGCCAGTCTGTTGTTGATAGAATGTTGAGAGACAACCTCAAGGATGCAAATGTGCAATTCTTGAGGTCACCTTAACAACAAACAACAGTCTGGTACATATAAATGAAAGAGAGATGCAAGTCAAATTGAGTAAATTTTTTTTTTTAAATTTGACTGCTACAGGAAACCTTGCATTAAATGAGAATTGCATTAATTTTGATTTTTAAATTTTTGTTTGCTTTAAATTGAATTAATTTGAATTTTTAAGAATTATTGAATTATGATATTAACGCATATTCTCATAAAATACAAGGTATTTAAACAGAAAAAGAATATTATTTAGAAAATGTTAGATATGTATTAATATTAACCAATCAACAGTCAACAATTGCGTATCAAAATTTTAGACATGAACACAGAAAGAGCTTTGCATAAAGAGCGATAGAGGACACGAAAATATTAGCATTTTAAAACATTGTGTTTAAGAGAATAATAACGATAATAATAATATTTTACCTGTATGGACCGAGCAAAACTAAGTACAAAATGTTTAAGTAGATTAAGAACGTTGATAAAGTAGTGTGTTGATCGCAAGATTAAATGCTTTTATTTATTTTTCTTACACCCTTATCGAGCGTGTAAAAGTTTTTTGAATCAAGTGTGTAATCGGAAAGTGATCGGAAAGTCGCTGTGAGCGTTCATCTGAACCAATCATAGAAACGGACGCAAGAACTAGAGCAAATTGAACCGGAACTCCTTTGATCACTCAATAGTGTTGAAGAAGAGGAAGAATGTAAACAAATGTATGTATTTACAAACAAACATTAGTTTAAATTTAATTTATTTTATTTATTTACAGGAGAGGATCGGATGAACGCAGCAGCCGAGGAACGGATGAGGAGAACAACGGACAGTGAGCTGGTAAGTAATAGAAATTTAAACTTTCTGAAACTGGTAGCAAATAAAAGCTAATCAGTGCAATTGTTTTGCAATAGGTATTAATAGTAACTAATTTGAATATTACAGAATGGGAAACGATGAGTGGACGCGATCTTGAAAGGGAGGGAGGCTACTACGATAAGTATAAACTATTCTAATTTATTTTTGAATATTTTAATAATGTTTGTTTTTATTTGCAGGTGACGTTGCGCTATTGGAAGGAGAATAGCAGCAGCAAATGCATATGCGGCGAGAATGTGCAAATGGGAGGGTAGCTGCTAAACAATTAAACACAAGATAGTATAAACTATTCTAATTTTTTTAATATTTTAATAATGTTTGTTTTTATTTGCAGGTGACGTCACACAGTGGAAGGAGAATATTTTGAATATTGAATATTTTAAATTTTATGCAACAATTGATTAATTTTTTCATATTTAAATTTGCATTTTCAGGTGCCATCCCATTTGCTGGAGAATTTGACAAGCACAAGTGGAATTTCCCAGTAGTTGCAGGAACAAGAGACTGGGAATTTGAGGTGCAATAAAGCTGCTACCTACTATAAAGGATAAGTGCTGGAATCGTGGTTTTGAAATTAATATATTATTTATAAATGTTTGTTTCTATTTGCAGGCAGTGTCACACTACTGGAGGAGGAATGCAATAGCAAATAAACAAGTGGCAAAGGAGATGGATATTTAAATGAAAGTTGCTGCCAATATACGATAAGTATTGATATTTTGAGTCTTGACACAATTGATTAATGTTTTATTTGTGTTTACAGTGACGTTACACAGCTGAAGGGAATTTGCAACAATAGTAAGGAACTTTGTATGTACTGAAGAGACTGCTAACTAAGGGTAAGTATCAAATGATTTAATTTCTGAAATATTCTATTAATGTTTGTTTTTACTTGCAGGTGACGTCAGACTACAGGAGCAGCAAAATTGCAACAACAAATTGACAATTGGCAATAGGATTAAATGCAAGTGAGAGCTGCTAGATAATAACAAGATAAGTATAGAAGTTGAGCTATTTGAATATTTTATTAATGTTAGCACCTATTTTTATCTATTTTATTTTTACTTGCAGGTGACGTCACACTATTGAAGGAAGTTGCATTAACAAATGTACAAGTGTCGAGGAGATTTGATATGGCATGAAGCAGCCAAAAAGCAAGGAGTAAGTATTAAATTTTTTGATTTCTGAAATATTCTATTAATGTTTGTTTTTATTTGCAGATGACGTTTCGCTATTGGAGAAAAGTTGCAGCAGCAACTTAACAAGTGAGGAGAGAATGAAACAGCTAATAAGTAAAGGGTAAGTATAAAAATTAAAATTTCTAAAATATCTTAATAATGTTTATTTTAACTTGCAGGCGACGTCACACTACTGGAGGCAGGTTGCTTTAGCAAATGTACAAAGGGTAAGTATCAAATGATTTAATTTCTGAAATATTTAAATAATGTTTGTTTTTATTTACAGGTGACGTTTCGCTATTGGAGAAAAGTTGCAGCAGCAACTTAACAAGTGAGGAGAGAATGAAACAGCTAATAAGTAAAGGGTAAGTATCAAAATTAAAATTTCTGAGATATCTTAATAATGTTTATTTTAACTTGCAGGCGACGTCACACTACTGGAGGCAGGTTGCTTTAGCAAATGTACAAGTATCAAGAGGATTTGGTATGGCATGACGCAGCCAATAAAGCAAGGAGTAAGTATTAAATTTTTTGATTTCTGAAATATTCTATTAATGTTTGTTTTTATTTGCAGGTGACGTTTCGCTATTGGAGAAAAGTTGCAGCAGCAACTTAACAAGTGAGGAGAGAATGAAACAGCTAATAAGTAAAGGGTAAGTATCAAAATTAAAATTTCTGAGATATCTTAATAATGTTTATTTTAACTTGCAGGCGACGTCACACTACTGGAGGCAGGTTGCTTTAGCAAATGTACAAGTATCAAGAGGATTTGGTATGGCATGACGCAGCCAATAAACAAAGGGTAAGTATCAAATTTTTTGATTTCTGAATATCTTAATAATGTTTGTTTTTACTTGCAGGTGACGTTTCGCTATTGGATAAAGTTGCAGCAGCAACTTTACAACTGAGGAGAGAAGGAAACAGCTAATAAGTAAAGGGTAAGTATCAAAATTTAAAGTTTTTGAAATATTTTATTTATATTTATTTCCATTTGCAGGAGAAGTTACGCAACGGCAACGACAAATGACAAGCTACGGTAATAAAAAAAGCAGCTGTTAAATAAATACAAGATAAGTACTGAATTTTGTGATTTTTAGAATATTTTTATTAATGTTTATTTCTATTTGCAGGTGGCGACATACAACAGGAGAAAGTTGCATCCACTAATGACAAAAGGATTTTGTAAAATTGAAAGCAGCAGCTGATAAGTTAAGTATTGAATGTTTTAAATGTTTGCGACAATTAATTAATGTTTATGTTTTTTCCCGCTTACAGGCGACGTCACACTACCAGAGAGCATTACAGGATTTGCAGCAGCGAGCTGAGGATCATTTACCAAGTTGACTGTTACAGGGACAACGAATTACGAGAGTTTTAATATTAAATGATAAAATTGTTCAGTTTTTAAACAGTTTGTAGGTTCGGTTTTCCCTAATAAATGTATCAATTATACTCATGCGCTCTGGTGCCAATTCTTCACTCCCGTCCCCCCTCACCACGTTCTCGCTCTGGGTGGAATTTTCAAGTTTGGATTGCCAAGTTTGGCAAGAAGAAGAATTAGTCAGAATTCAAGTCAATCACACTGCTGCTTGGTGATTTCGTTTTGGACTGGCGTTGTTTTTTAACATTTTCTAATTTGCTATCAAGTTTACTAGTCATGGGCGTGTCATCCAGTTTAATGGATGGCCAATCATATTTATTCATTAGCTTATACATGCTGTGATACGTTTTGGAGTATGAATGAGAAGGTCGACCAGGGCTTGGTGGCGACAAAGTTGGCATACAGACTGAAGTTTCAGATGTATTTGGGGTTTGAAGTGGGATTCTATTTTTAGCATCGTAATCCTGACTGCTGACTTTCACCCAATTTTTTCCGTTAAAGAATCTTTTGCTTTTCTTACTATATCTCTTTTTGATTTTATTTTCATTAGTTGAATTCGATGAATTAATATCATTGTTTTTGATATTAAGGTTGCCCGAATTTGGCTTGGAATAGATTGTTGAATTTGTGAAAGTATGATTGGAGCGATTCATATAATTATTTGAATTTTTACTAATCATATTTTTGGAGGATTTCGTCAAGGATTCTAGTTTGCTTTCTAGAAGCTCAAGGTAGTGTTCACAGCCTTTGTGATTGGTCACATGTGAACATTGGCAGTTGGCGCATCTGCCAGGCAAGTAATCAGGTTTTTCACAGCTCCTGGTATGGTGTTCCTTGCCACATTTTAGGCAACAAACCTTATTGAAACAAAAGCGAGCATTCGACTTTAACCATATATTGACAAAGTTTTTTGATATCAAAGATACTCTTGCTTTTTGCCAAGTTGGGAGCCAACTCAATGTGAAAAAGGTCAGGAGAATAAATGCAATTGTTGCGAGCATTTCTGAGGACAGGATTGTGAACATTGCGAACAGTGAACCCCATTTGGGTTAGCTCATCGCGAATTTGTGTGGTGGGTGTGTTGGCGAGTATGCTGCGTATAATAACTTTAAACGAGCGATCTTCACGCAGCTGATATGTACTATAATGTACATTTCCATCCTCTTTGAGTACCCTGAGCATACCTCGGTACGCATCAATGGTTTTGGGCAATAGTCGGGCAACGTCGTTGCGTTGAAGTTGCCAACGATTATTGCGATAAGCATTTTTGCGACCGTTTTGATTAAGTTTAACATCGAAAAGTTCTCTACCAACAGCCTTGTTTAGTTTTACAAGGATTCCCTGCAAGCTACCTAGCTTTGAGTTGGGTGCACAATTGGATTTAAAGGAATGGATTGTGATTTAAGGAGGCTTGCAATGTCTCAAGTATTGAGGATCATCAACTCCAGAGGAGGTTTGAATGAGATGTTCCTTGGGGGAGACGGAATCAATGATTTTAGACTGAGACAGTCTACGAAAGTTTACCAGCTGGTTGGGATTTCGCTGACTTTGAGATTGAGTTGAAGGCAAGGGATAAGGCTCGATTGGATCTTCTTGGGATGACGAGTCATCTGAATTTGAAGAGATTCGTAATCGAGAGCGATTATTTAACTTTCATTTTTTAACTTTTATAGCTGGTATATCCGATAAGGATGAGTCTGAGTCGAAAAGTTGAAAGGTGACTGATGGTTGCAGTCTGATGGAATGTTGGAGTCTACTACTGCGGCGCATGGAGTCTTTATTTGTAAAATTTTCATTGATATGAGTCTTATTGATTAGAATTGGACTGCTTTGGTTGAATTTTGAATCGTTATCGATAGCATTGGTTTTGCAGGGTCTAAGTAAGGCCTGTTTGATTTTATTGGCTGACTTATTGTGTTTCTTAACATCTCCCTGGCCACTTTTTATGTTACAACAGTCTGGTACATATATATATGAAAGAGAGATGCAAGTCAAATTGTGTATTTTTTTTTTTTTTAATTTGGGTTTATTTTTGATTTTTAATTTTTGTTTGCTTTTCATAAGAAATTTATAATTATTTAAGAATTTCATGGAATTGTTGAATTTAAAATATAATATTTGCGCTTATTCTCATAAAATACAATGTATTTGATACAGAAAAAGAATTTCGCCAAGAAAACGACAGATATGTACTACTATTATTTAATTTAGAGTCTAAGATTGCTAGCCTAGATATGGATATGGAGAAAAGTTTCATATATAGTGCGATAGAGGACACGAATATTATTTAATTTTAAGCAACGAGTTTAAGATGGAGAATAATAACAATAATAATTTTTATCCTGAATGGTCCGATTAATTTTTGTTCAAATCGGGCTGGATGTCGCCAGTCTGTTGTTGATAGAATGTTGAGAGACAACCTCAAGGATGCAAATGTGCAATTCTTGAGGTCACCTCAACAACAAACAACAGTCTGGTACATATAAATGAAAGAGAGATGCAAGTCAAATTGAGTAAATTTTTTTTTTAAATTTGACTGCTACAGGAAACCTTGCATTAAATGAGAATTGCATTTATTTTTGATTTTTAAATTTTTGTTTGCTTTAAATTGAATTAATTTGAATTTTTAAGAATTATTGAATTATGATATTAACGCATATTCTCATAAAATACAAGGTATTTAAACAGAAAAAGAATATTATTTAGAAAATGTTAGATATGTATTAATATTAACCAATCAACAGTCAACAATTGCGTATCAAAATTTTAGACATGAACACAGAAAGAGCTTTGCATAAAGAGCGATAGAGGACACGAAAATATTAGCATTTTAAAACATTGTGTTTAAGAGAATAATAACGATAATAATAATATTTTACCTGTATGGATCGAGCAAAACTAAGTACAAAATGTTTAAGTAGATTAAGAACGTTGATAAAGTATTTTGTTGATCGCAAGATTAAATGCTTTTATTTATTTTTCTTACACCTTTATCGAGCGTGTAAAAGTTTTTTGAATCAAGTGTGTAATCGGAAAGTGATCGGAAAGTCGCTGTGAGCGTTCATCTGAACCAATCATAGAAACGGACGCAAGAACTAGAGCAAATTGAACCGGAACTCCTTTGATCACTCAATAGTGTTGAAGAAGAGGAAGAATATAAACAAATGTATGTATTTACAAACAAACATTAGTTTAAATTTAATTTATTTTATTTATTTACAGGAGAGGATCGGATGAACGCAGCAGCCGAGGAACGGATGAGGAGAACAACGGACAGTGCTTGCACCAGCTCTTGTTCCGTCATGGATGGACCGGTGAACACGAATTCTGTTTCTGTGACCCCTGGTTCCAAATCCACATTGTCCTGTCTTCGAGGCAGACCTTCACTTGTAATTTTCTGCAATGTGGTGGCCAAGCGGCCCACCACCCCACTGTCACAGTCACTGAATGACGACGCTACGGGGCCTGTGCTAGCACCCCTGCACGCCGGTACTGGAGTATCCACCCCCTGCACCGTAACTTTTTCCTCTTTGTCTTCTTCCATTTTTCATCATTTATTCAGGTAGCCACCCCTAACGTTTTATGCCTACCGTCAGGCTTACCTCATAACCATGGCTCAGGTTCAGTACCCCTATCATGCCGCAGCATGATAGGACTCTGGACCCAGCCTTAGCTAGACACTGCATCGCCTCGAAGGGCAGGTGACATTGAATCGTCCGGTCTTCCGGGACGATGCAATGTCCATTGCCCAGCCGGCACCCTCTTGGAGGGTTCAGTTAGAGGATTTTGGCCAGCCATGAGAATAGACAAACTGCTGCTGTTTGAAATGGCGCCTATTTGGTGCCGACGCGCAAAACGGAAAAAAAATTCTGTATGTCAAAAACGTATAAATATGTATGTTAAAGAAGAGGGAAAAAACTATAGCGAATTTATGTGGAATAGATGATGAAATAGCAAAATATTTTAGTAATTTGCAGAAATTATAATTATATGCAAAATTGTAAAATTAATATTATATTTATATGTATGTATATGCAAGTAAGTAATATAAGAATATTAATAATAATGTATTTTAATGAGAAAAATTCAAGATTTTTAAAGCAAATGGGAAATTATAAGGAATTGGCAAAAATAAGCAAGAATCAATACTTAAGGTTATCAATTATGGCAATGTTATAATTTTTGTAATAATAAAAATAAAAGTGATACAGCTCACTTGTGCAGATGTTGAACAATGATGTGTATAATTCAGTTGGCATTCCGTACACAGTAAACACTCTGCATTAGGTTGACGCAGAGGAGTGTGCAATTGTAGAATAATGATGTATAAAAGTCAGCATTCAATTGGCATTCCGTTCACAGTTAACATTCGACATTAGTTAACGCTCAGCATGAAAGAGAAAATAAAGAAAAGGGATTAGACACTTGTATATAATTATGTATTTTTTGTTTTGTATTTATTGATATTGTATTTTGTTTTATTTCAGCAACAATTTTATTTCATTTTATTTCAGCAAAAGTTTTATTTTATTTTATTTCAGCAACAAATTTTTTTTTTTTCTTTCAGCAACAATTTTATTTTCTTTCAGCAATAATTTTATTTAGTTTTATTTCAGCAGCAATTTTATTTTATTTTATTTCAGCAACAATTTTATTTTATTTCAGCAGCAGTTTTACTTCAGCAATAGACACACATACACATATACATATGTATGTGTGCGCAACCAACGCTCGCGCATTGAGCAAGTTGCAAGAGAATATGAATGTAATGAGAAGGGGGGAAAAACGCATGCAATTGTGTGAAGTGAATTAGGGGGATAAACCCTGGCATAGAATACGGCAAAATACAATTTTTAAATAAACTCTTTGAATAAACTCTTTGTTTTATATTGATATTTTGCAACACCTCCTAAAAGTATGCCAGGGAAAGAAATTACACTCCCCTATTTCACAACACACACACACACCAAGACGCTTGAATTGCATAAATAATTGTTTAATTTTGTTTTATTTTAGCAAAAGTTTAATTTTGTTTTATTTTCAGCAATACACACACACACATGCATGCGCGTGCATGTGGAGACACTAATTGTTTAATAGCAATATAAAACCGAAAACCGATAGCAAGAACACTCTATTTAATTTGTTGAATATCAAAAACGCTTTAATTTAAACTTTCTCAGCACAATCGCACGATCGCACAACCGACTCCTTCAATCGCTAAAATCAAACTGATCTAAAAGCAAAGTGACGCTGCCACGAGTCAGACACGCGTCGGCTAGAAAGAATGAACAATATGGCAGTTGAGTGAAAAAGACTGTTTGAGCTTTTCTGTAGATCAGAGTAGATCAACTTTTTTCCCTTTGTATGTGATTTGTGGCGATGGGCGTGAGTGATTCCGTGTGCTTTTAGTGAGGGTATTTGTTGAGAAGGCAGGGAAATTAGCTGTAATTTCCCTTTATGAGATCCCGACCAGTGAATTTAAATTTTGCATATTTTCCCTATATGCAAATGCAAAAGATATGGTGTGGCCAATTATGAGTTACGTTAAATATTTTAGTCACAAACAAATTGCAATTTAAATATTGCATTAGAAAAGTTGGCCAAACCATATTTGGGTTTATCTGTCGTGCTTATTGTAAATAATTGTTTCAAGGCGACATTGAACTGTGCATGGGATGGAATGAAATTCCAGCACAAATGTCTTATTTGAGAAGATATTTATTTTTTCCATCAGGCTCTTATTTGGAATCTTGGTGCATTGATTTTTTGCGTAGATTTTCCCCTCTCTGTGGTAGAAAAACTCAGCTGTAACAGTGTGCGTGTATTTCTGCGTCAATTCTATTGCGAGGGTGCCCGAAAAATATCTCGCCTCAGCAATGCAATCTCTAGCGTTCTGGAGCAATCTTAGCTGATGGGCAATCCAGAACACATCATAGAGAAAATTGCATGCTGCAACGAGACTCTAAAAACTTTTTCTCCCTCACAATATTGAGCATACGCAGACTGTAGCTAGTTAATCTTAGGAAAATTTACTGAATCTAATGCAAGGGACATGGACAAGAGTGGAGCCTAAGTTGAGTTTTGAGTGGATGGAAAAAATTTTGCACACAATAAAGCGAAATTAATTAGAAGAAAGAATCATTTCTGTAAAAGCCACCTCTACTTGGAATCCACGTCACCATCCAAATCAACGGGTTCATGTAATTGGCGTTAGAAGAATGTTGAGTCTCGAAGTTGAGTTTTGGGCAAATTTTTTGTTTTTCTCAGGAGCAACTGGAGACTACAACACTCTTCAGGTGTGTAATTGCGGCATCAGTCACAAGTGAGGTTCCCCTTCTCGCGGCTGTTGTTTTGATATCAAATCAAAGTGCAATAACTGCCTCATGCAGAGATAGTGTGTAAAATTGGATGTATGATGAAGCAAAGTACGCCAGAGACGTAATAAGCTACAACTATAGCTGAGCACAGAGGTATGCACTGGGGGCGACGCGTGGTACTCTGATGATGCAATACAGTGTCACCCATCGATTTCACACACCAGGTCGCCTCGGAGGACCCTAAGCCTGCAGTAATTGAGAGTTGGTTTTAACATATGAATGCATGTGCACATGCATCTGGGCATGAATGAGTGCCCAAAAACACATACACATACCATATGGACGAAACGAGACTGTCTCTTGTGCAGTAATTGGTCAATTTTTGAGAAAAACAAATTAAAGAGGGAGAATTGACCAATGTTGCACTGCTGTAGAGTGTCTCGTCTCTTTAAATAATATATTCATATTGTAATTGATAGGTTAGAGAGATTATTTGAGAATTACCTAGCTAAATGTTTCAAACGGAGGGGACTTGAACGCTATGCTAACCTATAAACGCATAGAATATGCATTGCAAAACAATTACCCCCATATTATATCAGAATTATTCCTACTGCTTGGGTTAAAGAGAACCTAATCTAAGGAAAATGATGATTATAACAATTAATATTGTTATTAGCACCTAGAGAGAATTATATTAGCTGCGATAGAGAACGCGAATACTACACTTTCGTTTATAGTGCGATAGAGGACACGAATATTATTTAATTTTAAGTAACGAGTTTAAGATGGAGATTAATAACAATAATAATTTTTATCCTGTATGGTCCGATTAATTTTTGATCAAAACGGGCTGGATGTCGCCAGTCTGTTGTTGATAGAATGTTAAGAGACAACCTCGAGGATGCAAATGTGCAATTCTTGAGGCTATCTCAACAACAAACAACAGTCTGGTACATATATAGGAAAGAGAGATGCAAGTCAAATTGAGTAAATTTTTTTAATTTGACTGCTCTTCCAGGAAACCTTGCATTAAATGAGAATTGCGTTTATTTTTGATTTTATTTTTGTTAGCTTTAAATTGAATCAATTTGAATTTTTAAGAATTATTGTATTTGGAATATAACATTGACGCTTATTCTCATAAAATACAAGGTATTTGAGACAAAAAAAAAGAGTTTTATTAAGAAAACGATAGATATTCTTGAGGCTATCTCAACAACAAACAACAGTCTGGTACATATATATGAAAGAGAGATGCAAGTCAAATTGAGTAATTTTTTAATTTGACTGCTAGAGGAAACCTTGCATTAAATGAGAATTGCGTTCGTTTAGGATTTTAAATTTTTGTTTGCTTCAAATTGAATTAATTTGAATTTTTAAGAATTATTGAATTATTGTATTTGGAATATAATATTGACGCTTATTCTCATAAAATACAAGGTATTTGAGACAAAAAAAAAAGAGTTTTATTAAGAAAACGATATGTATTATTATTATTTAATTTAGAGTCTAAAATTTCTAGACTAGATATGGATATGGAAAACAGTTTCATATATAGTGCGATAGAGGACACGAATATTATTTAATTTTTAGTAACGAGTTTGAGATAGAGAATAATAACAATAATAAATTTTATCCTGTATTGTCCGATTAATTTTTGTTCAAATCGGGCTGGATATCGCCAGTCTGTTGTTGATAGAATGTTTAGAGACAACCTCAAGAATGCAAATGTGCAATTCTTGAGGTCACCTCAACAACAAACAACAGTCTGGTACATATAAATGAAAGAGAGATGCAAGTCAAATTGTCAAGGTATTTGAGATAAAACAAGAAAGAAATGTCAGTCGGGCATGCCGACCGTGTAATACCCTCTGAGCTTCGTTTCCAATTATATGAGTTCCAATTGGAGTAGCTGCTGCAACATGCACACATATTTGTATGTCTATCTCGCTCACACGTTATTCGTTTTCGTTGCTTGTGTGCACGTGGCTATGCCTTGCTTGAATGTAACGATTTTCGTTGTTTAAGAAACTTTTTTATTTATAGTCCGATTTTAATGAAATTTTCACAATCGTTTGATATTATTTGTCTGCAAATAAATGCTAAGTTACAAAACTATACGTTAAGAAATAAGTGAGCCCGCCGCTTGCAAAGTTACAACGGAATTTTGCTTGGGGTGGGCGAAGGAGGCGTGGCATCCAAAAAACTTTGATGGCATTGTCTTTATATTGCATCTAGCAACCTGCAAGCCAAAATTGGTGTCCCTAGGTGCCATAGTTACCGAGATATTCGCAAAAAACCTTTATTTTTTCCGAGGTATGTCTGGTTTTACGCTTATTGTGGGCGAATGGGGCGTGGCATCGAAAAAAAAAAGATTCTTGTATTGACTGACTTAATATGTGGTCGATACTGACTAAAACGGATATTGTAGCTCTTACCATCTCTGAGTTCTGTTTGTTCATACGGACAGACAGACGGACAGACGGACGGACAGACGGACATGGCTCAGTCGACTCGGCTTGTGATGCTGATCAAGAATATATATACTTTATGGGGTCTGCCACGCCTCCTTCTACCTGTTACATACTTCTGACAAACCCAATATACCCCTCAGAGGGTATAAAAAAAGAGTTTTATTAAGAAAACGATAGATATGTATTATTATTATTTAATTTAGAGTCTAAAATTTCTAGCCTAGATATGGATATGGAAAACAGTTTCATATATAGTGCGATAGAGGACACGAATATTATTTAATTTTAAGTAACGAGTTTGAGATAGAGAATAATAACAATAATAATTTTTATCCTGTATGGTCCGATTAATTTTTGTTCAAATCGGGCTGGATATCGCCAGTCTGTTGTTGATAGAATGTTGAGAGACAACCTCAAGGATGCAAATGTGCAATTCTTGAGGTCATCTCAACAACAAACAACAGTCTGGTACACACAGTGGCGAGCAAAAGTGAGCGAATGCTCACAACCCCGACCCCGGCCGCCCAGCAAACGCGAACCATGCAAGCAATTCCGAAAAATGCCCCTGCTTCACGCTTACTACCCCATTCACAACAAACAAGAACAAAGAAACAAAGCACACTAGGCAAAAACAAAGAGCATGAGAAAAAAATCAAAAACAATCCACATCAATTCACCCCTGCACGTTTGGTACATTCCACTAATTTTCGCTTTTCTACTTTGCTTATCAGCAAAAACCATGCGGATTCACCGTTATATTTTTTCTTCTCTATGTTCTGTTAATCGTAGACTAATTTTAAACGTTTGTCGTGCGAATCGAACCAAATTTTTCAATTGCTAGTAAATTTTGAAAAAACTATTGAAAATCCGCATAAAAATGAAAAAAATATCGGTGGAAACCGAAAACAGTGTTGTGTGTCTGACCGAGAAAGGCTGTTCTTCACGTTCAATAGCAAATAAACTTGGAATAAGCCAATCGGCTGTGCTTGCAGCTCAAAAAAGGCGAAATGTGACCCCCAAACCGCAGATTAAAGGTCGCAAAAAATTATTAACTGACTCCGATGCTCGACTGATGGTAGCAGAAATGAGAAAAAACAAGCTGCTGACACCAAAGAGTGCTTCCTTGGCGGTTAACAAAAATGTTAGTGAATGGACTGCTAGACGCGCGCTTCACGACATAGGATACACCTCATCGGTCAAAAAGGTCAAACCTGCATTGTCCGATAAAAACGTAAAAGCGCGTTTAAAATTTGCAAGGGAACACAAAAATTGGACCGTTGATGATTGGAAACGCGTTATCTGGTCGGATGAGTCCAAATTCAACCGCTTCCAGTCGGATGGAAAGCAGTACTGCTGGCGTAGACCTGGTGAACGTCTTCAAAAACACCATGTGAAGCAAACCGTCAAACACGGCGGTGGAAATATAATGGTTTGGGGTTGCTTTACATGGTGGAATATTGGTCCTCTCCACTTAGTAGAAGGCATCATGCGAAAAGAGGACTATTTGGAAATTTTGCAAACCCATCTTCCCAATTTTGTGGACGTATGTGCTTATCCCGAGGGGGAAATTGTTTTTCAACAAGACGGGGATCCCAAGCACACAGCAAAAATTGTTAAGGAATGGATTGGGAAACAACATTTTCAGTTGATGGAGTGGCCAGCACAAAGTCCCGACCTCAATCCAATTGAGAATCTCTGGTCAATTGTGAAGAGACGGCTCGCGCAGTACCACGCCGCCCCAACAAACATGGGTGACCTCTGGGAGCGGGTTAATACGGAATGGAATAGAGTTTCGAAAGAAATTATAAATAACTTGGTAGAGAGCATGCCAAACCGTATTAATCAAGTTATTTCATGTAAAGGTTTATGGACAAAATATTAAAATTTCTTTGAAAATATTATTTTTTCGAAACGTGCAAAAATGAATCAACGTGGACCACCCCAGATCCCCCTCCCATACTCCCCGTTCCCACCCAATACACCCTGCCTCCCCACTCCTACCCGTCACAAATGAAACCATAAACACAAAACAAAAACACTCCCCGGAACCGCCCGCACGGCTCGCGCCCGCCGGGAGGCCAAAGTCAAAGCTGCAAACACCCACCCACTCCCGCTCGCCACTGTATATATGAAAGAGAAATGCAAGTCAAATTGTGTATTTTTTTTTTAAAAATTTGTTGTATTTGACTGCTACAGGAAACCTTGCATCAAATGAGAATTGCGTTTATTTTTGATTTTTGTTTGCTTTTTATTCGGAATTTATAATTAATTAAGAATTTTGTGGAATTGTTGAATTTAAAATGTATTATCAACGCTTTTATTCTCATAAAATACAAGGTATTTAAAACAGAAAAAGATAATTATTTAGAAAATGTTAGATATGTATTAATATTATCCAATCAACAGTCAACACTTGCGTATCAAATTTCTAGACATGAATACAGAACAGAGATTTGCATATAGAGCGAACACGAAAATATTAGCATTTTCAAACATTGTGTTAAAGGTAGAGAATAATAACGATAATAATAATATTTTACCTGTATGGACCGATTAAGAACGTTGATAAAGTGGTGTGTTGATCTCAAGATTAAATGCTTTTACTTTTCTTTTTTACACCCTAATCGATCGTGTAAAAGTTTTTGAATCAAGTGTGTAATCGGAAAGTGATCGGAAAGTCGCTGTGAGCGTTCATCTGAACCAATCATAGAAACGGACGCAAGAACTAGAGCAAATTGAACCGGAACTCCTTTGATCACTCAATAGTGTTGAAGAAGAGGATGAATGTAAACAAATGTATGTATTTACAAACAAACATTTAATTGATTTAAATTTAATTTATTTTATTTATTTACAGGAGAGGATCGGATGAACGCAGCAGCCGAGGAACGGATGAGGAGAACAACGGACAGTGAGCTGGTAAGTAATAGAAATTTAAACTTTCTGAAACTGGTAGCATTTAAAAGCTAATCAGTACAATTGTTTTGCAATAGGTATTAATAGTAACTAATTTGAATATTACAGAATGGGAAACGATGAGTGGACGCGATCTTGAAAAGGAGGGAGGCTACTACGATAAGTATAAACTATTCTAATTTTTTTTGAATATTTTAATAATGTTTGTTTTTATTTGCTGGTGACATTGCGCTATTGGAAGGAGAATAGCAGCAGCAAATGCATATGCGGCGAGAATGGGCAAAAGGGAGGGTAGCTGCTAAACAATTAAACACAAGATAAGTATAAACTATTCTAATTTTTTGAATATTTTAATAATGTTTGTTTTTATTTGCAGGTGACGTTGCGCTATTGGAAGGAGGATCGCAGAAGCAAATGGACAACTAACAAGAGGATTTGAAGCAATGAAGCAGCAGCTATTATAAGTATGTAAGTATTGAATGTTTTAAATTGTATGAAACAATTAATTAATGTTTGTATCTGTATTTGCTTTTGCAGGTGACGTCCTATTTGCTGGAGAATTTGTCAAGCACAAGTGGAATTTCCCAGTAGTTGCAGGAACAAGAGACTGGGGAATTTGAGGTGCAATAAAGCTGCTACCTACTATAAAGGATAAGTGCTGGAATCGTGGTTTTGAAATTAATATATTATTTATAAATGTTTGTTTCTATTTGCAGGCAGTGTCACACTACTGGAGGAGGAATGCAATAGCAAATAAACAAGTGGCAAAGGAGATGGATATTTAAATGAAAGTTGCTGCCAATATACGATAAGTATTGATATTTTGAGTCTTGACACAATTGATCAATGTTTTATTTGTATTTACAGTGACGTTACACAGCTGAATTTGCAACAATAGTAAAGAACTTTGTATGTACTGGAGAGACTGCTAACTAAGGGTAAGTATCGAATGATTTAATTTCTGAATTATTCTATCAATGTTTGTTTTTACTTGCAGGTGACGTCAGACTACAGGAGCAGCAGAATTGCAACAACAAATGGACAATTGGCAATAGGATTAAATGCAAGTGAGAGCTGCTAGATAATAACAAGATAAGTATAGAAGTTGAGCTATTTGAATATTTTATTAATGTTAGCACCTATTTTTTTTTTTTTTTTTTTTTTATGTGAAGCATTTATTTGAGGAAAGTTGCATTAGCAAATGTACAAGTGTCGAGGAGTTTTGGTATGGCATGAAGCAGCATAAACAAGGGTAAGTATCAAATTTTTTGATTTCTGAAATATTCTATAAATGTTTGTTTTTGTTTGCAGGTGACGTTTCGCTATTGGAGAAAAGTTGCAGCAGCAAATTTTCAAGTGACGAGAGGATTTGGCAAACAATTGGAGCATCTGTTGACACAAGATAAGCAATAGAATTTGTAGTTTTTGAATATTTTAATAATGTTTATTTTTATTTTGCAGGTGACGTCACTTTATTGATAGATAGTATAAACTATTCTAATTTTTTTAATATTTTAATAATGTTTGTTTTTATTTGCAGGTGACGTCACACAGTGGAAGAGAAAGAATAGAAAAAATTAGAAAATATAATCTATAATGCATTCAGGTGCCTCCATTTGCTGGAGAATTTGACAAGCACAAGTGGAATTTCCCAGTAGTGCAGGAAAAGAGACTGGGAATTTGAGGGCAATAAAGCTGATACCACTATAAAGGATAAGTGCTGGAATCGTGGTTTTGAAATAATATATTATTATAAATGTTTGTTTCTATTTGCAGGCAGTGTCACACTACTGGAGGAGGAATGCAATAGCAAATAAACAAGTGACAAAGGAGATATATATTTAAATGAAAGTTGCTGCCAATATACGATAAGTATTGATATTTTGAGTCTTGACACAATTGATTAATGTTTTATTTGTGTTTACAGTGACGTTACACAGCTGAAGGGAATTTGCAACAATAGTAAGGAACTTTGTATGTACTGAAGAGACTGCTAACTAAGGGTAAGTATCAAATGATTTAATTTCTGAAATATTCTATTAATGTTTGTTTTTACTTGCAGGTGACGTCACACTATTGAAGGAAAGTTGCATTAACAAATGTACAAGTGTCAAGAGAGATTTGATATGGCATGAAGCAGCCAATAAACAAAGGGTAAGTATTAAAATTTTTGATTTCTTAAATATTCTATTAATGTTTGTTTTTATTTGCAGGTGACGTTTCGCTATTGGAGAAAAGTTGCAGCAGCAGATTTACAAGTGACGAGAGAATGAAACAGCTAATAAGTAAAGGGTAAGTATCAAAATTAAAATTTCTGAATATTTTAATAATGTTTATTTTTATTTTGCAGGTGACGTCACTTTATTGAAGGAAAGTTGCATTAGCAAATGTACAAGCATCAAGAGGATTTGGTATAGCATGAAGCAGCCAATAAACAAAAGGTAAGTATCAAAAAATTTGATTTCTGAAATATTCTATTAATGTTTGTTTTTATTTGCAGGTGATGTTTCGCTATTTGAGAAAAGTTGCAGCAGCAAATGTACAAGTATCAAGAGGATTTGGTATGGCATGAAGCAGCCAAAAAGCAAAGGGTAAGTATCAAAATTTTGATTTCTGAAATATTCTATAAATGTTTGTTTTTGTTTGCAGGTGACGTTTCGCTATTGGAGAAAGTTGCAGCAGCAATTTTACAAGTGACGAGAGGATTTGATATTGCATGAAGCAGCATAAACAAAGGGTAAGTATTAAAATTTTTGATTTCTTAAATATTCTATTATTGTTTGTTTTTATTTGCAGGTGACGTTTCGCTATTGGAGAAAAATTGCAGCAGCAGATTTACAAGTGACGAGAGGATTTGGCAAACAATTGGAGCAGCTGTTGACACAAGATAAGCAATAGAATTTGTAGTTTTTGAATATTTTAATAATGTTTATTTTTATTTTGCAGGTGACGTCACTTTATTGAAGGGAAAGTTGCATTAGCAAATGTACAAGCATCAAGAGGATTTGGTATGGCATTAAGCAGCCAATAAACAAAAGGTAAGTATCAAAATTTTTGATTTCTGAAATATTCTATTAATGTTTGTTTTTATTTGCAGGTGACATTTCGCTATTTGAGAAAAGTTGCAGCAGCAATTTACAAGTGAGGAAGCTAATAAAGGGTAAGTATAAAATTTTATTTTTAAACTTTTGCAAATCTATATAATGTTTGTCTCTATTTGCAGGTGACGTCACGCAGTAACAGCAGAATTATAACAGAAAATGAATAAGTGAGGGGATTTATTGAAAATGAGAGCTGCTAGATAATAAGATAAGTGTATAGTATTGTAATTTGAATATCTTAACAATGTTTATTTTTACTTGCAGGTGACTTTTCGCTATTGGAGAAAGTTGCAGCAGCAACTTTACAAGTGAGGAGAGGATGAAACAGCTAATAAGTAAAGGGTAAGTATCAAAATTTAAAGTTTTTGAAATATTTTATGTATATTTATTTCCATTTGCAGGAGACGTTACGCAACAGTATTGGACAAATGACAAGATACGGTAATAAAAACAAAGCAGCTGTTAGATAAATACAAGATAAGTACTGAATTATGTGATTTTTAGAATATTTTTATTAATTTTTGTTTTTATTTGCAGGTGACGACATACAACGGGAGAAAGTTGCATCCACGAATGACAAAAGGATTTTGTAAAATTCAAAGCAACAGCTGATAAGTTAAGCATTGAATGTTTTAAATGTTTGCGGCAATTAATTAATGTTTATGTTTTTTTTTTCCCGCTTACAGGCGACGTCACACTACCAGAGAGCATTTCAGGATTTGCAGCAGAGCTGAGGATCATTTACCAAATTGACTATTACAGGGGCAACGAATTATGAGATTTTTTATATTAAATGATAAAAATTGTTCAGTTTTCAAGCAGTTTGTAGTAAAAATTACCTAATAAATGTATTAATTAAACTCATGCGCTCTGACTCCAATTATCCGATGATAATTGTTTGTTGTTTATTGTTGTTGAGTTAAGGGAAATTGAACTTGAGGTTCAGAAATAGGCTAAACTGTACACAATGTATGTGTAGTGAAGAAAAGTACCAGTATTGTTAGCAAGGAACACAACCAATATTGAAATGGTAAGAAACTGACGATAAGGGAATTAATCAATCAAGAGAAAAGGAATGAGCTTATATTGAATTGGTAAATGAGTATTCCTATTCTTTAAATTGAGAGAAAAGAAGATGAGAATAAGGAAGCGAAACAAGGCAGAGCAGAGTATGCACAAGCGCACACACATATGCATACAGTAGTATGGACTCAATGTATGTATTGCCTAAGCGTCTAAACACACTCAAAGCAACGAGTGAAAAAAGCACTCAAGCAACTGATTCAATGTTATATGAGAATAGACTGACTGCAGCTATATGAAATGGCGCCTATTTGATGCCGACGCGCAAAACGGAAAAAAAAAATAAAAATTCTGTATGTCAAAAACGTATAAATATGTATTTCAAAAAGAGGGGAAAAAAACTATAGCGAATTTATGTGGAATTGGTGATGAAATAGCGAAATTTTGCAGCAACCAGCAGCAAATAAAATTATATGCAAAATTGCTAAACCAATATTATATTTATATGTATGTATATGCAAGTAAGCAATATAAGAATAGTAATAATAATGTATTTTAATAAGAAAAATTTAAGATTTTTAAAGCAAATGGGAAATTATAAGGAATTGGCAAAAATA
Source organism: Drosophila tripunctata (assembly GCA_035047385.1). Lineage (NCBI taxonomy): Eukaryota > Metazoa > Arthropoda > Insecta > Diptera > Drosophilidae > Drosophila > Drosophila tripunctata. The sequence goes on along the minus strand of JAWNPS010000269.1, from coordinate 285,844 downwards.
AGCAAGAATCAATACTTAAGGTTATCAATTATGGCAATGTTATAATTTTTGTAATAATAAAAATAAAAGTGATACAGCTCACGTGTGCAGATGTTGAACAATGATGTGTAAGATTCGGCGTTCAGTTGGCATTCCGTACACAGTAAACACTCGGCATTAGGTTGACGCTGAGGAGTGTGCAACTGCAGAACAATGATGCACAAAACTCAGCATTCAATTGGCATTCCGTTCACAGTTAACATTCGACATTAGTTAACGCTCAGCATGAAAGAGAAAATAAAGAAAAAGGATTAGACACTTGTTTATTTTTTTTTTTTATTTTATTTTTTTTTTTCACACAATTTTATTTTATTCTATTTCAGCAGCAATTTTATTTTATTCTATTTCAGCAACAATTTTATTTTATTTTATTTCAGCAACAATTTTATTTTACTTCAGCAGCAATTTTATTTCAGCAATAGACACACATACACATACACATATACATATGCATGTGTGCGCAACCAACGCTCGCGCATTGAGCAAGTTGCAAGAGAATATGAATGTAATGAGAAGGGGGGAAAAACGCATGCAATTGTGTGAAGTGAATTATAGGGATAAACCCTGGCATAGAATACGGCAAAATACAATTTTATAAATAAACTCTTTGATTGAACTCTTTGTTTTATATTGATATTTTGCAACACCTCCTAAAAGTATGCCAGGGAAAGAAATTACACTCCCCTATTTCACAACACACACACACCATGACGCTTGAATTGCATGGATAATTGTTTAATTTTGTTTTATTTCAGCAAAAGTTTTATTTTATTTTCTTTCAGCAACAATTTTATTTTATTTTATTTCAGCAAAAGTTTAATTTTGTTTTATTTTCAGCAATACACACACACACATGCATGCGCGTGCATGTGGAGACACTAATTGTTTAATAGCAATATAAAACCGAAAACCGATAGTAAGAACACTCTATTTAATTTGTTGAATATCAAAAACGCTTTAATTTAAACTTTCTCAGCACAATCGCACGATCGCACAACCGACTCCTTCAATCGCTAAAATCAAACTGATCTAGAAGCAAAGTGACGCTGCCACGAGTCAGACACGCGTCGGCTAGAAAGAATGAACAATATGGCAGTTGAGTGAAAAGGACTGTTTGAGCTTTTCTGTAGATCAGAGTAGATCAACTTTTTTCCCTTTGTATGTGATTTGTGGCGATGGGCGTGAGTGATTCCGTGTGCTTTTAGTGAGGGTATTTGTTGAGAAGGCAGGGAAATTAGCTGCAATTTCCCTTTATGAGATCCCGACCAGTGAATTTAAATTTTGCATATTTTCCCTATATGCAAATGCAAAAGATATGGTTTGGCCAATTATGAGTTACGTTAAATATTTAAAACAAATTGCAATTTAAATATTGCATTAGAAAAGTTGGCCAAACCATATTTGGGTTTATCTGTCGTGTTGCGTTTGTCACCTAGCTTGTCATTTATGTGTGCTTATTTTAAATAATTGTTTCAAGGCGACATTGAACTGTGCATGGGATGGAATGAAATTCCAGCACAAATGTCTTATTTGAGAAGATATTTATTTTTTCCATCAGGCTCTTATTTGGAATCTTGGTGCATTGATTTTTTGCGTAGATTTTCCCCTCTCTGTGGTAGAAAAACTCGGCTGTAACAGTGTGCGTGTATTTCTGCGTCAATTCCATTGTGAGAGTGCCCGAAAAATATCTCGCCTCAGCAATGCAATCTCTAGCGTTCTGGAGCAATCTTAGCTGATGGGCAATCCAGAACACATCATAGAGAAAATTGCATGCTGCAACGAGACTCTAAAAACTTTTTCTCCCTCACAATATTGAGCATACGCAGACTGTAGCCAGTTAATCTTAGGAAAATTTACTGAATCTAATGCAAGGGGCATGGACAAGAGTGGAGCCTAGAGTGGATGGAAAAAATTGCACACGATAAAGCGAAATTAATTAATGGAAAAGATTATTTTTATAAAAGCCACCTCTACTTGGAATCCACGTCACCATCCAAATCAACGGGTTCATGTAATTGGCGTTAGAAGAATGTTGAGTCTCGAAGTTGAGTTTTGGGCATATTTTTTGTTTTTCTCAGGAGCAACTGGAGACTACAACATTCTTCAGGTGTGTAATTGCGGCATCAGTCACAAGTGAGGTTCCCTTTCTCGCGGCTGTCGTTTTGATATCAAATCAAAGTGCAATAACTGCCTCATGCAGAGATAGTGTGTAAAATTGGATGTATGATGAAGCAAAGTACGCCAGAGACGTAATATTTTTACCACAGTCACACTTATAAGCACGCCGCCAGCTACAACGAGGCACAAGCGTATATGAAATCTCATATAGCTGAGCACAGAGGTATGCACTGGGGGCGACTTGCCATGCAACGCGTGGTACTCTGATAATGCAATACAGTGTCACCCATCGATTTCACACACCAGGTCACCTCGGAGGACCCTAAGCCTGCAGTAATTGAGAGTTGGTTTTAACATATGAATGCATGTGCACATGCATCTGGGCATGAATGAGTGCCCAAAAACACATACACATACCATATGGACGAAACGAGACTGTCTCTTGTGCAGTAATTGGTCAATTTTTGAGAAAAACAAATTAAAGAGGGAGAATTGACCAATGTTATACTGCTGTAGAGTGTCTCGTCTCTTTAAATAATATATTCATATTGTAATTGATAGGTTAGAGAGATTATTTGAGAATTACCTAGCTAAATGTTTTAAATGGAGGGGACTTGAACGCTATGCTAAACTATTAACGCATAGAATATGCGATGCAAAAAATTACCCCATTATTATATAAGAAGTTTTCCTACTCCTTTGGTTAAAGAGAACCTAATCTAAAGAAAATGATGATGATAACAATTTATATTGTTATTTGCACCTAGAGAGAATTATATTAGCTGCGATAGAGAACGCGAATACTAGACTTTCGTTTATAGTGCGATAGAGGACACGAATAATATTTAATTTTAAGTAACGAGTTTAAGATGGAGAATAATAACAATAATAATATTTATCTTGTATGGTCCGATTAATTTTTGTTCAAATCGGGCTGGATATCGCCAGTCTGTTGTTGATAGACGGAATCAATGATTTTAGACTGAGACAGTCTACGTAAGTTTACCAGCTGGTTGGGATTTCGCTGACTTTGAGATTGAGTTGAAGGCAAGGGATAAGGCTCGATTGGATCTTCTTGGGATGACGAGTCATCTGAATTTGAAGAGATTCGTAATCGAGAGCGATTATTTAACTTTCATTTTTTAACTTTTATAGCTGGTATATCCGATAAGGATGAGTCTGAGTCGAAAAGTTGAGAGGTGACTGATGGTTGCAGTCTGATGGAATGTTGGAGTCTACTACTGCGGCGCATGGAGTCTTTATTTGTAAAATTTTCATTGATATGGGCCTTTTTGATTAGAATTGGACTGCTTTGGTTGAAATTTGAATCGTTATCGATAGCATTGGTTTTGCAGGGTCTAAGTAAGGCCTGTTTGATTTTATTGGCTGATTTATTGTGTTTCTTAACGTCTCCCTGGCCACTTTTTATGTCTTTAATAAAATTTGCCTCATTTGAATTATTAATAATGTTAATAATAGCGTTTGATTCGCTATTATCATCGTCAGACATGTAACTATGACCTGGAACAATTTCGCCGGAAAAGGCAGAATATGAAAAGGAGTAGTCGTCCATTTCAGGAATCGAGTCGTTGCTGTTATTATTTTCTGAGACATGGCTCAGTTCTTGATCAGTGTACTTGTCCATATTTAATCTTAATTGTTTGTTAACAATTATTATTAACTAGTTGAACAATTGAGGCGATGCTAATTTTTGTTGCTAATTGATTTAAATTTAAATGCAGACGCAATCAATATACTTAATGAATTTCAATTAGGGAAATTTAACTTAAGGTTCAGAAATAGGCTAAACTGTACACAATGTATGTGTAGTGAAGAAAAGTACCAGTATCGTTAGCAAGGAACAAAACCAATATTGATATGGTAAGAAACTGACGATAAGGGAGCTTATATTGAATTGGTAAATGAGTATTCCTATTCTTTAAATTGAGAGAAAAGAAGATGAGAATAAGGAAGCGAAGCAAGGCAGCAAGGGAAAAAACTATAGCGAATTTATGTGGAATAGATGATGAAATAGCAAAATATTTTAGTAATTTGCAGCAATTATAATTATATGCAAAATTGTAAAAATGATATTATATTTATATGTATGTAAATGCAAGTAAGTAATATAAGAATATTAATAATAATGTATTTTAATGAGAAAAATTCAAGATTTTTAAAGCAAATGGGAAATTATAAGGAATTGGCAAAAATAAGCAAGAATCAATACTTAAGGTTATCAATTATGGCAATGTTATAATTTTTATACCCTCTGAGGGGTATATTGGGTTTGTCAGAAGTATGTAACAGGTAGAAGGAGGCGTGGCAGACCCCATAAAGTATATATATTCTTGATCAGCATCACAAGCCGAGTCGACTGAGCCATGTCCGTCTGTCCGTCCGTCTGTCCGTCTGTCTGTCCGTATGAACATACAGAACTCAGAGATGGTAAGAGCTACAATATCCGTTTTAGTCAGTATCGACCACATATTAAGTCAGTCAATACAAGAATCTTTTTTTTTTTTTTCGATGCCACGCCCCATTCGCCCACAATAAGCGTAAAACCAGACATACCTCGGAAAAAATAAAGGTTTTTTGCGAATATCTCGGTAACTATGGCACCTAGGGACACCAATTTTGGCTTGCAGGTTGCTAGATGCAATATAAAGACAATGCCATCAAAGTTTTTTGGATGCCACGCCTCCTTCGCCCACCCCAAGCAAAATTCCGTTGTAACTTTGCAAGCGGCGGGCTCACTTATTTCTTAACGTATAGTTTTGTAACTTAGCATTTATTTGCAGACAAATAATATCAAACGATTGTGAAAATTTCATTAAAATCGGACTATAAATAAAAAAGTTTCTTAAACAACGAAAATCGTTACATTCAAGCAAGGCATAGCCACGTGCACACAAGCAACGAAAACGAATAACGTGTGAGCGAGATAGACATACAAATATGTGTGCATGTTGCAGCAGCTACTCCAATTGGAACTCATATAATTGGAAACGAAGCTCAGAGGGTATTACACGGTCGGCATGCCCGACTGACATTTCTTTCTTGTTGTAATAATAAAAATAAAAGTGATACAGCTCACGTGTGCAGATGTTGAACAATGATGTGTATAATTCAGTTGGCATTCCGTACACAGTAAACACTCGGCATTAGGTTGACGCTGAGGAGTGTGCAATTGTAGAATAATGATGTATAAAAGTCAGCATTCAATTGGCATTCCGTTCACAGTTAACATTCGACATTAGAATATGCGATGCAAAAAATACCCCATTATTATATAAGAAGTTTTCCTACTCCTTTGGTTAAAGAGAACCTAATCTAAAGAAAATGGTGATGATAACAATTTATATTGTTATTTGCACCTAGAGAGAATTATATTAGCTGCGATAGAGAACGCGAATACTAGACTTTCGTTTATAGTGCGATAGAGACACGAAAAATATTTAATTTTAAGTAACGAGTTTAAGATGGAGAATAATAACAATAATAATTTTTATCCTGTATGGTCCGATTAATTTTTGTTCAAATCGGGCTGGATATCGCCAGTCTGTTGTTGATAGAATGTTGAGAGACAATCTCAAGGATGCAAATGTGCAATTCTTGAGGTCACCTCAACAACAAACAACAGTCTGGTACATATATATGAAAGAGAGATGCAAGTCAAATTGAGTAATTTTTTAATTTGACTGCTACAGGAAACCTTGCATTAAATGAGAATTGCGTTTATTTTGGATTTTAAATTTTTGTTTGCTTTAAATTGAATCAATTTGAATTTTTAGGAATTATTGAATTATTGTATTTGGAATATAATATTGACGCTTATTCTCATAAAATACAAGGTATTTGAGATAAAAAAAAAGAGTTTTATTAAGAAAACGATAGATATGTATTATTATTATTTAATTTAGAGTCTAAAATTTCTAGCCTAGATATGGATATGGAAAACAGTTTCATATATAGTGCGATAGAGACACGAAAAATATTGAATTTTAAGCAACGAGTTTAAGATGGAGAATAATAACAATAATAATTTTTATCCTGTATGGTCCGATTAATTTTTGTTCAAATCGGGCTGGATGTCGCCAGTCTGTTGTTGATAGAATGTTGAGAGACAACCTCAAGGATGCAAATGTGCAATTCTTGAAACTATCTCAACAACAAACAACAGTCTTTCATATATATATGAAAGAGAGATGCAAGTCAAATTGTGTAAATTTTTTTTTTTAATTTGACTGCTACAGGAAACCTTGCATCAAATGAGAATTGCGTTTATTTTTGATTTTTAATTTTTGTTTGCTTTTCATTAAGAAATTTATAATTATTTAAGAATTTCATGGAATTGTTGAATTTAAAATATAATATTTGCGCTTATTCTCATAAAATACAAGGTATTTGATACAGAAAAAGAATTTCGCCAAGAAAACGACAGATATGTACTACTATTATTTAATTTAGAGTCTAAGATTGCTAGCCTAGATATGGATATGGAGAAACGTTTCATATATAGTGCGATAGAGGACACGAATATTATTTAATTTTAAGCAACGAGTTTAAGATAGAGAATAATAACAATAATAATTTTTATCCTGTATGGTCCGATTAATTTTTGTTCAAATCGGGCTGGATATCGCCAGTCTGTTGTTGATAGAATGTTGAGAGACAACCTCAAGGATGCAAATGTGCAATTCTTGAGGTCACCTCAACAACAAACAACAGTCTGGTACATATAAATGAAAGAGAGATGCAAGTCAAATTGAGTAAATTTTTTTTTTAAATTTGACTGCTACAGGAAACCTTGCATTAAATGAGAATTGCATTTATTTTTGATTTTTAAATTTTTGTTTGCTTTAAATTGAATTAATTTGAATTTTTAAGAATTATTGAATTATGATATTAACGCATATTCTCATAAAATACAAGGTATTTAAACAGAAAAAGAATATTATTTAGAAAATGTTAGATATGTATTAATATTAACCAATCAACAGTCAACAATTGCGTATCAAAATTTTAGACATGAACACAGAAAGAGCTTTGCATAAAGAGCGATAGAGGACACGAAAATATTAGCATTTTAAAACATTGTGTTTAAGAGAATAATAACGATAATAATAATATTTTACCTGTATGGACCGAGCAAAACTAAGTACAAAATGTTTAAGTAGATTAAGAACGTTGATAAAGTAGTGTGTTGATCGCAAGATTAAATGCTTTTATTTATTTTTCTTACACCCTTATCGAGCGTGTAAAAGTTTTTTGAATCAAGTGTGTAATCGGAAAGTGATCGGAAAGTCGCTGTGAGCGTTCATCTGAACCAATCATAGAAACGGACGCAAGAACTAGAGCAAATTGAACCGGAACTCCTTTGATCACTCAATAGTGTTGAAGAAGAGGAAGAATGTAAACAAATGTATGTATTTACAAACAAACATTAGTTTAAATTTAATTTATTTTATTTATTTACAGGAGAGGATCGGATGAACGCAGCAGCCGAGGAACGGATGAGGAGAACAACGGACAGTGAGCTGGTAAGTAATAGAAATTTAAACTTTCTGAAACTGGTAGCAAATAAAAGCTAATCAGTGCAATTGTTTTGCAATAGGTATTAATAGTAACTAATTTGAATATTACAGAATGGGAAACGATGAGTGGACGCGATCTTGAAAAGGAGGGAGGCTACTACGATAAGTATAAACTATTCTAATTTATTTTTGAATATTTTAATAATGTTTGTTTTTATTTGCAGGTGACGTTGCGCTATTGGAAGGAGAATAGCAGCAGCAAATGCATATGCGGCGAGAATGGGCAAATGGGAGGGTAGCTGCTAAACAATTAAACACAAGATAGTATAAACTATTCTAATTTTTTTAATATTTTAATAATGTTTGTTTTTATTTGCAGGTGACGTCACACAGTGGAAGGAGAATATTTTGAATATTGAATATTTTAAATTTTATGCAACAATTGATTAATTTTTTCATATTTAAATTTGCATTTTCAGGTGCCATCCCATTTGCTGGAGAATTTGACAAGCACAAGTGGAATTTCCCAGTAGTTGCAGGAACAAGAGACTGGGAATTTGAGGTGCAATAAAGCTGCTACCTACTATAAAGGATAAGTGCTGGAATCGTGGTTTTGAAATTAATATATTATTTATAAATGTTTGTTTCTATTTGCAGGCAGTGTCACACTACTGGAGGAGGAATGCAATAGCAAATAAACAAGTGGCAAAGGAGATGGATATTTAAATGAAAGTTGCTGCCAATATACGATAAGTATTGATATTTTGAGTCTTGACACAATTGATTAATGTTTTATTTGTGTTTACAGTGACGTTACACAGCTGAAGGGAATTTGCAACAATAGTAAGGAACTTTGTATGTACTGAAGAGACTGCTAACTAAGGGTAAGTATCAAATGATTTAATTTCTGAAATATTCTATTAATGTTTGTTTTTACTTGCAGGTGACGTCACACTATTGAAGGAAGTTGCATTAACAAATGTACAAGTGTCGAGGAGATTTGATATGGCATGAAGCAGCCAAAAAGCAAGGAGTAAGTATTAAATTTTTTGATTTCTGAAATATTCTATTAATGTTTGTTTTTATTTGCAGATGACGTTTCGCTATTGGAGAAAAGTTGCAGCAGCAACTTAACAAGTGAGGAGAGAATGAAACAGCTAATAAGTAAAGGGTAAGTATCAAAATTAAAATTTCTGAGATATCTTAATAATGTTTATTTTAACTTGCAGGCGACGTCACACTACTGGAGGCAGGTTGCTTTAGCAAATGTACAAGTATCAAGAGGATTTGGTATGGCATGACGCAGCCAATAAACAAAGGGTAAGTATCAAATGATTTAATTTCTGAAATATTTAAATAATGTTTGTTTTTATTTACAGGTGACGTTTCGCTATTGGAGAAAAGTTGCAGCAGCAACTTAACAAGTGAGGAGAGAATGAAACAGCTAATAAGTAAAGGGTAAGTATCAAAATTAAAATTTCTGAGATATCTTAATAATGTTTATTTTAACTTGCAGGCGACGTCACACTACTGGAGGCAGGTTGCTTTAGCAATGTACAAGTATCAAGAGGATTTGGTATGGCATGACGCAGCCAATAAACAAAGGGTAAGTATCAAATTTTTTGATTTCTGAATATTTTATTAATTTTTGTTTTTATTTACAGGTGACGTTTCGCTATTGGAGAAAGTTGCAGCAGCAACTTTACAAGTGAGGAGAGGATGAAACAGCCAATAAACAAAGGGTAAGTATCAAATTTTTTGATTTCTGAATATCTTAATAATGTTTGTTTTTACTTGCAGGTGACGTTTCGCTATTGGATAAAGTTGCAGCAGCAACTTTACAACTGAGGAGAGAAGGAAACAGCTAATAAGTAAAGGGTAAGTATCAAAATTTAAAGTTTTTGAAATATTTTATTTATATTTATTTCCATTTGCAGGAGAAGTTACGCAACGGCAATGGACAAATGACAAGCTACGGTAATAAAAAAAGCAGCTGTTAAATAAATACAAGATAAGTACTGAATTTTGTGATTTTTAGAATATTTTTATTAATGTTTATTTCTATTTGCAGGTGGCGACATACAACAGGAGAAAGTTGCATCCACTAATGACAAAAGGATTTTGTAAAATTGAAAGCAGCAGCTGATAAGTTAAGTATTGAATGTTTTAAATGTTTGCGACAATTAATTAATGTTTATGTTTTTTCCCGCTTACAGGCGACGTCACACTACCAGAGAGCATTACAGGATTTGCAGCAGCGAGCTGAGGATCATTTACCAAGTTGACTGTTACAGGGACAACGAATTACGAGAGTTTTAATATTAAATGATAAAATTGTTCAGTTTTTAAACAGTTTGTAGGTTCGGTTTTCCCTAATAAATGTATCAATTATACTCATGCTCTCTGGTGCCAATTCTTCACTCCCGTCCCCCCTCACCACGTTCTCGCTCTGGGTGGAATTTTCAAGTTTGGATTGCCAAGTTTGGCAAGAAGAAGAATTAGTCAGAATTCAAGTCAATCACACTGCTGCTTGGTGATTTCGTTTTGGACTGGCGTTGTTTTTTAACATTTTCTAATTTGCTATCAAGTTTACTAGTCATGGGCGTGTCATCCAGTTTAATGGATGGCCAATCATATTTATTCATTAGCTTATACATGCTGTGATACGTTTTGGAGTATGAATGAGAAGGTCGACCAGGGCTTGGTGGCGACAAAGTTGGCATACAGACTGAAGTTTCAGATGTATTTGGGGTTTGAAGTGGGATTCTATTTTCAGCATCGTAATCCTGACTGCTGACTTTCACCCAATTTTTTCCGTTAAAGAATCTTTTGCTTTTCTTACTATATCTCTTTTTGATTTTATTTTCATTAGTTGAATTCGATGAATTAATATCATTGTTTTTGATATTAAGGTTGCCTGAATTTGGCTTGGAATAGATTGTTGAATTTGTGAAAGTATGATTGGAGCGATTCATATTATTATTTGAATTTTTACTAATCATATTTTTGGAGGATTTCGTCAAGGATTCTAGTTTGCTTTCTAGAAGCTCAAGGTAGTGTTCACAGCCTTTGTGATTGGCCACATGTGAACATTGGCAGTTGGCGCATCTGCCAGGCAAGTAATCAGGTTTTTCACAGCTCCTGGTATGGTGTTCCTTGCCACATTTTAGGCAACAAACCTTATTGAAACAAAAGCGAGCAGTATGATTGTACATCTGACATCGATGGCATTGAGGGATGCTATTATATTTGGGGTGGGGCCATTCGACTTTAACCATATATTGACAAAGTTTTTTGATATCAAAGATACTCTTGCTTTTTGCCAAGTTGGGAGCCAACTCAATGTGAAAAAGGTCAGGAGAATAAATGCAATTGTTGCGAGCATTTCTGAGGACAGGATTGTGAACATTGCGAACAGTGAACCCCATTTGGGTTAGCTCATCGCGAATTTGTGTGGTGGGTGTGTTGGCGAGTATGCCGCGTATAATAACTCTAAACGAGCGATCTTCACGCAGCTGATATGTACTATAATGTACATTTCCATCCTCTTTGAGTACCCTGAGCATACCTCGGTACGCATCAATGGTTTTGGGCAATAGTCGGGCAACGTCGTTGCGTTGAAGTTGCCAACGATTATTGCGATAAGCATTTTTGCGACCGTTTTGATTAAGTTTAACATCGAAAAGTTCTCTACCAACAGCCTTGTTTAGTTTTACAAGGATTCCCTGCAAGCTACCTAGCTTTGAGTTGGGTGCACAATTGGTTTTAAAGGAATGGATTGTGATTTGAGGAGGCTTGCAATGTCTCAAGTATTGAGGATCATCAACTCCAGAGGAGGTTTGAATGAGATGTTCCTTGGGGGAGACGGAATCAATGATTTTAGACTGAGACAGTCTACGAAAGTTTACCAGCTGGTTGGGATTTCGCTGACTTTGAGATTGAGTTGAAGGCAAGGGATAAGGCTCGATTGGATCTTCTTGGGATGACGAGTCATCTGAATTTGAAGAGATTCGTAATCGAGAGCGATTATTTAACTTTGATTTTTTAACTTTTATAGCTGGTATATCCGATAAGGATGAGTCTGAGTCGAAAAGTTGAGAGGTGACTGATGGTTGCAGTCTGATGGAATGTTGGAGTCTACTACTGCGGCGCATGGAGTCTTTATTTGTAAAATTTTCATTGATATGGGTCTTATTGATTAGAATTGGACTGCTTTGGTTGAATTTTGAATCGTTATCGATAGCATTGGTTTTGCAGGGTCTAAGTAAGGCCTGTTTGATTTTATTGGCTGATTTATTGTGTTTCTTAACGTCTCCCTGGCCACTTTTTATGTCTTTAATAAAATTTGCCTCATTTGAATTATTAATAATGTTAATAATAGCGTTTGATTCGCTATTATCATCGTCAGACATGTAACTATGACCTGGGACAATTTCGCCAGAAAAGGCAGAATATGAAAAGGAGTAGTCGTCCATTTCAGGAATCGAGTCGTTGCTGTTATTATTTTCTGAGACATGGCTCAGTTCTTGATCAGTGTACTTGTCCATATTTAATCTTAATTGTTTGTTAACAATTATTATTAACTAGTTGAACAATTGAGGCGATGCTAATTTTTGTTGCTAATTGATTTAAATTTAAATGCAGACGCAATCAATATACTTAATGAATTTCAATTAGGGAAATTTAACTTAAGGTTCAGAAATAGACTAAACTGTACACAATGTATGTGTAGTGAAGAAAAGTACCAGTATCGTTAGCAAGGAACAAAACCAATATTGAAATGGTAAGAAACTGACGATAAGGGAGCTTATATTGAATTGGTAAATGAGTATTCCTATTCTTTAAATTGAGAGAAAAGAAGATGAGAATAAGGAAGCGAAGCAAGGCAGCAAGGGAATATTTAATAATGTTAATAATAGCGTTTGATTCGCTATTATCATCGTCAGACATGTAACTATGACCTGGGACAATTTCGCCGGAAAAGGCAGAATATGAAAAGGAGTAGTCGTCCATTTCAGGAATCGAGTCGTTGCTGTTATTATTTTCTGAGACATGCTCAGTTCTTGATCAGTGTACTTGTCCATATTTAATCTTAATTGTTTGTTAACAATTATTATTAACTAGTTGAACAATTGAGGCGATGCTAATTTTTGTTGCTAATTGATTTAAATTTAAATGCAGACGCAATCAATATACTTAATGAATTTCAATTAGGGAAATTTAACTTAAGGTTCAGAAATAGGCTAAACTGTACACAATGTATGTGTAGTGAAGAAAAGTACCAGTATCGTTAGCAAGGAACAAAACCAATATTGAAATGGTAAGAAACTGACGATAAAAGAGCTTATATTGAATTGGTAAATAAGTATTCCTATTCTTTAAATTGAGAGAAAAGAAGATGAGAATAAGGAAGCGAAGCAAGGCAGAGCAGAGCAGTGCAGACTATGCACAAGCGCACACACACACATGCATACAGCAGTATGCACTAAATGTATGTGTTGCTTAAGCTTCTAAACACACTCAAAGCAACGAGTGAAAAAAGCACTCAAGCAACTGATTCAATGTTATATGAGAATAGACAAACTGCTGCTGTTTGAAATGGCGCCTATTTGGTGCTGTATGTCAAAAACGTATAAATATGTATGTTAAAGAAGAGGGAAAAAACTATAGCGAATTTATGTGGAATAGATGATGAAATAGCAAAATATTTTAGTAATTTGCAGCAATTATAATTATATGCAAAATTGTAAAATTAATATTATATTTATATGTATGTATATGCAAGTAAGTAATATAAAAATATTAATAATAATGTATTTTAATGAGAAAAATTCAAGATTTTTAAAGCAAATGGGAAATTATAAGGAATTGGCAAAAATAAGCAAGAATCAATACTTAAGGTTATCAATTATGGCAATGTTATAATTTTTGTAATAATAAAAATAAAAGTGATACAGCTCACGTGTGCAGATGTTGAACAATGATGTGTATAATTCAGTTGGCATTCCGTACACAGTAAACACTCGGCATTAGGTTGACGCTGAGGAGTGTGCAATTGTAGAATAATGATGTATAAAAGTCAGCATTCAATTGGCATTCCGTTCACAGTTAACATTCGACATTAGTTAACGCTCAGCATGAAAGAGAAAATAAAGAAAAGGGATTAGACACTTGTATATAATTATGTATTTTTTTTTTGTATTTATTGATATTGTATTTTGTTTTATTTCAGCAACAATTTTATTTTATTTTATTTCTGCAAAAGTTTTATTTTATTTTATTTCAGCAACAAATTTTTTTTTTTCTTTCAGCAACAATTTTATTTTCTTTCAGCAATAATTTTATTTTATTTTATTTCAGCAACAATTTTATTTTATTTTATTTCAGCAATTTTTTTTTCACGCAATTTTACTTCAGCAATAGACACACATACACATATACAAATGTATGTGTGCGCAACCAACGCACTATGGGGAATTTGCCCACTTTTGGTGACCAAAATTAATAACTCAAGAACGGAGCAAGATATTTGACTTCTGTTTTTTGCATCGGATTAAGTTGACCAATATCTTTTATCAGTAGAAAAATAGTGGGCGTGGCACCGCCCTTTTTTTTTTTAACTAATGTAAATTTTTTTTAGGCTTTTAGAGAATTAATTAAAAAGTAAATAAAAGTTCTGTGATAGTATTAGGTTACAATTTTTGGAAAATAGTGGGCGTGGCACGCCTTTAACAACGTAAAGTAACATACACTAGTAGGCATAAATATTTAGACAACACTTAAAGTTAAATCTACTTAAAATTTAAACTTCCTGCAAAAGAAGTTTGGTATCAATGGATAGGTCACTTCAATGCCGTTTTAATAACACAAAATTTTTCTTAACCCATAGAGTACTCGTGGAATATTTTCAATTCTGGCAAAGGTCTACTTTTTAAACTTTTTCCCCCGGGCAAAATCAAAAAATGTTTGAATGCAAAAAGTTTGTCCAAAAGAATCTATTAGTGGTGGAAAAAAAAATTTTTCAAAAATCTCTTCTCAAGTATTTTTTATGATTTTTTGAAAATTGATATTTAACTCGCTTCGTGCCACTTGCCAAACAAATATGCGTTTGCCAAATTGAGGTTACGTCCTAAAAATGAAAAATTCTCGCAAAATTGTAAAAAGTGATATTTTTAATAACATTTATTTGAACAAGAATTCAATCCTCTACAACATTCAATACATCTCATGGATGGACTCTTCTCGACTCACTTTAAATCTCTAACGGAACATGAGACTTTATCCAAAATATGCACTTGCAGGGCTACTTAGATTTTTGCTTTATTAAGGGGACAACACGATTTTTTTTTACAAATGACGCTCACAAACACATAATACAAACCACACAGATTCGAACTCATTTCAAAAATTTTAGTTATATTGTTTAGTTTTATTATACTAATCACTTGAACTTGAGCAAACAAAACTTTAAATGACAGGAGCGCGTGCTTTGCAAATGCAACAGCTGTTTTATCAGCTGATTCCTTTGTTGTGGCGCCCTCTATAAAAATTTCTGTTATGCAACACTGAAGATTGGTGTATTGTGAATGCATTGCACTGAAACTTTTTTTAATTTTCCGACTTTCAGAAAATGGGTTTTGGTCACCTAAACTGGTCAAATTCCCCATAGTGCAACGCTCGCGCATTGAGCAAGTTGCAAGAGATTATGAATGTAATGAAAAGGGGGGAAAAACGAATGCAATTGTGTGAAGTGAATTATGGGGATAAACCCTGGCATAGAATACGGCAAAATACAATTTTTAAATAAACTCTTTGATTAAACTCTTTGTTTTATATTGATATTTTGCAACACCTCCTAAAAGTATGCCAGGGAAAGAAATTTCACTCCCCTATTTCACAACACACACATACCAAGACACTTGAATTGCATGGATAATTGTTTAATTTTGTTTTATTTCAGCAAAAGTTTTGTTTTATTTTATTTCAGCAAAAGTTTAATTTTGTTTTATTTTCAGCAATACACACACACACATGCATGCGCGTGCATGTGGAGACACTAATTGTTTAATAGCATTGTAAAACCGAAAACCGATAGCAAGAACACTCTATTTAATTTGTTGAATATCAAAAACGCTTTAATTTAAACTTTCTCAGCACAATCGCACGATCGCACAACCGACTCCTTCAATCGCTAAAATCAAACTGATCTAGAAGCAAAGTGACGCTGCCACGAGTCAGACACGCGTCGGCTAGAATAATGCACAAAATGGCAGTTGAGTGAAAAGGACTGTTTGAGCTTTTCTGTAGATCAGAGTAGATCAACTTTTTCCCCTTTGTATGTGATTTGTGGCGATGGGCGTGAGTGATTCCGTGTGCTTTTAGTGAGGGTATTTGTTGAGAAGGCAGGGAAATTAGCTGCAATTTCCCTTTATGAGATCCCGACCAGTGAATTTAAATTTTGCATATTTTCCCTATATGCAAATGCAAAAGATATGGTGTGGTCAATTATGAGTTACGTTAAATATTTTAGTCACAAACAAATTGCAATTTAAATATTGCATTTTTTTCCTTCCCTAATTTTCTTTTCCCTATATGCAAATGCAAAAGATATGGTTTGGCCAATTATGAGTTAGTTTATTATTTTGTCAAAAACAAATTGCAATTTAAATATTGCATTAGAAAAGTTGGCCAAACCATATTTGGGTCGTTATGTCGTGTTGCGTTTGTCACCTAGTTTGTCGGTTTTGTGTGCTTATTTTAAATAATTGTTTCAAGGCGACATTGAACTGTGCATGGGATGGAATGAAATTCCAGCACAAATGTCTTATTTGAGAAGATATTTATTTTTTCCATCAGGCTCTTATTTGGAATCTTGGTGCATTGATTTTTTGCGTAGATTTTCCCCTCTCTGTGGTAGAAAAACTCGGCTGTAACAGTGTGCGTGTATTTCTGCGTCAATTCTATTGCGAGAGTGCCCGAAAAATATCTCGCCTCAGCAATGCAATCTCTAGCGTTCTGGAGCAATCTTAGCTGATGGGCAATCCAGAACACATCATAGAGAAAATTGCATGCTGCAACGAGACTCTAAAAACTTTTTCTCCCTCACAATATTGAGCATACGCAGACTGTAGCCAGTTAATCTTAGGAAAATTTACTGAATCTAATGCAAGGGACATGGACAAGAGTGGAGCCTAAGTTGAGTTTTGAGTGGATGGAAAAAATTTTGCACACAATAAAACGAAATTAATTAGAAGAAAGAATCATTTTTATAAAAGCCACCTCTACTTGGAATCCACGTCACCATCCAAATCAACGGGTTCATGTAATTGGCGTTAGAAGAATGTTGAGTCTCGAAGTTGAGTTTTGGGCATATTTTTTGTTTTTCTCAGGAGCAACTGGAGACTACAACATTCTTCAGGTGTGTAATTGCGGCATCAGTCACAAGTGAGGTTCCCTTTCTCGCGGCTGTCGTTTTGATATCAAATCAAAGTGCAATAACTGCCTCATGCAGAGATAGTGTGTAAAATTGGATGTATGATGAAGCAAAGTACGCCAGAGACGTAATATTTTTACCACAGTCACACTTATAAGCACGCCGCCAGCTACAACGAGGCACAAGCGTATATGAAATCTCATATAGCTGAGCACAGAGGTATGCACTGGGGGCGACTTGCCATGCAACGCGTGGTACTCTGATAATGCAATACAGTGTCACCCATCGATTTCACACACCAGGTCACCTCGGAGGACCCTAAGCCTGCAGTAATTGAGAGTTGGTTTTAACATATGAATGCATGTGCACATGCATCTGGGCATGAATGAGTGCCCAAAAACACATACACATACCATATGGACGAAACGAGACTGTCTCTTGTGCAGTAATTGGTCAATTTTTGAGAAAAACAAATTAAAGAGGGAGAATTGACCAATGTTATACTGCTGTAGAGTGTCTCGTCTCTTTAAATAATATATTCATATTGTAATTGATAGGTTAGAGAGATTATTTGAGAATTACCTAGCTAAATGTTTTAAATGGAGGGGACTTGAACGCTATGCTAAACTATTAACGCATAGAATATGCGATGCAAAAAATACCCCATTATTATATAAGAATTTTTCCTACTCCTTTGGTTAAAGAGAACCTAATCTAAAGAAAATGATGATGATAACAATTTATATTGTTATTTGCACCTAGAGAGAATTATATTAGCTGCGATAGAGAACGCGAATACTACACTTTCGTTTATAGTGCGATAGAGGACACGAATATTATTTAATTTTAAGTAACGAGTTTAAGATGGAGAATAATAACAATAATAATTTTTATCCTGTATGGTCCGATTAATTTTTGTTCAAATCGGGCTGGATATCGCCAGTCTGTTGTTGATAGAATGTTGAGAGACAACCTCAAGGATGCAAATGTGCAATTCTTGAGGTCACCTCAACAACAAACAACAGTCTGGTACATATATATGAAAGAGAGATGCAAGTCAAATTGAGTAAATTTTTTTTTTTAATTTGACTGCTACAGGAAACCTTGCATTAAATGAGAATTGCGTTTATTTTTGATTTTAAATTTTTGTTTGCTTTAAATTGAATCAATTTGAATTTTTAGAGAATTATTGAATTTGGAATATAATATTGACGCTTATTCTCATAAAATACAAGGTATTTAAACAGAAAAAGAATATTATTTAGAAAATGTTAGATATGTATTAATATTAACCAATCAACAGTCAACAATTGCGTATCAAAATTTTAGACATGAACACAGAAAGAGCTTTGCATAAAGAGCGATAGAGGACACGAAAATATTAGCATTTTAAAACATTGTGTTTAAGGAGAATAATAACGATAATAATAATAACCTGTATGGACCGAGCAAAACTAAGTACAAAATGTTTAAGTAGATTAAGAACGTTGATAAAGTAGTGTGTTGATCGCAAGATTAAATGCTTTTATTTATTTTTCTTACACCCTTATCGAGCGTGTAAAAGTTTTTTGAATCAAGTGTGTAATCGGAAAGTGATCGGAAAGTCGCTGTGAGCGTTCATCTGAACCAATCATAGAAACGGACGCAAGAACTAGAGCAAATTGAACCGGAACTCCTTTGATCACTCAATAGTGTTGAAGAAGAGGAAGAATGTAAACAAATGTATGTATTTACAAACAAACATTAGTTTAAATTTAATTTATTTTATTTATTTACAGGAGAGGATCGGATGAACGCAGCAGCCGAGGAACGGATGAGGAGAACAACGGACAGTGAGCTGGTAAGTAATAGAAATTTAAACTTTCTGAAACTGGTAGCAAATAAAAGCTAATCAGTGCAATTGTTTTGCAATAGGTATTAATAGTAACTAATTTGAATATTACAGAATGGGAAACGATGAGTGGACGCGATCTTGAAAAGGAGGGAGGCTACTACGATAAGTATAAACTATTCTAATTTATTTTTGAATATTTTAATAATGTTTGTTTTTATTTGCAGGTGACGTTGCGCTATTGGAAGGAGAATAGCAGCAGCAAATGCATATGCGGCGAGAATGGGCAAATGGGAGGGTAGCTGCTAAACAATTAAACACAAGATAGTATAAACTATTCTAATTTTTTTAATATTTTAATAATGTTTGTTTTTATTTGCAGGTGACGTCACACAGTGGAAGGAGAATATTTTGAATATTGAATATTTTAAATTTTATGCAACAATTGATTAATTTTTTCATATTTAAATTTGCATTTTCAGGTGCCATCCCATTTGCTGGAGAATTTGACAAGCACAAGTGGAATTTCCCAGTAGTTGCAGGAACAAGAGACTGGGAATTTGAGGTGCAATAAAGCTGCTACCTACTATAAAGGATAAGTGCTGGAATCGTGGTTTTGAAATTAATATATTATTTATAAATGTTTGTTTCTATTTGCAGGCAGTGTCACACTACTGGAGGAGGAATGCAATAGCAAATAAACAAGTGGCAAAGGAGATGGATATTTAAATGAAAGTTGCTGCCAATATACGATAAGTATTGATATTTTGAGTCTTGACACAATTGATTAATGTTTTATTTGTGTTTACAGTGACGTTACACAGCTGAAGGGAATTTGCAACAATAGTAAGGAACTTTGTATGTACTGAAGAGACTGCTAACTAAGGGTAAGTATCAAATGATTTAATTTCTGAAATATTCTATTAATGTTTGTTTTTACTTGCAGGTGACGTCAGACTACAGGAGCAGCAAAATTGCAACAACAAATTGACAATTGGCAATAGGATTAAATGCAAGTGAGAGCTGCTAGATAATAACAAGATAAGTATAGAAGTTGAGCTATTTGAATATTTTATTAATGTTAGCACCTATTTTTATCTATTTTATTTTTACTTGCAGGTGACGTCACACTATTGAAGGAAGTTGCATTAACAAATGTACAAGTGTCGAGGAGATTTGATATGGCATGAAGCAGCCAAAAAGCAAGGAGTAAGTATTAAATTTTTTGATTTCTGAAATATTCTATTAATGTTTGTTTTTATTTGCAGATGACGTTTCGCTATTGGAGAAAAGTTGCAGCAGCAACTTAACAAGTGAGGAGAGAATGAAACAGCTAATAAGTAAAGGGTAAGTATCAAAATTAAAATTTCTGAGATATCTTAATAATGTTTATTTTAACTTGCAGGCGACGTCACACTACTGGAGGCAGGTTGCTTTAGCAAATGTACAAGTATCAAGAGGATTTGGTATGGCATGACGCAGCCAATAAACAAAGGGTAAGTATCAAATTTTTTGATTTCTGAATATTTTATTAATTTTTGTTTTTATTTGCAGGTGACGTTTCGCTATTGGAGAAAGTTGCAGCAGCAACTTTACAAGTGAGGAGAGGATGAAACAGCCAATAAACAAAGGGTAAGTATCAAATTTTTTGATTTCTGAATATCTTAATAATGTTTGTTTTTACTTGCAGGTGACGTTTCGCTATTGGATAAAGTTGCAGCAGCAACTTTACAACTGAGGAGAGAAGGAAACAGCTAATAAGTAAAGGGTAAGTATCAAAATTTAAAGTTTTTGAAATATTTTATTTATATTTATTTCCATTTGCAGGAGAAGTTACGCAACGGCAATGGACAAATGACAAGCTACGGTAATAAAAAAAGCAGCTGTTAAATAAATACAAGATAAGTACTGAATTTTGTGATTTTTAGAATATTTTTATTAATGTTTATTTCTATTTGCAGGTGGCGCGACATACAACAGGAGAAAGTTGCATCCACTAATGACAAAAGGATTTTGTAAAATTGAAAGCAGCAGCTGATAAGTTAAGTATTGAATGTTTTAAATGTTTGCGACAATTAATTAATGTTTATGTTTTTTCCCGCTTACAGGCGACGTCACACTACCAGAGAGCATTACAGGATTTGCAGCAGCGAGCTGAGGATCATTTACCAAGTTGACTGTTACAGGGACAACGAATTACGAGAGTTTTAATATTAAATGATAAAATTGTTCAGTTTTTAAACAGTTTGTAGGTTCGGTTTTCCCTAATAAATGTATCAATTATACTCATGCGCTCTGGTGCCAATTCTTCACTCCCGTCCCCCCTCACCACGTTCTCGCTCTGGGTGGAATTTTCAAGTTTGGATTGCCAAGTTTGGCAAGAAGAAGAATTAGTCAGAATTCAAGTCAATCACACTGCTGCTTGGTGATCTTCGTTTTGGACTGGCGTTGTTTTTTAACATTTTCTAATTTGCTATCAAGTTTACTAGTCATGGGCGTGTCATCCAGTTTAATGGATGGCCAATCATATTTATTCATTAGCTTATACATGCTGTGATACGTTTTGGAGTATGAATGAGAAGGTCGACCAGGGCTTGGTTGGCGACAAAGTTGCGCATACATTGGACTTGGAATACAGATTGTTGAATTTGTGAAAGTATGATTGGAGCGATTCATATAATTATTTGAATTTTTACTAATCATATTTTTGGAGGATTTCGTCAAGGATTCTAGTTTGCTTTCTAGAAGCTCAAGGTAGTGTTCACAGCCTTTGTGATTGGCCACATGCGAACATTGGCAGTTGGCGCATCTGCCAGGCAAGTAATCAGGTTTTTCACAGCTCCTGGTATGGTGTTCCTTGACACATTTTAGGCAACAAACCTTATTGAAACAAAAGCGAGCAGTATGATTGTACATCTGACATCGATGGCATTGAGGGATGCTATTATATTTGGGGTGGGGCCATTCGACTTTAACCATATATTGACAAAGTTTTTTGATATCAAAGATACTCTTGCTTTTTGCCAAGTTGGGAGCCAACTCAATGTGAAAAATCTCAGGAGAATAAATGCAATTGTTGCGAGCATTTCTGAGGACAGGATTGTGAACATTGCGAACAGTGAACCCCATTTGGGTTAGCTCATCGCGAATTTGTGTGGTGGGTGTGTTGGCGAGTATGCCGCGTATTATAACTCTAAACGAGCGATCTTCACGCAGCTGATATGTACTATAATGTACATTTCCATCCTCTTTGAGTACCCTGAGCATACCTCGGTACGCATCAATGGTTTTGGGCAATAGTCGGGCAACGTCGTTGCGTTGAAGTTGCCAACGATTATTGCGATAAGCATTTTTGCGACCGTTTTGATTAAGTTTTACATCGAAAAGTTCTTCTTGGGATGACGAGTCATCTGAATTTGAAGAGATTCGTAATCGAGAGCGATTATTTAACTTTCATTTTTTAACTTTTATAGCTGGTATATCCGATAAGGATGAGTCGTAGTCGAAAAGTTGAGAGGTGACTGATGGTTGCAGTCTGATGGAATGTTGGAGTCTACTACTGCGGCGCATGGAGTCTTTATTTGTAAAATTTTCATTGATATGGGTCTTATTGATTAGAATTGGACTGCTTTGGTTGAAATTTGAATCGTTATCGATAGCATTGGTTTTGCAGGGTCTAATTAAGGCCTGTTTGATTTTATTGGCTGATTTATTGTGTTTCTTAACGTCTCCCTGGCCACTTTTTATGTCATTAATAAAATTTGCCTCATTTGAATTATTAATAATGTTAATAATAGCGTTTGATTCGCTATTATATTCGTCAGACATGTAACTATGACCTGGAACAATTTCGCCGGAAAAGGCAGAATATGAAAAGGAGTAGTCGTCCATTTCAGGAATCGAGTCGTTGCTGTTATTATTTTCTGAGACATGGCTCAGTTCTTGATCAGTGTACTTGTCCATATTTAATCTTAATTGTTTGTTAACAATTATTATTAACTAGTTGAACAATTGAGGCGATGCTAATTTTTGTTGCTAATTGATTTAAATTTAAATGCAGACGCAATCAATATACTTAATGAATTTCAATTAGGGAAATTTAACTTAAGGTTCAGAAATAGGCTAAACTGTACACAATGTATGTGTAGTGAAGAAAAGTACCAGTATCGTTAGCAAGGAACAAAACCAATATTGAAATGGTAAGAAACTGACGATAAGGGAGCTTATATTGAATTGGTAAATGAGTATTCCTATTCTTTAAATTGAGAGAAAAGAAGATGAGAATAAGGAAGCGAAGCAAGGCAGAGCAGAGCAGTGCAGACTATGCACAAGCGCACACACACATATGCACACAGCAGTATGCACTAAATGTATGTGTTGCTTAAGCTTCTAAGCACACTCAAAGCAACGAGTGAAAAAAGCACTCAAGTAACTGATTCAATGTTATATGAGAATAGACAAACTGCTGCTATTTGAAATGGCGCCTATTTGGTGCCGACGCGCAAAACGGAAAAAAATTCTGTATGTCAATAACGTATAAATATGTATGTCAAAGAAGAGGGGAAAAACTATAGCGAATTTATGTGGAATAGATGATGAAATAGCAAAATATTGTAGCAATTTGCAGCAATTATAATTATATGCAAAATTGTAAAATTAATATTATATTTATATGTATGTATATACAAGTAAGTAATATAAGAATAATAATAATAATGTATTTTAATAAGAAAAATTCAAGACTTTTAAAGCAAATGGGAAATTATAAGGAATTGGCAAAAATAAGCAAGAATCAATACTAAAGGTTATCAATAATGGCAATGTTATAATTTTTGTAATAATAAAAATAAAAGTGATACAGCTCACGTGTGCAAAATTTAGTTGGCATTCTGTACACAGTAAACACTCGGCATTAGGTTGACGCTGAGGAGTGTGCAATTGTAGAATAATTATGTATAAAACTCAGCATTCAATTGGCATTCCGTTCACAGTTAACATTCGACATTAGTTAACGCTCAGCATGAAAGAGAAAATAAAGAAAAAGGATTAGACACTTGTATATAATTATTTATTTTTTTGTATTTATTGATATTGTATTTTGTTTTATTTCAGCAAAAGTTTTATTTTATTTTATTTCAGGAACAGTTTTATTTTATTTTATTTCAGCAACAATTTTGTTTTATTTCAGCAGCAATTTTATTATATTTTATTTCAGCAACAATTTCATTTTATTTCAGAAGCAATTTTACTTCAGCAATAAACACACATACACATATACTTATGTATGTGTGCGCAACCAACGCTCGCGCATTGAGCAAGTTGCAAGATAATATGAATGTAATGAAAAGGGGGGAAAAACGCATGCAATTGTGTGAAGTGAATTATGGAGTTTCCTATGCATGAGTTGTTTTTAGATTTGGCACTATTAATTGCATTACTCAGGTGTTGCCTAGTAATGCGTATATTTTTATTGTTATTGTTTTTAGGATTAATACCCGAAAGGTCAGAGAGACTGGAAAAGGGATTGTTGAAACTTTCTTCCACAATTTTAACTATCTTCTGGATAGTTTTCTTCGGGTAATTGCAACTGCTTTTAGTGTTGCCATTTTTGGGCAAAATTTTTAAAGCAGTTTGATCAGACCGAGAGGCAACTGTTATTAAACGCTACATTTTAGTTTGCAGTAGTTTTGTTTGGAAGGCACATTGATTGTGATTATATAAATGATCACAATTACTATTTGCGCATCTTTTAGAATTTTGTCGAGACTTGGGGCATTCGGCAGATAGATGTTTGCTGTGACATTTTGGACAGCGCTCATTATCGCGGCAGTATTTGGCAGAGTGATTTGCTGTCTTGCACCGTTGGCATTGGGTCAGTGGAGCCTGATTTGCCTTTGGTACTTCAACCTGCACCACAAATTGGCACAAGTATTTTAAATCAAAAATACTTTTGTTGATTGAGCGTTTCCTCAAGCAATTAGTTGAAGTGGATGGCTTTTTGGAGGCACCAGCAGCAGCGGCAGCAGCATAAGAGGTATATTTTTTGCATTGTTTTGTATTTTTATTAATTGGATTTGAGTCTTTGAGAGCCGATATGGTGGCCAAGGAAGAGGAAGCAGCAGCTTTGGAAGTAGATGGAATTGAGTCACCATTAAAAGGTGCTGGTAGCAAATCGACTTTCATATTTGGATTTGGTTGAGTAAGGTTGGAGGTTACATTAACGGAGGATTTGTTCACGCAGTCCAACTGCTGACTAGTCTGATTTACCCAATCTTTGTACCTGGCATCTGTAGATACATAACGAAAAAAGGAATAATCATCGATTGACTGTTTAAAGGCTGTAGTGGAAATTTTGTCATGGGTTATGTCTGTGTGAGCACAAGAATTGTCATTGACAGCCGAGTAGCCTTCACTGGAGCTATCAGAATTGGATTCACTATGAGCTAGGGGAGACAATATGGGAATGTCATCTGAAGGCGTGTAGTTGTAAAACAAGATAGAAGAGTTTGAGGAGCGGGATGTTAGGGACATATTGTCAAGGGCCGTTGGGGATAGATAAGATACTTCTGACATATACCCATCAGAATCCTATCAAATGGAGATTGGAAACTGGTTGAATTTTCTGACTGAGTATTAGAGTTTATTCGGATTTCAACTGGCTTCGAGCGTTTCCTCAAGCAATTAGTTGAAGTGGATGGCTTTTTGGAGGCACCAGCAGCAGCGGCAGCAGCATAAGAGGTATATTTTTGGCATTGTTTTGTATTTTTATTAATTGGATTTGAGTCTTTGAGAGCCGATATGGTGGCCAAGGAAGAGGAAGCAGCAGCTTTGGAAGTAGATGGAATTGAGTCACCATTAAAAGGTGCTGGTAGCAAATCGACTTTCATATTTGGATTTGGTTGAGTAAGGTTGGAGGTTACATTAACGGAGGATTTGTTCACGCAGTCCAACTGCTGACTAGTCTGATTTACCCAATCTTTGTACCTGGCATCTGTAGATACATAACGAAAAAAGGAATAATCATCGATTGACTGTTTAAAGGCTGTAGTGGAAATTTTGTCATGGGTTATGTCTGTGTGAGCACAAGAATTGTCATTGACAGCCGAGTAGCCTTCACTGGAGCTATCAGAATTGGATTCACTATGAGCTAGGGGAGACAATATGGGAATGTCATCTGAAGGCGTGTAGTTGTAAAACAAGATAGAAGAGTTTGAGGAGCGGGATGTTAGGGACATATTGTCAAGGGCCGTTGGGGATAGATAAGATACTTCTGACATATACCCATCAGAAGAGATAACAGAAATTGTATCAGATAAATTCGGAGAGGAGTTGGCATTTGAAGCGGCAGTAGGTTCAGCCACTTCAACAGCTGAGCCGGTACCAGAACCAAAACATTTGTTCATAACTGAGTCGTTGCTCAGTTCTTGATCATTGTACTTGTCCATATTTAATCTTTCCCTTTGTATGTGATTTGTGGCGATGGGCGTGAGTGATTCCGTGTGCTTTTAGTGTGGGTATTTGTTCGTTGAGAAGGCAGGGAAATTTGCTGCAATGTCCCAGTGAATTTAAATTTTGCATATTTTTCCTATATGCAAATGCAAAAGATATGGTTTGGCCAATTATGAGTTACGTTAATTATTTTAGTCAAAAACAAATTGCAATTTGAATATTGCATTAGAAAAGTTGGCCAAACCATATTTGGGTCGTTCTGTCGTGTTGCGTTTGTCACCTAGCTTGTCGGTTTTGTGTGCTTTTAGGTAATTGTTTTAAGGCGACATTGAACTGCGCATGGGATGGAATGAAATTCCAGCACAAATGTCTTATTTGAGAAGATATTTATTTTTTCCATCAGGCTCCTATTTGGAAACTTGGTGCATTGATTTTTTGCGTAGACTTTCCCCTCTCTGTGGTAGAAAAACTCGGCTGTAACAGTGTGCGTGTATTTCTGCGTCAATTCTATTGCGAGAGTGCCCGAAAAATATATCGCCTCAGCAATGCAATCTCTAGCGTTCTGGAGCAATCTTAGCTGATGGGCAATCCAGAACACATCATAGAGAAAATTGCATGCTGCAACGAGACTCTAAAAACTTTTTCTCCCTCACAATATTGAGCATACGCAGACTGTAGCCAGTTAATCTTAGGAAAATTTACTGAATCTAATGCAAGGGACATGGACAAGAGTGGAGCCTGAGTTGAGTTTTGAGTGGATGGAAAAAATTTTTCACACAATAAAACGAAATTAATTAGAAGAAAGAATCATTGTTATAAAAGCCACCTCTACTTGGAATCCACGTCACCATCCAAATCAACGGGTTCATGTAATTGGCGTTAGAAGAATGTTGAGTCTCGAAGTTGAGTTTTGGGCATATTTTGTTTTTCTCAGGAGCAGCTGGAGACTACAACATTCTTCAGGTGTGTAATTGCGGCATCAGTCACAAGTGAGGTTCCCTTTCTCGCGGCTGTCGTTTTGATATCAAATCAAAGTGCAACAACTGCCTCATGCAGAGATAGTGTGTAAAATTGAAAGTATGATGAAGCAAAGTACGCCAGAGACGTAATATTTTTACCACAGTCACACTTATAAGCACGCCGCCAGCTACAACGAGGCACAAGCGTATATGAAATCTCATATAGCTGAGCACAGAGGTATGCACTGGGGGCGACTTGCCATGCAACGCGTGGTACTCTGATAATGCAATACAGTGTCACCCATCGATTTCACACACCAGGTCAACTCGGAGGACCCTAAGCCTGCAGTAATTGAGAGTTGGTTTTAACATATGAATGCATGTGCACATGCATCTGGGCATGAATGAGTGCCCAAAAACACATACACATACCATATGGACGAAACGAGACTGTCTCTTGTGCAGTAATTGGTCAATTTTTGAGAAAAACAAATTAAAGAGGGAGAATTGACCAATGTTGCACTGCTGTAGAGTGTCTCGTCTCTTTAAATAATATATTCATATTGTAATTGATAGGTTAGAGAGATTATTTGAGAATTACCTAGCTAAATATTTTAAATGGAGGGGACTTGAACGCTATGCTAAACTATTAACGCATAGAATATGCATTGCAAAACAATTACCCCCATATTATATCAGAATTATTCCTACTGCTTGGGTTAAAGAGAACCTAATCTAAAGATTAGATATTGAGTCTGGACCCAATTGATCAATGTTTTATTTGTATCTACAGTGACGTTACACAGCTGGAAGGAATTTTGTATGTACTGAAGAGATTGCTAACTAAGGGTAAGTATCAAATGATTTAATTTCTGAATATTCTATTAATGTTTGTTTTTACTTGCAGGTGACGTCAGACTACAGGTGACGTCACACTATTGAAGGAAGTTGCATTAACAAATGTACAAGTGTCGAGGAGATTTGATATTGCATGAAGCAGCCAATAAACAAAAGGTAAGCATCAAATGTTTTGATTTCAATAAATGTTTGTTTTTGTTTGCAGGTGACGTTTCGCTATTGGAGAAAAGTTGCAGCAGCAGATTTTGAAGTGACGAGAGGATTTGGCAAACAATTGGAGCAGCTGTTGACACAAGATAAGCAATAGAATTTGTAGTTTTTGAATATTTTAATAATGTTTATTTTTATTTTGCAGGTGACGTCACTTTATTGGAGGAAAGTTACATTAGCAAATGTACAAGTATCAAGAGGATTTGGTATGGCATGAAGCAGCCAAAAAGCAAAAGGTAAGTATCAAAATTTTTTGATTTCTGAATATTCTATTAATGTTTGTTTTCATTTTCAGGTGACGTCACACAGTGGAAGGAGAATCGCAGCAGCTGATAAACAACTAGCAAGAGGATTTTTCGAACAATGAAGCAGCAGCTTATGTAAGGTGAGTATTTAATTTTTAAAATTTTATATACAAACTATTTATTTTTGACGATGATTTATTTTGAATTCTATTTAAGTATGTATTTAAGCCTCCACTCCCAAAAGAGTGTGGTGGCGTAGGGAGTAAAGTCTATAAATGCAATTCATAGATACGATATATTCATTCATGTATCTTCAATTTAATTTTCTTTTACTCTAAAATATTATCTGGATACTTGTTCAATTAAATTTTTTTTTATCAAAGTATTTTTTTTTTAAATACTGGCTCAGGGTCTTCTACAGTCGGACAAGTTCGACTGTAATCTTCCTTACTTGTTATATTTATATTTATTGTTGTTACTAAAATTGTTTTTATAGTTATTATTAAAATTGTTTTTAGCCTTAGCATACAATACTTTCTTACTTGTGTCCTTACTAGCGCTGTTTAATTTTATCTCTTGGTCTAACAAACGGTTTATCACAAAAACTAGAGTAAGATTCCCTTTTGATAGTATCTCTATTGCAGTGATGACACCGTCGCACACTGGGGTGGAAGACCCCAAAAACGACGATTAATTCAGCCGTTCAAAAATTTGACCATGTTTTTTTTTTAATACTTTTTATACCCTCTGAGGGGTATAATGGGTTTGTCAGAAGTATGTAACAGGCAGAAGGAGGCGTGGCAGACCCCATAAAGTATATATAGTGACATATCTGCCATAAGAATATAACAAATCCGTCATAAACACAAACGATCTTTTGCAAAGCTTCACTTTCCAAAAGCTTATCGAAGACACATCACTTTTTCAAAGCTTATCAAAGACACATGCAAGAAATGCAGAACTCAAATGTAAACTTATAGAACTCAAATGTAAACTAACAGAATCGAAATAAGTAAACAAATGTAAGCAAACAGCAGCCGAGCTTTGAAGGTTTGCTGTGCCCAGATCACAAATCTTGTAGTTAGTTTTAAGTTGGCTTTTGACAAATAAAATTCATACATGAATATAAATTAAAGAAAATCAATAATTTTTTATTGATATGAATTAATGAACATTTCATTGGCGCAGCCGGTAGGATATCGCTAAGTTACAAGTAATATCCGTGATCCTATTCAATCAAGTGATAAAGAATCCTTGTACAACCAAGGAATTCTTTAAGATTGAGCACGCGAATTGCCGCGAAATAGTGATTCGGTAAAAATTACAATTTTATAACGAAACGATATCCGCAAAAGAACCTGTGTGCATAAAATTAATTAAAAAGACTTATTTTGTGGCCCGCTAGAAAAGTGTGACCGCCACTAAAGTGAAGTTTAATTAATTAACAAGTGCATAGTGCAGTTCACTTAATACATAAGCCTCATTATACTGAGCAGTACGTGAACAAAAATCAGTGGCCCACTAGACAAAGTGTGACTGCCACCCAAATACACTCCTGCCCAAAACTATACGACACCTCAAAAATTTCAGTTGCGACCCTCGTAGGCGAATGGCAAAGCATAAAGGGACAAAACAAAGTAAGCAGTTAACTAGCAGAAAAAGTAATGAACCTGTTGTTCTTGTCTCTCATTGCATCTTGCGTTTTCGAGTAACGGAAAAAAAAGCACAGAAGCTCTATTTTATGCTTGGCTGCACGTGTATCAAAACTATACTACAAAACTATATGTAGTATTTGATTAAATACAGTAGCCCGCTAAATGAGTGTGACCGCTACCTTATCCTCGTCAAATCAAACAGATTCAACAAACCAACAACAAGAAACATCAGGAAACATGGCATTAACAAACGACAACTTAACTCAACTACTTCGTCAGATCCGCCAAGTACCTCAATTTTCTGGAGACCCATGCAGCCTCAGCCCTTTCATCAGGAGAATTGAGTATTTGATGAACCTTTACCCTACCAATGACGCACGACAGAATGCCGTAATTTTTGGAGCCATTGAATTACAAATCGTTGGAGACGCCGAAAAAATATCGCAGCTCGGATTCCACAACGAATGGACAACTTTAAAAGGTGCCCTCATCGATGAATTTAAGACACAAACCCCGCTGGAAGAATTACTACAACGCCTCTACTCTACACCTTACAAAGGTAACTTACGTCTATTCTGTGAAGAATTAGAAGATAAGAGTACAATTATAATAAACAAATTAGCTTTAGAAGGCAATCAAAATAACTCAATTGTTTATACACAAGCAATGGCCACCACAATCAAAAACACAATTCAACGCAAACTCCCAGATAGATTGTTTATGACCTTGGCAAGGTATGATATTTCGACAGTACAAAAGTTACGACAAGTTGGTCAGCAAGAAGGCCTATACGAAGATCCAATTTCTGAAAAAGACAAAAAATCTGATAATCGTCCAAAGTTAGGCGTTAATTCCCTAAACACAAGTACAAACAACAAAACTTATATCGACCACAAGAAAAACACTTATCCAGGCCAACAATTCAGTCGCCCCTTTAATCCATTCAAGGTTCCCACGCAAGCCCAAAACTTGAACGTAAACAGTAACCAAATTCCTTATCAGCGATCAGCACAGACTAGACAACAACAATTCGATCAGAATAGGCAATTGTATAATGAATTCAGAGAAGACTTAAATCGCGACCGACAGAATGACACCCGAAACTATAGCCAGCCCCCACAGCAGCAAAGAGTGCCAACTAAGCGTTTTAAAGAAGGCAGCGGACAGTCGCGCATGCAAATTGACGAGAGTCATCAACAGTACGAATCAGATTACGATGACGACGCTGACGCTGACCAATATGATAAACAAAACGAGCAGTACCACGAAGATCAATTACAGCATACAGAAACTGAGATGCAAGTTGATCCGCAATGTCAACAAGCCGAAAATTTTCCAATAGCAGCCTGGGAATACACCAATACATAGAAATTGTTTTTAACAATCACAAATATCGATGCATAGTAGATACTGGATCTTCAATAAACATGATGACGCGAAACTTTTTTAATCTCCAAGTGCATAATAAACAAATAGTTGTCCGAAGTATGACAGGGTATTCACGTCTAAACAAATTTGTTAATTTGCCAGCCAATGGGTTATTCCAGCAAAACCAACAATTTTATATACATCAGTTTTCACCTTATTACGATATCCTCTTAGGTAGGAAAGTTTTAATGGAGAATAATGGAATAGTAGATTATATTGGAAAAGTTACAAGAATTAATGACAGGGAATTCTTTCATAAGGAACTTCAATTAAATGAATCTAATTCTTCAAAAAATTTTGACGGAATCTTACAAGAAAATAACTTTACAACTGAAGTGTCTTACGCATTGACCATTTGAACGAAGAAGAGAAAAATAAACTTACAAAACTTTTGAAAGAATTTGATGACATTCAATATTCCGAAAATGAAGATTTAACATTCACCAGTGTCATACGTCATGAGATCAAAACATCACACGATAATCCAGTATATAAAAGACCATACTCCTACCCATTCGCATACGAGACCGAAGTCAATAAACAAATTGACGAAATGTTGAAACAAGGGATCATACGTGAAAGCGATTCCCCATATTGCAGCCCTTTGTGGATCGTACCAAAAAAAACAGATGCTTCAGGTAAAAAGAAATTTAGATTGGTGGTCGATTATCGTAATTTAAATGAAATTACTATAAACGATAAATTTCCTATTCCAAATATGGACGAAATATTGGGTAAGCTTGGTAAATGCCAGTATTTCACCACAATTGATTTAGCAAAAGGTTTCCATCAAATCGAAATGGACCCTAAATCAATACCCAAAACAGCGTTCTCAACGAAACATGGCCATTACGAGTACACTCGTATGCCTTTCGGGTTAAAAAATGCCCCAGCCACATTTCAACGTTGCATGAACTTTGTCCTGAAAGATCTCATTAACAAGCATTGTCTTGTATATTTGGATGACGTCATCGTCTACTCCACGTCTCTTAATGAACACCTAGACTCACTGAGAAAGGTTTTTGAGAAACTTAAACAGGCAAATCTAAAACTTCAACTGGACAAATGTGAATTTCTTAAGAAACAAACTAATTTCTTAGGACATACTATAAGTCCAGAAGGCATACGACCAAATAAAGATAAAATTAAAGCGATAGAACAATTTCCAATACCAAAAAGCTCAAAAGAAATTAAATCGTTTTTAGGTCTATGTGGCTATTATCGAAAATTCATCCCAGATTTCGCTAAAATAGCAAAACCCATGACCGTCTTTTTGAAAAAAGGAGCAAAAATCGACACTAGAAATGACGAATACAACAAATCCTTTGAGAAATTAAAAACATTAATCATGAGTGATCCAATTCTCATTTGCCCTGATTTTACAAAAACGTTCCAAGTTACTACTGACGCTAGTAACTTTGCAATAGGAGCTGTGTTATCACAAGATAACAAACCAGTTAGTTTTGCAAGTAGAACTCTCAATGACCATGAACAAAATTATAGCACGATAGAAAAAGAATTACTTGCTATTGTTTGGGCAACAAAATATTTTCGTCCGTTTTTATATGGGGTTCCTTTTGATATTCTAAGCGATCACAAACCACTCGTTTGGCTGAACAACATAAAAGAACCTAATATGAAATTACAGCGTTGGCGAATAAAACTCAGCGAATACAATTTCAAAATAAAATACTTGGAAGGAAAACTAAATTATGTGGCAGACGCCCTCTCCCGTGTTAAATTAGAAGAAAACTTGATAGGAGAAGAAGAAGAAGATAATATTTCAACAATGGCAACAATTCACAGCGCATCAGAAAGTAACGAAAATTACATTCAAATCACCGAGAAACCTTTAAACCATTTTGCGAGACAAATTGAATTTGTAAAAGATACTGTAGATCAAATAGACATTGAAAAGTACTTCACTAAAACAAAAATAAAAATTAAATACACAGAAATTACAGATTCAAAAGCAAAAGATATCCTTTTGAAATATTTTCTAAATCACACAAGTGTAATTTACATCGAAAATGACAAAGACTTTTTAATTTTCCAAAAAGCATACCAAGACATTATAAACCCACACAGTAACATAAAAATAATGAAAAGCATAATAAAATTAAAAGATGTTAAAAACTACTCCGAATTGAAAGAATTAATTATCACTCAACATGTTAAATTGCTACATCCAGGTATAGAAAAAATGATCCGACTTTTCAAAGAAACCCATTATTTCCCAGACTACCACAAATTAATCCAAAATATCATTAATGATTGCGAAATCTGCAATCTTGCAAAGACAGAACACAGACCCACGAATTTAACCTTTGAATTAACCCCAGAAATAAATAACCCTAGAGAGCTTTATGTTATAGACTTTTACGCAATTGATAACGAACAATATTTATCATGCATAGACGTATATTCCAAATTTGCATCACTTATAAAAACAAATAGTAGAGATTGGTTAGAAGCTAAACGTGCCCTTACTAGAATTTTTAACGACATGGGAAAACCACATAAAATAAAAGCAGATAAAGACTCAGCATTTATGAGCAATTCCTTAAAATTATGGCTGAACACAGAAGAAATAAAACTCGATATCACTACAAGTAAAACAGGAATAGCGGACGTAGAACGTCTCCATAAAACTATTAATGAAAAAATTCGAATTATTAATACAGATAATAATCGTGAAAACAAAGAGACTAGAATGGAAACTATCTTATACACTTACAACCATAAGACTAAACACAACACAACTGGACAGACCCCAGCTTACATACTACTTTACGCAGGCACACCCTTTTACAATACCCAACTGATTAAGGAAAACAAAATAAACAAATTGAACGAAAAAAGACAAGATTATGAGATTAACACAGAATTCAGACAAGCCCCGTTAACACGTTCAAAATCCAAGAATCCTTTTAGAAAAACTGGCAGAATAGAACAACTAGATGACAAACACTATAATGAAAATAACAAAGGACAGAATATTGTCCACTACAAAAGTAAATTCAAAAAGAAAAAGAAAACTAACGACAGTAAATATTTTCAGGCAACAGACACTTCCCCCTCATCGGACTCACAATAATTATGATGACAGCTATGACTACATTGACAACAGCAGGAACGATAGAAATTAACCCAATCGAAAATAACCAAGGATTTATTTTGTTTGAATCAGGAACAATACAGATCCCCATAACATTTATAAACCATTGTCTCACAATTAATATTACACAAATCGAAGAAACATTTAATAACCTGGTAAAAGAAAGTTCACAATTCAATAATGTCCCACAAATTAATTATCTAATTCAAAAACTAAACAGAGAAATGAACGGCATTCGCTTGACAAAACGAAACAAACGAGGACTATTCAATTTTGTAGGCTCAACACACAAATATCTTTTTGGCACTTTAGATGAAGACGACAGACAACAAATTGAACAGCAAATTAATACGCTAGCACAAAATACTATACAAGTCAGCAATCTAAATCATATCATTGACAGTCTCAATGACGGCATAAAAATGATCAATAACCAAACTAAAACTATACGGACAGAGCAAAAAAATTAACCTTTTAATATTTAATATTAAACATTTCACTCAATATATTGAAGACATTGAAATGGGTTCACAACTCACACGACTGGGAATTTTCAACCCTAAGTTGCTCAAACATGACCAACTTGGCAACATTCATTATAAAAATCTCATGGACACAAAAACTTCTGCCTGGTATAACACAGTCACTAATGAGATATTCTTAATGTCTCATATTCCCACTAAAACAATTGAAAAATCAACTTTCTTAATCACACCATACCCTGACAATAATGGACAAATTATCAGAGAAAATACTGCAGGCAAATTTTATTTACACAATAATTATGTTATAAACACTCTTACGAAAAATATTGTTAAGGACCATTGTATTGTCAATATCATAAAACATGAAACACCAACTTGCACTTTCCAAAAATATCGTAAACAATATTACATTCAATATATCAAACCAAACATATTAATTACATGGAATCTGACACGAGAAAAACTTGATCAAAACTGTAATAATCAAGAAATTTACATTGAGAATAATAAAATTATTAAAGTATTTAACTGTACTGCGGAACTTAAAGAAGTTTCAATATCAAATAATATTCAACAATACACAAATCTAATATTCACTGAACATAATGTAACTAAAATTGAACCAATGTCACACATAGAAATTAAAGAAATGATTTTGTTTAGTAATAAGAACAACACATTTTATAAAAATCTATTAATAATCATTTTATTCACACTAGCCATAAGTTTCATATTTTATATCTACAAGAAATGCAAAACAACACCAAATAATATTATAATTAAATATTTAACACCAAAGACAACAAAGATAAACCAAACAATTAACAAAGAAATAGAAAAAGAAACTAATTTAGAAACAGTTGCAGAAGTTATCACCATTGAAACCCCAACACCACAATTATATCCAAACATAAACGCTTGAGGACAAGCTTAAATCTAAAGGGTGGGGGAGTGACATATCTGCCATAAGAATATAACAAATCCGTCATAAACACAAACGATCTTTTGCAAAGCTTCACTTTCCAAAAGCTTATCGAAGACACATCACTTTTTCAAAGCTTATCAAAGACACATGCAAGAAATGCAGAACTCAAATGTAAACTTATAGAACTCAAATGTAAACTAACAGAATCGAAATAAGTAAACAAATGTAAGCAAACAGCAGCCGAGCTTTGAAGGTTTGCTGTGCCCAGATCACAAATCTTGTAGTTAGTTTTAAGTTGGCTTTTGACAAATAAAATACATACATGAATATAAATTAAAATAAATCAATATTTTTTTATTGATATGAATTAATGAACATTTCATTATATATTCTTGATCAGCATCAACAGCCGAGTCGATATAGCCATGTCCGTCTGTCCGTCTGTCTGTCCGTCTGTCCGTATGAACAAACAGATCTCAGAGATGGTAAGAGCTACAAGTTCAAACTTGGTCAGTATCGATCACATATTTAGTCAGGCAATACAAGAATCTTTTGTTTTTTTAATGCCACGCCCCATTTGCCCACAATAAGTGAAAAACTAGACATACCTCGGAAAAAATACATGTTTTTTGCGAATATCTCGGTAACTATAATACCTAGGGACACCAATTTGCTATATTTATATAATGCCATCAAAATTTATTGGATTCCACGCTTCCTTCGCCCACAATTGCGTTGAAACTTCGAATGCCTCTGGCACACTTATTTCCTAACGTATACTTTTGTAACTTGGTGTATAATTAGAGACAAATATTATCAAGCAATCCTAAAATTTGCATCACAATCGGTCTATAATTAAAAAAGTTTCTCGAACAACGAAAATCGATACTTTCAAGCAAGGCATAGCCACATGCATTGCACTGACCTCTGCACACAAGCAACGAAAACGATAAACGTTGTGCGAGCGAGATAACATGCTCTCTGTGTATAACTACAAATCAGGTTTAAGGGTTGAGTTTGACCACATATTAATTTGATTCCGCAACTCCAAAATTTGTATTTTGAATTAATCGTCGTTTTTGGGGTCTCTCACCCCAGTGTGCGTCGTATGATATTGGCAAAGAGAACAGTAAGTGGGAAACCTTGTCTATTTCATCTATATTGGCGCCACATGACAACAGTTCACTAATTAGCTCATCAAAAATATCAAAGTGGTTCACAAGAGTCATCTCGTTTTACAACTTAAGCGATAACAATCGTTTGCGCACAGCTAATTAAGTTGCCAGACTTTTTCGTTTATATAAGGAATTCAGGTTCCTTAGAATTTCACTTAAAAGCTCTACCACTATATTTGTTGCATACCGTTCGGCCTTAACCCAACTTTCATCTGTTTCTTCAGGAGCCTACCTTTCAATAACTCTTAATTCATCTTGCTCGGCAAGAAGTGATTTTATTCTAAATTTCCACACAGGATATTTCTCACCGTTAAATAGTTTAATATTATGCTACACCTTTTCCATAATCGTAAAATTTTTTAATGTATACGTATATACATATGAAAAAAAAAACTTTATGTGCAAATTTAATTTTATAATAGATCGTATTCTGGGCCCATAACCTGTTGAAATAAAAGTGTGGTTGCCTCAGTATTCTCCTCTACTAATCAAATACTCAATTGTTTATAGATTATGTTTTATGGTTGCTATATATTTTATATTTAATATTTTGCTCTGCACACAAACAGGCACTTACACGGATCAAAAAAGAAAGAGAAGAAGGGTTTAACAGTGTGCCCGTACATTAATTTTTGGGCTTTCTGTATCTTAATTTTTATACCCTCTGAGGGGTATAATGGGTTTGTCAGAAGTATGTAACAGGCAGAAGGAGGGGTTTCCGACCCCATAAAGTATATATATTCTTGATCAGCATCAACAGCCGAGTCGATATAGCCATGTCCGTCTGTCTGTCTGTCTGTCTGTCTGTCTGTCCGTCCGTATGAACGAAAGGATCTCAGAGATGGTAAGAGCTACAATATCCGTTTTAGTCAGTATCGACCACATATTTAGTCAGTCAATACAATAAGCGAAAAACCAGACATACCTCGGAAAAAATACATGTTTTTGGCAAATATCTCGGTAATTATAATACCTAGGGACACCAATTTTGGCATGCAGGTTGCTATTTGCAATATAAATATAATGTTATCAAAATTTATTGGATGCCACGCCCCTTTCGCCCACAATTGCGTTGAAACTTCGAATGCTTCTGGCTCACTTATTTCTTGTCGTATGCTTTTGTAACTTGGTGTATAATTAGAAACAAATAATATCAAACGATTGTGAAAATTTCATTAAAATCGGACCATTATTAAAAAAGTTTCTCAAACAACGCAAATCGTTCCTTTCAAGCAAGGCATAGCCACGTGCATTGCACTGTGCGAGCGAGATAGACATACAAATATGTGTGCATGTTAAGCTCTTGCAGCAGCTACTCCAATTTGAACTCATATTATTGAAAACGAAGCTCAGAGGGTATTACACGGTCGGCATGCCCGACTGACCTTTTCTTTCTTGTTTTTTGTATTTACAGGTGACGTCACACTTCTGAAGTAAAGTTGCAGCAGCAACGGGGAGATTTTTTAACAATGAAAGAGGGGACGTCATGCTTCTGAAGGAGATCCACAACGGCAAATGGACAAATGACGAGGGAACTGTTGTACAGTGAAAGCAGTTAATAGTAAAAGATAAGTATTGAATATTTTAAATTTTTTGAAACTGTTAATTAATGTTTATTTTTATTTGTATTTACAGGTGTCGTCATACTACTGGGTTGGTTGCAACAACAGGTGGAAAAATCTAGCGATTGCAAGAATTAGAGACAGTGAAATTTGTGAAGTATATAAAAGCTGCTACCTGATAATGTAAAGGATAATTATTGTATGTTTTATTTTAATTTTTTTCAAGATATCTTAATAAATGTAATAAACTAGTCCGATTGATCTGATTGGTAGGCCGGGTCAAATCTATAATCTTCTGGAGGTTGCCTGAGTATTAAGTCTTTAACAGGCCAAGTTCGTCTTAATCTCCTATTTCTGTACGGATATCTCAGACGTTGGGCAAATTTATTTTTATGAAACTGAAGACTGTATTTGTAGCGGCCAGTGAATTGTTTTATCACTTTCCATACATGTCCAACACGCAAATCAGTGTGTAGTGTCTCTACACTAACAAATCTTGGGGAATTGACAATACAGCGTAGCGCTTGATTCTGGATGCATTGCAATTTACGTAAATGAATGTCAGCAGCACATCCATATATTTGGATGCCATATTTCCATTTAGGGGCTATGATTTGCTTATAAATTAACAGTTTGCTGTGCAGTGATAGTTTACTGCGTAACAGCCAACTATGTTGTTTTAGACTTTTGCGAACTGCCTCAGCCGTCATGCGAACATGCCTACCCCAAAGCAATTTGCGGTCAATGTGAAGTCCAAGATATTTAACATGACTACTAGCTGGCATTATTTCATTGTTAATAGAAACTTCTGCTCCTGGAATATTCTGATTGTTACTCAATGTAAAAATCACATGATGTGATTTACTGCCATTAATTTGAATGTTCCAATTTTTGCACCAATTGGAGAATAAATTCAGTTGTAGCTGCATTTCGATGCATGCTGCCTGTGCCCCCAGTACGGAAGATGTCAGGAATGCTGTATCGTCAGCAAAGGTCGCAATTAAAGCTGTTGGATTATTGGGATCATTATGCTCTGCAAATGAGCAAGGCATGTCTGCGACATAAATATTAAATAGTAGTGGAGCAAGTACACTACCTTGAGGAACGCCAGCCCGTATAGGCCGCGTTGTGGACAAAACATTTTCCATTTCCCTGACACAAAATGAGCGATCACTTAGAAAACTTTTAATTAATAGGTATAGTGGTTCACTTTAGTGCATTCTTAGCTTAAATAATAGGCCCTGATGCCAAACACGGTCAAATGCCTGTTGGATATCTAAAAACACACCAGACGTGACCTTGCCGTGCTCGAAAGCAGTGTTAATGTGGTCAACAATTCTATGTATCTGTTGGACAGCCCCATGATCATTCCTAAAACCAAACTGATGATCAGGTAATAAACTACAACGGCCTTCAATATCTTCATCATCTTCGGGGATTTCACCGGGGATATGGACAATGTCATGCAACTCGCCTATGATATGAAAATAACCTTTTCAAACAATTTCGATATAAGTGAGAGCAAACTAATAGGGCGATATGAATGCAAATCTGATGGGCTTTTGTTACCTGCTTTGGGTATCATTTTCACAGCAGCACATTTCCATTGGGATGGAAAGTAATGCAATCTGAGCATGTGATTAAATAATACCTGCATGAATGTAACACCCCTTTTAGGCAAGGATTTGATACATATGGCATCAACTTTGTCTAGGCCTGGCGCCTTCGAGCGTTGTAGCATTTCAATGTAGCCGATCAGCTCTTCGTATGTCACTGGGCGAATACATTGGTGTGGCAATGGCGTGGTTGAGGCATCGATCCGTTTGCTCAACAGTCGCTCAACGCGTCTGCAGTGTTTGGCAGGCGCTAAATTGAATGGCTGAAATCGTTGCTCCAAATCGATTGCAAATGCCTCAGCTTTCTCACCAAGTGTGCGACACCAATTACCATGTTGGTTCTTAACTAATTGTTGTGTTAAAGGCTGCTGTTTCATGGTTTTAGTTATGCGCCATAAATTTCGAGTGGTACCAAGCTTTGTGTCAGCTGTTTGAATTACAAAGTTGATGTACTCATCACGGGCGGCATTTAGCAGTCCAGACAATTGACGGGCAGTATTTTGCCACTCAAGCCAATGTGCAAGTTGTCGAGTACGAAGGTATCGTTTGCGATATGAACGCTTTAGCCGTAACAGATGTAGGTGTTCGACTGACCTCAAAGGAGGCAGTCTATTGGCACTTACATTGTTGTTAGCATTTACCATCCCGTTACTATTTGCAACAGGATTAGTATTGGCTGGCCCGTTTACAATCAAATTTTCATTTGCAGTATCATTCCCATTTGCATTAGTGTTATCATTTAAATTGTTGTTTACAATGGCATTTTGGGATCTATTAACATTTCTGATATTATTAGTGTTTGAATTGTTGATACGTTGGTTTATGATTGGTCTGTTTCTGTTTCTATTGGCATTTTTCTTTCTGTTGCTAATGGGAATTTCTTGAGGATTGGCAGTAGCTGCGGCTTGATAATTTTATTAATGAAATTTGTCAACATATCATCAATGTCGCTGTTTGATTTAATCTCAACCGTCAAATGAAGGGATTGGGCTAGAAGGTTTTTATGTTCTGAGATTAGATTTATCGTCTAACAAACGATCTGGTTGATCATCTGTCTTGGGTTCAGCCAATTGATGCTGCCACTGTTGTATGGAATGATCACCCACAAGTGCTACTCTCATGCAGACTAGCAATGGCAGATGATCACTGTCCGAATCTGAAAACCTGCTAATTTGAAATCAATGTGGGGCAATACCTGAGTATATGCAAAAATCTAAAACACTTGGTGTGCGTCCATTGTGCGGATAGTGAGTAGGTTCAGCTGTGGTTAGAACATTCATGGATTTGGATGACATTATTACATCACGCAAT
The DNA here is from genome assembly GCA_035047385.1 of Drosophila tripunctata. Lineage (NCBI taxonomy): Eukaryota > Metazoa > Arthropoda > Insecta > Diptera > Drosophilidae > Drosophila > Drosophila tripunctata. The sequence continues at coordinate 243,890 of JAWNPS010000269.1, read as the reverse complement.
AATGTCCCACGACGACAAGCACGAACATTTCCCCACAGACGATGTTTGGCATTGCAATCCCCACCCACAATAAAGGCATTGCCCATACAAGTAAAGAATTTCTTGAAGAATTCTTCAGACACAAGACGATTGGGTGGCCAGTAGCATGCTGCTAAATTTATTGTACCCAGATTCGTTAGTATACTTATGCAAGCACATTGAACAGATGACAAGGATATACAGGGCAATAGCTGATATTTGATTCTGCTGGATATCAAAATACCAGCACCACCGATAAATAAGTGAAGTTGAGGTGTATTGGCTAATATTAACTCGTAATTGGGAATATCTAGATGGGAACTATTATTAAAATGTGTTTCACTGATAAAAAGCACATCAATATTATTGGCACTTAGAAAGTTTATCAATTGATTGCGTTTTCTAGAGATGCCATTAGCATTCCAAACTCCTATTCTAAGACCTAGCATTTCGAGGGCGATGATTGTGGGGAGTCAGGGTCAGAAGACAATGACATGTGAGCCGCGTTCAATGAAGACGACGGTGAATAAAGATCTAAGATTCTTGGTTGATTTAGATCTATTTCAAGTAGAGGTGGCATATCGCCCGATAGTGTTGTAGAGCTCGAGCTGTTTGAATTAGGAGAGAAGGAATTGGAAGAATCTTCATGATTATTGTCTTCATTGTTTGGTATATCGAATTCTAGATCAGAAACAACGAATTCATTTGAAGTAAATGATATTGAAGACAGGGAGGGAGACCTAGTTGAGGCTCTAGCTATACGAAAGTCATTATTGATCATATGAGTACGCCGCATATTTTGCATCTGTGCTGACAGATCGATAATGGTTTTTTCCTGACTCTGAATCATTGAGAATAGTTGTTCATTAGCAGTAAACAATTGTTGATAGTTGTTCCTTAGTTCGTTTAATTGAATAGCAGTGTTGGCAGCGGCAGCAATTGCATATGCGTCCAGGGAACGAGTTGCATTTGCCTGCGAATGTTGCTGACTGTGGTGAACAGTAAGATTTTTGGTATTGCTGGCGAGGATAATGACGACGCCGATTGTTTCCTCTAGTCGCGCCCTGATGCTCCATTTGGGTCAGCAAAAGCGAATGAAGTGGATCAGTTGTGTCATTTCGCCTGCGGTGCATTAGTTGGCGTTTATTATGTTCAGAATAGGAATTTTTGGAGTTTCCTATGCATGAGTTGTTTTTGTTTTTCTTTCCCCTTCTATTTCTGATTTTTTTATTCCTCTTTGTGTTTTTAGAGTGTATTTGAATAGATTTGGCACTGTTAATTGCATTACTCAGCTGTTGCCTAGTAATGCGTATATTTTTATTGTTATTGTTTTTGGGATTAATACCCGAAAGGTCAGAGAGACTGGAAAAGGGATTGTTGAAACTTTCTTCCACAATTTTAACTATCTTCTGGATAGTTTTCTTCGGGTAATTGCAACTGCTTTTAGTGTTGCCATTTTTGGGCAAAATTTTTAAAGCAGTTTGATCAGACCGAGAGGCAACTGTTATTAAACGCTGCATTTTAGTTTGCAGTAGTTTTGTTTGGAAGGCACATTGATTGTGATTATATAAATGATCACAATTACTATTTGCGCATCTTTTAGAATTTTGTCGAGACTTGGGGCATTCGGCAGATAGATGTTTGCTGTGACATTTTGGACAGCGCTCATTATCGCGGCAGTATTTGGCAGAGTGATTTGCTGTCTTGCACCGTTGGCATTGGGTCAGTGGACCCTGATTTGCCTTTGGTACTTCAACCTGCACCACAAATTGGCACAAGTATTTTAAATCAAAAATACTTTTGTTGATTGGCAAATTTGGTTGAAGTTCAACAAAGAATAATTTTGGTGAGTAGCAACCTTTGCCTGTTATATGGTTTTTGAAAAGGGGATTGTAGACATTTCGGTTTACATATCCCAAGTTGGTCAATTCAGATCTTATTTGTCCGACAGGGGTGCTGGGAAGGAGGCCACGTATTATATTATTATTAGGCCTGGCGCCTTCGAGCGTTGTAGCATTTCAATGTAGCCGATCAGCTCTTCGTATGTCACTGGGCGAATACATTGGTGTGGCAATGGCGTGGTTGAGGCATCGATCCGTTTGCTCAACAGTCGCTCAACGCGTCTGCAGTGTTTGGCAGGCGCTAAATTGAATGGCTGAAATCGTTGCTCCAAATCGATTGCAAATGCCTCAGCTTTCTCACCAAGTGTGCGACACCAATTACCATGTTGGTTCTTAACTAATTGTTGTGTTAAAGGCTGCAGTTTCATGGTTTTAGTTATGCGCCATAAATTTCGAGTGGTACCAAGCTTTGTGTCAGCTGTTTGAATTACAAAGTTGATGTACTCATCACGGGCGGCATTTAGCAGTCCAGACAATTGACGGGCAGTATTTTGCCACTCAAGCCAATGTGCAAGTTGTCGAGTACGAAGGTATCGTTTGCGATATGAACGCTTTAGCCGTAACAGATGTAGGTGTTCGACTGACCTCAAAGGAGGCAGTCTATTGGCACTTACATTGTTGTTAGCATTTACCATCCCGTTACTATTTGCAACAGGATTAGTATTGGCTGGCCCGTTTACAATCAAATTTTCATTTGCAGTATCATTCCCATTTGCATTAGTGTTATCATTTAAATTGTTGTTTACAATGGCATTTTGGGATCTATTAATATTTCTGATATTATTAGTGTTTGAATTGTTGATACGTTGGTTTATGATTGGTCTGTTTCTGTTTCTATTGGCATTTTTCTTCCTGTTGCTAATGGGAATTTCTTGAGGATTGGCAGTAGCTGCGGCTTGATAAATTTTATTAATGAAATTTGTTAACATATCATCAATGTCGCTTTAGCCGTAACAGATGTAGGTGTTCGACTGACCTCAAAGGAGGCAGTCTATTGGCACTTACATTGTTGTTAGCATTTACCATCCCGTTACTATTTGCAACAGGATTAGTATTGGCTGGCCCGTTTACAATCAAATTTTCATTTGCAGTATCATTCCCATTTGCATTAGTGTTATCATTTAAATTGTTGTTTACAATGGCATTTTGGGATCTATTAACATTTCTGATATTATTAGTGTTTGAATTGTTGATACGTTGGTTTATGATTGGTCTGTTTCTGTTTCTATTGGCATTTTTCTTCCTGTTGCTAATGGGAATTTCTTGAGGATTGGCAGTAGCTGCGGCTTGATAATTTTATTAATGAAATTTGTCAACATATCATCAATGTCGCTGGTTGTTTTAATCTCAACCGTCAAATGAAGGGATTGGGCTAGAAGGTTTTTATATGTTCTGAGATTAGATTTATCGTCTAACAAACGATCTGGTTGATCATCTGTCTTGGGTTCAGCCAATTGATGCTGCCACTGTTGTATGGAATGATCACCCACAAGTGCTACTCTCATGCAGACTAGCAATGGCAGATGATCACTGTCCGAATCTGAAAACCTGCTAATTTGAAATCAATGTGGGGCAATACCTGAGTATATGCAAAAATCTAAAACACTTGGTGTGCGTCCATTGTGCGGATAGTGAGTAGGTTCAGCTGTGGTTAGAACATTCATGGATTTGGATGACATTATTACATCACGCAATAATGTCCCACGACGACAAGCACGAACATTTCCCCACAGACGATGTTTGGCATTGCAATCCCCACCCACAATAAAGGCATTGCCCATACAAGTAAAGAATTTCTTGAAGAATTCTTCAGACACAAGACGATTGGGTGGCCAGTAGCATGCTGCTAAATTTATTGTACCCAGATTCGTTAGTATACTTATGCAAGCACATTGAACAGATGTCAAGGATATACAGGGCAATAGCTGATATTTGATTCTGCTGGATATCAAAATACCAGCACCACCGATAAATAAGTGAAGTTGAGGTGTATTGGCTAATATTAACTCGTAATTGGGAATATCTAGATGGGAACTATTATTAAAATGTGTTTCACTGATAAAAAGCACATCAATATTATTGGCACTTAGAAAGTTTATCAATTGATTGCGTTTTCTAGAGATGCCATTAGCATTCCAAACTCCTATTCTAAGACCTAGCATTTCGAGGGCGATGATTGTGGGGAGTCAGGGTCAGAAGACAATGACATGTGAGCCGCGTTCAATGAAGACGACGGTGAATAAAGATCTAAGATTCTTGGTTGATTTAGATCTATTTCAAGTAGAGGTGGCATATCGCCCGATAGTGTTGTAGAGCTCGAGCTGTTTGAATTAGGAGAGAAGGAATTGGAAGAATCTTCATGATTATTGTCTTCATTGTTTGGTATATCGAATTCTAGATCAGAAACAACGAATTCATTTGAAGTAAATGATATTGAAGACAGGGAGGGAGACCTAGTTGAGGCTCTAGCTATACGAAAGTCATTATTGATCATATGAGTACGCCGCATATTTTGCATCTGTGCTGACAGATCGATAATGGTTTTTTCCTGACTCTGAATCATTGAGAATAGTTGTTCATTAGCAGTAAACAATTGTTGATAGTTGTTCCTTAGTTCGTTTAATTGAATAGCAGTGTTGGCAGCGGCAGCAATTGCATATGCGTCCAGGGAACGAGTTGCATTTGCCTGCGAATGTTGCTGACTGTGGTGAACAGTAAGATTTTTGGTATTGCTGGCGAGGATAATGACGACGCCGATTGTTTCCTCTAGTCGCGCCCTGATGCTCCATTTGGGTCAGCAAAAGCGAATGAAGTGGATCAGTTGTGTCATTTCGCCTGCGGTGCATTAGTTGGCGTTTATTATGTTCAGAATAGGAATTTTTGGAGTTTCCTATGCATGAGTTGTTTTTGTTTTTCTTTCCCCTTCTATTTCTGATTTTTTTATTCTTATTTGTGTTTTTAGAGTGTATTTGAATAGATTTGGCACTATTAATTGCATTACTCAGGTGTTGCCTAGTAATGCGTATATTTTTATTGTTATTGTTTTTGGGATTAATACCCGAAAGGTCAGAGAGACTGGAAAAGGGATTGTTGAAACTTTCTTCCACAATTTTAACTATCTTCTGGATAGTTTTCTTCGGGTAATTGCAACTGCTTTTAGTGTTGCCATTTTTGGGCAAAATTTTTAAAGCAGTTTGATCAGACCGAGAGGCAACTGTTATTAAACGCTGCATTTTAGTTTGCAGTAGTTTTGTTTGGAAGGCACATTGATTGTGATTATATAAATGATCACAATTACTATTTGCGCATCTTTTAGAATTTTGTCGAGACTTGGGGCATTCGGCAGATAGATGTTTGCTGTGACATTTTGGACAGCGCTCATTATCGCGGCAGTATTTGGCAGAGTGATTTGCTGTCTTGCACCGTTGGCATTGGGTCAGTGGAGCCTGATTTGCCTTTGGTACTTCAACCTGCACCACAAATTGGCACAAGTATTTTAAATCAAAAATATTTTTGTTGATTGGCAAATTTGGTTGAAGTTCAACAAAGAATAATTTTGGTGAGTAGCAACCTTTGCCTGTTATATGGTTTTTGAAAAGGGGATTGTAGACATTTCGTACTACATATCCCAAGTTGGTCAATTCAGATCTTATTTGTCCGACAGGGGTGCTGGGAAGGAGGCCACGTATTACTACTTTGAAATTTTTTGGCTCACGTGGCCGGTATGTGGTATAATTGACATTTTTCTCCAACCTGAGCGCATCCAATAATATGTCAGAAACGTCATGCGTTTTTGGATAAATGTGGGCTAATCCATTTGGGCAACAGCCATCACCAATAAGCTTAGTGTTGAAATTATCTTGACCAACAAGGTTGGATAATTTGTTTAACAGACTGAATAGTTTAGGTTTCATTTTTCGAATCCTATCAAATGGAGATTGGAAACTGGTTGAATTTTCTGACTGAGTATTAGAGTTTATTCGGATTTCAACTGGCTTCGAGCGTTTCCTCAAGCAATTAGTTGAAGTGGATGGCTTTTTGGAGGCACCAGCAGCAGCGGCAGCAGCATAAGAGGTATATTTTTGGCATTATTTTGTATTTTTATTAATTGGATTTGAGTCTTTGAGAGCCGATATGGTGGCCAAGGAAGAGGAAGCAGCAGCTTTGGAAGTAGATGGAATTGAGTCACCATTAAAAGGTGCTGGTAGCAAATCGACTTTCATATTTGGATTTGGTTGAGTAAGGTTGGAGGTTACATTAACGGAGGATTTGTTCACGCAGTCCAACTGCTGACTAGTCTAATTTACCCAATCTTTGTACCTGGCATCTGTAGATACATAACGAAAAAAGGAATAATCATCGATTGACTGTTTAAAGGCTGTAGTGGAAATTTTGTCATGGGTTATGTCTGTGTGAGCACAAGAATTGTCATTGACAGCCGAGTAGCCTTCACTGGAGCTATCAGAATTGGATTCACTATGAGCTAGGGGAGACAATATGGGAATGTCATCTGAAGGCGTGTAGTTGTAAAACAAGATAGAAGAGTTTGAGGAGCGGGATGTTAGGGACATATTGTCAAGGGCCGTTGGGGATAGATAAGATACTTCTGACATATACCCATCAGAAGAGATAACAGAAATTGTATCAGATAAATTCGGAGAGGAGTTGGCATTTGAAGCGGCAGTAGGTTCAGCCACTTCAACAGCTGAGCCGGTACCAGAACCAAAACATTTGTTCATAACTGAGTCGTTGCTCAGTTCTTGATCATTGTACTTGTCCATATTTAATCTTTCCCTTTGTATGTGATTTGTGGCGTGATATGTGATTTGCAACAGGATTAGTATTGGCTGGCCCGTTTACAATCAAATTTTCATTTGCAGTATCATTCCCATTTGCATTAGTGTTATCATTTAAATTGTTGTTTACAATGGCATTTTGGGATCTATTAACATTTCTGATATTATTAGTGTTTGAATTGTTGATACGTTGGTTTATGATTGGTCTGTTTCTGTTTCTATTGGCATTTTTCTTTCTGTTGCTAATGGGAATTTCTTGAGGATTGGCAGTAGCTGCGGCTTGATAAATTTTATTAATGAAATTTGTTAACATATCATCAATGTCGCTGGTTGTTTTAATCTCAACCGTCAAATGAAGGGATTGGGCTAGAAGGTTTTTATATATTCTGAGATTAGATTTATCGTCTAACAAACGATCTGGTTGATCATCTGTCTTGGGTTCAGCCAATTGATGCTGCCACTGTTGTATGGAATGATCACCCACAAGTGCTACTCTCATGCAGACTAGCAATGGCAGATGATCACTGTCCGAATCTGAAAACCTGCTAATTTGAAATCAATGTGGGGCAATACCTGAGTATATGCAAAAATCTAAAACACTTGGTGTGCGTCCATTGTGCGGATAGTGATTAGGTTCAGCTGTGGTTAGAACATTCATGGATTTGGATGACATTATTACATCACGCAATAATGTCCCACGACGACAAGCACGAACATTTCCCCACAGACGATGTTTGGCATTGCAATCCCCACCCACAATAAAGGCATTGCCCATACAAGTAAAGAATTTCTTGAAGAATTCTTCAGACACAAGACGATTGGGTGGCCAGTAGCATGCTGCTAAATTTATTGTACCCAGATTCGTTAGTATACTTATGCAAGCACATTGAACAGATGACAAGGATATACAGGGCAATAGCTGATATTTGATTCTGCTGGATATCAAAATACCAGCACCACCGATAAATAAGTGAAGTTGAGGTGTATTGGCTAATATTAACTCGTAATTGGGAATATCTAGATGGGAACTATTATTAAAATGTGTTTCACTGATAAAAAGCACATCAATATTATTGGCACTTAGAAGGTTTATCAATTGATTGCGTTTTCTAGAGATGCCATTAGCATTCCAAACTCCTATTCTAAGACCTAGCATTTCGAGGGCGATGATTGTGGGGAGTCAGGGTCAGAAGACAATGACATGTGAGCCGCGTTTAATGAAGACGACGGTGAATAAAGATCTAAGATTCTTGGTTGATTCAGATCTATTTCAAGTAGAGGTGGCATATCGCCCGATAGTGTTGTAGAGCTCGAGCTGTTTGAATTAGGAGAGAAGGAATTGGAAGAATCTTCATGATTATTGTCTTCATTGTTTGGTATATCGAATTCTAGATCAGAAACAACGAATTCATTTGAAGTAAATGATATTGAAGACAGGGAGGGAGACCTAGTTGAGGCTCTAGCTATACGAAAGTCATTATTGATCATATGAGTACGCCGTATATTTTGCATCTGTGCTGACAGATCGATAATGGTTTTTTCCTGACTCTGAATCATTGAAAATAGTTGTTCATTAGCAGTAAACAATTGTTGATAGTTATTCCTTAGTTCGTTTAATTGAATAGCAGTGTTGGCAGCGGCAGCAATTGCATATGCGTCCAGGGAACGAGTTGCATTTGCCTGCGAATGTTGCTGACTGGAAGGAAATTTAAAGACGGTAGTGAAGACTTGGTGAACAGTAATATTTTTGGTATTGCTGGCGAGGATAATGACGACGCCGATTGTTTCCTCTAGTCGCGCCCTGATGCTCCATTTGGGTCAGCAAAAGCGAATGAAGTGGATCAGTTGTGTCATTTCGCCTGCGGTGCATTAGTTGGCGTTTATTATGTTCAGAATAGGAATTTTTGGAGTTTCCTATGCATGAGTTGTTTTTGTTTTTCTTTCCCCTTCTATTTCTGATTTTTTTATTCTTATTTGTGTTTTTAGAGTGTATTTGAATAGATTTTGCACTATTAATTGCATTACTCAGGTGTTGCCTAGTAATGCGTATATTTTTATTGTTATTGTTTTTGGGATTAATTCCCGAAAGGTCAGAGAGACTGGAAAAGGGATTCTTGAAACTTTCTTCCACAATTTTAACTATCTTCTGGATAGTTTTCTTCGGATAATTGCAACTGCTTTTAGTGTTGCCATTTTTGGGCAAAATTTTTAAAGCAGTTTGATCAGACCGAGAGGCAACTGTTATTAAACGCTGCATTTTAGTTTGCAGTAGTTTTGTTTGGAAGGCACATTGATTGTGATTATATAAATGATCACAATTACTATTTGCGCATCTTTTAGAATTTTGTCGAGACTTGAAGCATTCGGCAGATAGATGTTTACTGTGACATTTTGGACAGCGCTCATTATCGCGGCAGTATTTGGCAGAGTGATTTGCTGTCTTGCACCGTTGGCATTGGGTCAGTGGAGCCTGATTTGCCTTTGGTACTTCAACCTGCACCACAAATTGGCACAAGTATTTTAAATCAAAAATACTTTTGTTGATTGGCAAATTTGGTTGAAGTTCAACAAAGAATAATTTTGGTGAGTAGCAACCTTTGCCTGTTATATGGTTTTTGAAAAGGGGATTGTAGACATTTCGTACTACATATCCCAAGTTGGTCAATTCAGATCTTATTTGTTCGACAGGGGTGCTGGGAAGGAGGCCACGTATTACTACTTTGAAATTTTTTGGCTCACGTGGCCGGTATGTGGTATAATTGACATTTTTCTCCAACCTGAGCGCATCCAATAATATGTCAGAAACGTCATGCGTTTTTGGATAAATGTGGGCTAATCCATTTGGGCAACAGCCACCACCAATAAGCTTAGTGTTGAAATTATCTTGACCAACAAGGTTGGATAATTTGTTTAACAGACTGAATAGTTTAGGTTTCATTTTTCGAATCCTATCAAATGGAGATTGGAAACTGGTTGAATTTTCTGACTGAGTATTAGAGTTTATTCGGATTTCAACTGGCTTCGAGCGTTTCCTCAAGCAATTAGTTGAAGTGGATGGCTTTTTGGAGGCACCAGCAGCAGCGGCAGCAGCATAAGAGGTATATTTTTGGCATTGTTTTGTATTTTTATTAATTGGATTTGAGTCTTTGAGAGCCGATATGGTGGCCAAGGAAGAGGAAGCAGCAGCTTTGGAAGTAGATGGAATTGAGTCACCATTAAAAGGTGCTGGTAGCAAATCGACTTTCATATTTGGATTTGGTTGAGTAAGGTTGGAGGTTACATTAACGGAGGATTTGTTCACGCAGTCCAACTGCTGACTAGTCTGATTTACCCAATCTTTGTACCTGGCATCTGTAGATACATAACGAAAAAAGGAATAATCATCGATTGACTGTTTAAAGGCTGTAGTGGAAATTTTGTCATGGGTTATGTCTGTGTGAGCACAAGAATTGTCATTGACAGCCGAGTAGCCTTCACTGGAGCTATCAGAATTGGATTCACTATGAGCTAGGGGAGACAATATGGGAATGTCATCTGAAGGCGTGTAGTTGTAAAACAAGATAGAAGAGTTTGAGGAGCGGGATGTTAGGGACATATTGTCAAGGGCCGTTGGGGATAGATAAGATACTTCTGACATATACCCATCAGAAGAGATAACAGAAATTGTATCAGATAAATTCGGAGAGGAGTTGGCATTTGAAGCGGCAGTAGGTTCAGCCACTTCAACAGCTGAGCCGGTACCAGAACCAAAACATTTGTTCATAACTGAGTCGTTGCTCAGTTCTTGATCATTGTACTTGTCCATATTTAATCTTTCCCTTTGTATGTGATTTGTTGCGATGGGCGTGAGTGATTCCGTGTGCTTTTAGTGAGGGTATTTGTTGAGAAGGCATGGAAATTAGCTGCAATTTCCCTTTATGAGATCCCGACCAGTGAATTTAAATTTTGCATATTTTCCCTATATGCAAATGCAAAAGATATGGAGACAATCTCAGAATGCAAATGTGCAATTCTTGAGGTCACCTTAACAACAAACAACAGTCTGGTACATATAGATGAAAGAGAGATGCAAGTCAAATTGAGTAAATTTTTTTTTTTTTAATTTAACTGCTACAGGAAACTTTGCATTAAATGAGAATTGCGTTTATTTTTGATTTTAAATTTTTGTTTGCTTTAAATTGAATCAATTTGAATTTTTAGGAATTATTGAATTATTGTATTTGGAATATAATATTGACGCTTATTCTCATAAAATACAAGGTATTTGAGACAAAAAAAAAACAGTTTTATTAAGAAAACGATAGATATGTATTATTATTATTTAATTTAGAGTCTAAAATTTCTAGCCTAGATATGGATATGGAAAGCAGTTTCATATATAGTGCGATAGAGACACGAAAAATATTGAATTTTAAGCAACGAGTTCAACCCCTCCTTCTTTTTTCTATTTTTTGTTGTTGGTGAGACCACCACCACCCCCCCCCCCCCCCCAAAATTTTTTTTTATTATTTTTATTTTTTTTTGTTTTTCTCCCCCCCTTTTTTCTGAGAGAGATTTTTTTTTGAGATTTTTTTCTTTCCCCCCCCCCCCACAAATTTTATTTTCCCCAAAACCCCCCACTCTCCCTTTTTAATTAATCAATTAATCAGCAAAATTTTTTTTTTTTAATTATATTTATAATATTTTTTTTGCAATATAAAATTATTTTTCCTTTCCCCTTTTTTTTGTGCCCCCCTTTTATGTGGGATGAGAAAAAAATTGGTATGGGGATACCAACCGATATGACGTGATAGCCATCGTATATTTTATGCGATATTTTTTGCGATATTCTATGTGATATTTTATGTGATATTTTTAACTAATAAATTATTTATATATATTTTAATAAAAGATTATAAATTTATGCAAATATAGAAGATAACATTTAAGGGATTTTTAGAAAAATAATTATTTAGCAAATATCGCAAGACAAAACGGATGAAAACTTTTTTGTTGTAGTGTACAGACCCTGTATGTGCAATATTTGCATTGGGTATATACATACTTGTGTAGAGAAAAATATATAAAAAAAAAAAAAAAACAAAAAACCCAAACCTTTTTTAAAAAAACCCTGCCCCAGAAACTTTTTTATATATATATTAGCACTGCTTTTCACCTATTGCACTTTAGAAGAAACAAACAATTTATTTTTGCCGACAGCATTTATTAACAATATATACACATCACACATATGATTTCTGACGTGCTAAAATACTGGACAACAATGGCTGCTAGCGCCTGTACATACACACACACACACATACACACACACAATACATGCACATATTTCTGGACTTTTCTGGACAGAGTAGAGATTTCTTTGGACAATATAGCACACTTTCTCGCTTTGTCACTATATTTTGTGGTTGCAGATGAACTAAAAAGATCCTCACTTCTCTCGTCGCATCTTCTCAGCAAGGCCTTCCCACGTGTCATCTTTGCCACTCCAAAGATCACTTTCTCTCGAAATGCTCAAAGTTTCTTAATTTGACGCGGCATTTACGTCATAAGGAAGCAAAGCGCATGCACCTCTGCCTAAACTGTCTTAAAAAAGGTCACGGCTTACAAAAATGTAGATCAGGTCACTGCAAGCATTGTCAATTCAAACACTACTCATTGCTGCATATGGACGCTAGTGGCGCAGACACAAACACCACGCTTACGCAGAGCTTCGCTGTCGCACATCCCGCAAGTTCATCTGCACTCATTTCAACTGCCAATAATGCTCTGTCTGATCTCTCCAAAAATACGCCCACGGATTATGTGCTGCTGCCAACTGCTATTGTTTATGCAATGAATTGATCAGGAGCTTTCATTCCCTGTCGTGTCTTATTAGATTCTGCATCACAACTCAACTTTATAACCACGCGCCTCGCCAAACAATTGCACCTCAAAATGAGAAAATCCAGCTTCGCAATCTCAGGAATCGGAGAATCTTCGCTCTTACTGGATCATACAGTTGGCAATACTGCGCAGTCTCACGACAAGACTTACAAAGCATTCTTCTCCGAAGTCGTCACTCGCACAATAACGGATTAACAGCCGCATTTCAATTTAAACATCGAGGAATGGAAAGTTCCGCAGAACATAAAGCTGGCTGATCTATCCATTTTCAAGGCTCAACGAGTTGACGTGATCCTTGGAGCTGGCCTATTTTTCGATCTAATTTGCGTTGGTCAAATCCGCATTGCCAACCACCAGCCAGCACTTCAAAAGACCAGACTGGCTTGGATCATATCTGGTGGTTGTTCACATCAATCAAATAAGTACTCGTCGCTAGCTGCGCTGCGCTCAGTTTCCAAGCCTATCCCTGAGATGAACCATTATCGGAAATAGTAAAACGCTTTTGGGAAATTGATTGCGGCAATGAAATAACGCTTGATAACTCGGATGAGAGCGCTCGGTGCGAGCAGCTGTTTAAGGAAGGATGCAAGCGTCTTTAAAACGGTACTCCATAAAGACAATTTTGAGATTCTGGGCAATTCATACAACAGCGCCTTGAAACAGTTCAAAGCGTTGTAGCGTAAATTGAAATAAAATCCACTTTTAAGGGATCACTACTCAGCATTCCTTAAAGAATACATCGATCTAGGACACATGTCAGTAGCCACAAGGCAGCCAGACCTGCCTCAATATTTCTTGCCTCATCACTGCGTTCAGAAGCCCGACAGCACAACTGTTGCGAGTTGTTTTTGATGGCTCCGCCGAAACAACTTCTGGAGCATCTTTAAACGATATTCTGTTTGCTGGACCATTCGAAGATATTCAACACTTTAATTCGCTTTCGCTTTTTCAAGATCGCGTTATGCGGTGATATTTGCAAAATGTACAGATGCGTTCGAGTCACCCATCCGGATGACTACTTGCAATGCATGTTGTGGCGAGACAAGCCTAAGGATAAAATCAAAGTATATAAGCTAAATACAGTAACGTATGGAACAAAACCTGCTGGGTTTTTGGCTATCCGCGCCATGCATCAGCTTGCTAGCGATGAAGAAGACTACTTTCCGCTAGCAGCAAAAATCGTTCGCAGGGATTTTTATGTGGATGACTTAATTTCAGGAGGTGACTCCATTGATAAAGTTTCCCAAATACGTCGTCAAGTCAAAGCCATGCTTCTTACGGGAGGATTTCCGATTCGCACTTATTACTGCTGGTCGCGAAACACCATCCAATTTTAACGTTTTTGTCGCAAACAGAGTCTCGCAGATTCAACAACGAACAAAGGGCATGCTCTGGCAGCATGTGTCTTCACAGAGCAACCCAGCTGATATCCTGTCTAGAGGATGCACACCATTAGAGCTGCTTGCTTCCAAGCTCTGGTTTCAAGGTCCCGAGTTCCTGCGCTTAAAACTGTTGTGCATCTAATGGAGCTACCCGAACGACGGCACAACGCTCTACTCTCCTCTGTCTACTGTAAATTTCAAACCTCATTTGGGCGCCTGCAACGGGTGTTTGCTTACGTGGATAGATTTCTGAGTACTTTTCGCAAGGAGATCAATCGACATAAGGGTCAACTCACCATCGAGGAGGTCAAGGAAGGAACTATTTCTCATCAAGAATATGCAACTAGTCCACTTTGGAAAGGACTACCAAAAGCTGCTCTCTAACAAATCGCTTCCGCCAAGGAGTGATTTTCGTTCTCCGACTCCCTTTTTGGATCCAATGGGATTGATAAGAGTAGGAGGTCGCCTTCAAAAATCGGACTTGGATTATGAAGCAAAGCATCCGCTTTTGCTACCAAAGCACCATCCGGTAACGATCTCTCTGATAACCTTTTATCCCTCCAAGTTCCTCCATGCAAAGCTTGCCTGCTGTCCTACGTGAAAGATACTGGCCAATTGGAGGAATAAAATCTGTTGCTGCGGTCATAAACAAATGTGTGAGATGCTTTCGATTACGCCCAACGTTGAAGGAACACATCATGTCTCCCTTGCCCGCAGATCGAGTGAAAGAAAGTTCTGCATTCTACGTCACCGGCGTGGATTTTTGTGGACCATTTTCATTTAGAACTAATGTCAGAAAAAGACCTCCGGCAAAGTGTTACATCAGCGTGTTTGTTTGGTTTGCAACCAAGGCAACTCATCTGAAATTAGTAGAGGATCTGTCTAGTGCAGCATTCGTCGCGGCGCTTAAACGATTCGTCAGCCTTCGAGGCAAGCCTTACTCAGTCTGGTGAGACAACGCCACAAACTTCGTCGAAGCAAAGAACAAGCTTTCACAGCTACGACATCTCTTCTTAAGCGATATTCATCAAAACAAGATTGCTGTAGAATGTTTATCTCTCGGCATCAACTGGAATTGCATTCCTCATTTTGGAGGTCTATGGGAAGCTGCAGTCAAAGCAGCCAAATACGAGGGCTGCTGTATATATTTCTGGCCTAATAATGAAAATGCGAATATTTATCATCAAAAATTGTTTTATTGTTTTTCAAAGTATTCTCCAGCCTGATTTATACACTTTTGCATGCGCTCAAACCAATTGTCGAAGCACTTTTTCCACTCCGATTGAGACACCTCCAAAACATGGTTTTTGAACGCTTCAACAGCATCTTCTGGGCACGAAAATCGTTGACCACGCATTTTTTTCTTGATGTGCGGGAATAAAAAGAAGTCATTGGGTGCCAAGTAAGGGCTGTACGGCGGATGACCCATCAATTCGACGTTTTGGCCGGTCAAAAAGGCGCTGGTTTGAGCCGATGTGTGAGAGCTCGCGTTGTCATGGTAAAGAATGACTCGTCTTCTCTTGTTTGTTTTTCGAATTTCTCCGAAGACTTCAGGCAAACAAATTGTGGTGTACCACTCAGAATTGACCGTCCTTCGTTGCTCAAGCGGAACAGTCGCCACATGACCAGTTTTGCCGAAGAAACAGGCGACCATTTGCTTCGAAGTGCTTCTTCCACGAACAACTTTCGTTGGATTTGGCTCGTCTTCAAAGACCCACACGGTCGATTGTTGTTTTGTTTCGGGCTCATACGCATAGATCCAAGATTCGTCACCTGTGACGATCTTATGAACATCTTTTGAAGCACCGCGATCGTATTTTTTCAACATTTCTTTGCACCAATCGACATGAGCCTTTTTTTGAGCGATTGTCAAATTGTGCGGGATCCAACGACAACAAACCTTTTTTACGGTCAGGTGTTTATGTAATATCGAATGTATGCTGGTGGGAGAAATGCCCAAGGATGCCTCTATCTCCCGGTATGTCACATGACGATCTTGCATTATTAGTTCACGCATGGCATCAATATTCTCTAGTACAACGGACGTTTTTGGACGACCTTCACGGAATTCGTCGTTGAGCGAACTGCGACCACGATTAAATTCGTTATACCAGTTTTTCACGGTGCTATAGGATGGTGCTTGATCGCCATACAAAGACTTAAGTTCATCGATGCACTCTTGTCTGAATAATCCACGTCGAAAGTTGTGAAAAATGATCGCACGAAAATGCTCACGTGTCAATTCCATTTTTTTAACGGAATTGAATTGTTCAAAGCTCTGTAAGTTTAACAATTCACGATTAAATGACAACACGTTCTAAGTGATGTTATGCTAAAAAATGTCAACCTTTCCAATGGAAATATCAGATTGCACCTGGCAACACTTATTGTTGCCTAGGCCAGAAATATATATAGCAGCCTACGTATCACTTCCGGCGCGTAGTCGGAATCAACATTCTTACCTTCAATGAGCTACGAACACTGGTTTGCCAAACCTCTGCAATTCTAAATTCACGCCCACTTTGTCCCATTACAGATAATCCCGATGACTTGCAAGCTTTAACACCTGGTCACTTTCTATGGGGCAAGGCTTACGTCACCATAGATGAGCCAGACGTCACACACCTAAAAGTTGGATGCTTAAGTCGTTGGCAACACGTTTGCAAAATACAGCAGACGTTCTGGAAAAGGTCGAGTACAAGCTACTTGTCTGTACTGCAAGAGCGAGGAAAGTGGCGCACTGCTCCACCGAATCTCCAACCTGGTGACATGGTTCTTCTAAAAGACGAGAATCAACCTCACTTGAGACGGCCTCTTGGAAGAATCGAGAGTACAGTTCCTGAGGGCGAAGGCGTAGTCCGAGTTGCCATCATACGAGTGGGCTGGTTAGGAGAGCTTTAAACAAGATCGCTGTCCTGCCTAGCGAAACCAAATCAGTTGAAAGACTGCAGCTTCCAACGGGGGGAGTATGTTCGCAGCAGAACAGTCACTAATCAATACTAATCTTAAATCTAATCGCTGTTATTTGGCCATCAGCTGATAATACGATGATCGTATCGATTCATCGATATTCTATTCGAATCATTATATTCATTTATAACATGTTGTTCAAGCTGTGCGCTAGCAAAAATAAAGCGAATAAAAACTAAAATAAGAACACGCGAAATTAATTGGATTGTTTACTTTAAATTAAATTAATTGGTTTGTTTACTTTAAATTAAATATAAATGAACAAAAAAACAGTATCTCCTCGAAACAAACAGTTTAATTAAATTAAGTAATGTTAATAATATTTATTAAGTTACATTTCTTCGACAAAAAATTTGTTTTCCCAAAATTTCAAAGAAAATTATTTGACGATGATTTATTTTGAATTCTATTTAAGTATGTATTTAAGCCTCCACTCCCAAAAGAGTGTGGTGGCGTAGGGAGTAAAGTCTATAAATGCAATTCATAGATACGATATATTCATTCATGTATCTTCAATTTAATTTTCTTTTACTCTAAAATATTATCTGGATACTTGTTCAATTAAATTTTTTTTTATCAAAGTATTTTTTTTTTTAAATACTGGCTCAGGGTCTTCTACAGTCGGACAAGTTCGACTGTAATCTTCCTTACTTGTTATATTTATATTTATTGTTGTTACTAAAATTGTTTTTATAGTTATTATTAAAATTGTTTTTAGCCTTAGCATACAATACTTTCTTACTTGTGTCCTTACTAGCGCTGTTTAATTTTATCTCTTGGTCTAACAAACGGTTTATCACAAAAACTAGAGTAAGATTCCCTTTTGATAGTATCTCTATTGCAGTGATGACACCGTCGCACACTGGGGTGGGAGACCCCAAAAACGACGATTAATTCAGCCGTTCAAAAATTTGACCATGTTTTTTTTTTAATACTTTTTATACCCTCTGAGGGGTATAATGGGTTTGTCAGAAGTATGTAACAGGCAGAAGGAGGCGTGGCAGACCCCATAAAGTATATATATTCTTGATCAGCATCAACAGCCGAGTCGATATAGCCATGTCCGTCTGTCCGTCTGTCTGTCCGTCTGTCCGTATGAACAAACAGATCTCAGAGATGGTAAGAGCTACAAGTTCAAACTTGGTCAGTATCGATCACATATTTAGTCAGGCAATACAAGAATCTTTTGTTTTTTTAATGCCACGCCCCATTTGCCCACAATAAGTGAAAAACTAGACATACCTCGGAAAAAATACATGTTTTTTGCGAATATCTCGGTAACTATAATACCTAGGGACACCAATTTTGGCATGCAGGTTGCTATTTGCTATATTTATATAATGCCATCAAAATTTATTGGATTCCACGCTTCCTTCGCCCACAATTGCGTTGAAACTTCGAATGCCTCTGGCACACTTATTTCCTAACGTATACTTTTGTAACTTGGTGTATAATTAGAGACAAATATTATCAAGCAATCCTAAAATTTGCATCACAATCGGTCTATAATTAAAAAAGTTTCTCGAACAACGAAAATCGATACTTTCAAGCAAGGCATAGCCACATGCATTGCACTGACCTCTGCACACAAGCAACGAAAACGATAAACGTTGTGCGAGCGAGATAACATGCTCTCTGTGTATAACTACAAATCAGGTTTAAGGGTTGAGTTTGACCACATATTAATTTGATTCCGCAACTCCAAAATTTGTATTTTGAATTAATCGTCGTTTTTGGGGTCTCTCACCCCAGTGTGCGTCGTATGATATTGGCAAAGAGAACAGTAATTTGGAAACCTTGTCTATTTCATCTATATTGGCGCCACATGACAACAGTTCACTAACTAGCTCATCAAAAATATCAAAGTGGTTCACAAGAGTCATCTCGTTTTACAACTTAAGCGATAACAATCGTTTGCGCACAGCTAATTAAGTTGCCAGACTTTTTCGTTCATATAAGGAATTCAGGTTCCTTAGAATTTCACTTAAAAGCTCTACCACTATATTTGTTGCATACCGTTCGGCCTTAACCCAACTTTCATCTGTTTCTTCAGGAGCCTACCTTTCAATAACTCTTAATGCATCTTGCTCGGCAAGAAGTGATTTTATTCTAAATTTCCACACAGGATATTTCTCACCGTTAAATAGTTTAATATTATGCTACACCTTTTCCATAATCGTAAAATTTTTTAATGTATACGTATATACATGTGAAAAAAAAAACTTTATGTGCAAATTTAATTTTATAATAGATCGTATTCTGGGCCCATAACCTATTGAAATAAAAGTGTGGTTGCCTCAGTATTCTCCTCTACTAATCAAATACTCAATTGTTTATAGATTATGTTTTATGGTTGCTATATATTTTATATTTGATATTTTGCTCTGCACACAAACAGGCACTTACACGGATCAAAAAAGAAAGAGAAGAAGGGTTTAACAGTGTGTCCGTACATTAATTTTTGGGCTTTCTGTATCTTAATTTTTATACCCTCTGAGGGGTATATTGGGTTTGTCAGAAGTATGTAACAGGCAGAAGGAGGCGTTTCCGACCCCATAAAGTATATATATTCTTGATCAGCATCAACAGCCGAGTCGATATAGCCATGTCCGTCTGTCCGTCTGTCCGTCTGTGCGTCTGTCCGTCTGTGCGTCTGTCCGTCTGTCCGTATGAACAAACAGATCTCAGAGATGGTAAGAGCTACAATATCCGTTTTAGTCAGTATCGACCACATATTTAGTCAGTCAATACAAGTTTGTTTCCTTTTTTGATGCCACGCCCCATTCGCCCACAATTAGCGAAAAACCAGACATACCTCGAAAAAAATACATGTTTTTGGCGAATATCTCGGTAACTATAACACCTAGGGTCACCAATTTTGGAATGCAGGTTGCTATTAGCAATATAAAGACAATGCCATCAAAATTTATTGGATGCCACGCCTTCTTCGCCCACCCAAAGGACATTTGCGTTGTAACTTTGCAAGCGGCGGGCTCACTTATTTCTGAACGTATAGTTTTGTAACTTAGCATTTAAAAATCGGACAATAAATAAAAAAGTTTCTCAAACAACGAAAATCGTTACATTCAAGCAAGGCATAGCCACGTGCATTGCACTGTGCGAGCGAGATAGACATACAAATATGTGTGCATGTTAAGTTCATGCAGCATCTACTCCAATTGGAACTCATATAATTGGAAACGAAGCTCAGAGGGTATTACACGGTCGGCATGCCCGACTGACATTTCTTTCTTGTTGCATGTTACATAACACAACATTTTGAGTTTTAGTATGTTCAACAGGTGGCATCAAGCTCTGGTCAAAAGAATTTAATGATCCCTATGTAACCAACACCCTTTATATTTCCCTGGTACGCCCTATCGTTGAATATGGGTCTTGTATATGGTCACCCCAATACCAGATTCATCAGGACAGAATAGAGTCTGTGCAGAAGCAATTCCTGCTCTTTGCTCTAAGAGGCCTTAACTGGAACCCTAATATCCAGTTGCCTCCCTACCGTAGTAGACTTTTACTTATTAATCTTTCCTCTCTGTCTGATCGTAGAATCGTACTGAGTGTAATGTTTATGCACAAACTAATAATTGATTCATCTGAATTAATTAGCAAAATTAGTTTTACGGTTCCGATCAGACCCACTAGAAACTTTCAACCACTGTCACTTCAAATCTGTACTACTAACTATTCTATTCATAACCCGTTTTGAGTTTTATGTTCTTTATATTTAATAACCTTTATCGTACTACAAACTTTTCTATACATAAACCATTTTGAGTTTTATTTTTATACCCTCTGAGGGGTATATTGGGTTTGTGAAAAGTATGTAACAGGCAGAAGGAGGCGTGGCAGACCCCATAAAGTATATATATTCTTGATCAGCATCACAAGCCGAGTCGATATAGCCATGTCCCTCTGTCCGTCTGTGCGACTGTCCGTCTGTCCGTATGAAGAGATGGTAAGAGCTACAATATCCGTTTTTTTTTTCGATGCCACGCCCCGTTCGCCCACAATAAGCGAAAAACCAGACATACCTCGGAAAAAATACATGTTTTTGGCGAATATCTCGGTAACTATAACACCTAGGGTCACCAATTTTGGCATGCAAGTTGCTAGATGCAATATAAAGACAATGCTATCAACATTTTTTGGATGCCACGCCCCCTTCGCCCACAATTGCGTTGAAACTTCGAATGCTTCTGGCTCACTTATTTCTTAACGTATACTTTTGTTACTTGGTGTATAACTAGAGACAAATAATATTAAGCAATACTGACAAGTTGGTCAGCAAGAAGGCCTATACGAAGATCCAATTTCTGAGAAAGACAAGAAATCTGATAATCATCCAAAGTTAGGCGTTAATTCCCTAAACACAAGTACAAACAACAAAACTTATATCGACCACAACAAAAACACTTATCCAGGCCAACAATTCAGTCGCCCCTTCAATCCATTCAGGTTTTCCACGCAAGCCCGACAGAATGACACCCGAAACTATAGCGAGCCCCCACAGCAGCAAAGAGTGCCAACTAAGCGTTTTAAAGAAGGGAGCGGACAGTCGCGCATGCAAATTGACGAGAGTCATCATCAAGTGCATAATAAACAAATATTTGTCCGAAGTACGTAGGCTGCTATATATATTTCTGGCCTAGGCAACAATAAGTGTTGCCAGGTGCAATCTGATATTTCCATTGGAAAGGTTGACATTTTTTAGCATAACATCACTCAGAACGTGTTGTCATTTAATCGTGAATTGTTAAACTTACAGAGCTTTGAACAATTCAATTCCGTTAAAAAAATGGAATTGACACGTGAGCATTTTCGTGCGATCATTTTTCACAACTTTCGACGTGGATTATCCAGACAAGAGTGCATCGATGAACTTAAGTCTTTGTATGGCGATCAAGCACCATCCTATAGCACCGTGAAAAACTGGTATAACGAATTTAATCGTGGTCGCAGTTCGCTCAACGACGAATTCCGTGAAGGTCGTCCCAAAACGTCCGTTGTAACAGAGAATATTGATGCCGTGCGTGAACTAATAATGCAAGATCGTCATGTGACATACCGGGAGATAGAGGCATCCTTGGGCATTTCTCCCACCAGCATACATTCGATATTACATAAACACCTGACCGTTAAAAAGGTTTGTTGTCGTTGGATCCCGCACAATTTGACAATCGCTCAAAAAAAGGCTTGTGTCGATTGGTGCAAAGAAATGTTGAAAAAATACGATCGCGGTGCTTCAAAAGATGTTCATAAGATCGTCACAGGTGACGTATCTTGGATCTATGCGTATGAGCCCGAAACAAAACAACAATCGACAGTGTGGGTCTTTGAGTTCTATAAGTTGACATTTGAGTTCTGCATTTCTTGCATGTGTCTTTGATAAGCTTTGAAAAAATGATGTGTCTTCGATAAGCTTTTGGAAAGTGAAGCTTTGCAAAAGATCGTTTGTCTTTATGACGGATTTGTTATATTCTTATGGCAGATATGTCACTATATGTATGTAAAATGTTATGGGTCACTTAATGTAACTTTGTATATAATGAAATGTTCATTAATTCATATCAATAAAAAATATTGATTTATTTTAATTTATTCATGTATGTATTTTATTTGTCAAAAGCCAACTTAAAACTAACTACAAGATTCGTGATCTGGGCACAGCAAACCTTCAAAGCTCGGCTGCTGTTTGCTTACATTTGTTTACTTATTTCGATTCTGTTAGTTTACATTTGAGTTCTATAAGTTTACATTTGAGTTCTGCATTTCTTGCATGTGTCTTTGATAAGCTTTGAAAAAGTGATGTGTCTTCGATAAGCTTTTGGAAAGTAAAGCTTTGCAAAAGATCGTTTGTGTTTATGACGGATTTGTTATATTCTTATGGCAGATATGTCACTCCCCCACACTTTAGATTTAAGCTTGTCCTCAAGCGTTTATGTTTGGATATAATTGTGGTGTTGGGGTTTCAATGGTGATAACTTCTGCAACTGTTTCTAAATTAGTTTCTTTTTCTATTTCTTTGTTAATTGTTTGGTTTATCTTTGTTGTCTTTGGTGTTAAATATTTAATTATAATATTATTTGGTGTTGTTTTGCATTTCTTGTAGATATAAAATATGAAACTTTTGGCTAGTGTGAATAAAATGATTATTAATAGATTTTTATAAAATGTGTTCTTCTTATTACTAAACAAAATCATTTCTTTAATTTCTATGTGTGACACTGGTTCAATTTTAGTTACATTATGTTCAGTAATTATTAGATTTGTGTATTGTTGAATATTATTTGATATTGAAACTTTTTTAAGTTCCGCAGTACAGTTAAATACTTTTATAATTTTATTATTCTCAATGTAAATTTCTTGATTATTACAGTTTTGATCAAGTTTTTCTCGTGTCAGATTTTAGGTAATTAATATGTTTGGTTTGATATATTGAATGTAATATTGTTTACGATATTTTTGGAAAGTGCAAGTTGGTGTTTCATGTTTTATGATATTGACAATACAATGGTCCTTAATAATATTTTTCGTAAGATTGTTTATAACATAATTATTGTGTAAATATAATTTGCCTGCAGTATTTTCTCTGATAATTTGTCCATTATTGTCAGGGTATGGTGTGATTAAGAAAGTTGATTTTTCAATTGTGTTAGTGGGAATATGAAACATTAAGAATATCTCATTAGTGACTGTGTTATACCAGGCAGAAGTTTTTGTGTCCATGAGATTTTTATAATGAATGTTGCCAAGTTGGTCATGTTTAAGTAACTTAGGGTTGAAAATTCCCAGTCGTGTGAGTTGTGAACCCATTTCAATGTCTTCGATATATTCAGTGAAATGTTCAATATTAAATATTAAAAGGTTAATTTTTTGCTCTGTCCGTATAGTTTTAGTTTGGTTATTGATCATTTTTATGCCGTCATTGAGACTGTCAATGATATGATTTAGATTGCTGACTTGTATAGTATTTTGTGCTAGCGTATTAATTTGCTGTTCAATTTGTTGTCTGTCGTCTTCATCTAAAGTGCCAAAAAGATATTTGTGTGTTGAGCCTACAAAATTGAATAGTCCTCGTTTGTTTCGTTTTGTCAAGCGAATGCCGTTCATTTCTCTGTTTAGTTTTTGAATTAGATAATTAATTTGTGGGACATTATTTAATTGTGAACTTTCTTTTACGAGGTTATTAAATGTTTCTTCAATTTGTGTAATATTAATTGTGAGACAATGGTTTATAAATGTTATGGGGATCTGTATTGTTCTTGATTCAAACAAAATAAATCCTTGGTTATTTTCGATTGGGTTAATTTCTATCGTTCCTGCTGTTGTCAATGTAGTCATAGCTGTAATCATAATTATTTTGAGTCCGATGAGGGGGAAGTGTCTGTTGCCTGAAAATATTTACTGTCATTAGTTTTCTTTTTCTTTTTGAATTTACCTTTGTAGTGGACAATATTCTGTCCTTTGTTATTTTCATTATAGTGTTTGTCATCTAGTTGTTCTATTCTGCCAGTATTTCTAAAAGGATTCTTGGATTTTGAACGTGTTAACGGGGCTTGTCTGAATTCTGTGTTAATCTCATAATCTTGTCTTTTTTCGTTCAATTTGTTTATTTTGTTTTCCTTAATCAGTTGGGTATTGTAAAAGGGTGTGCCTACGTAAAGTAGTATGTAAGCTGGGGTCTGTCCAGTTATGTTGTGTTTAGTTTTATGGTTGTAAGTGTATAAGATAGTTTCCATTCTAGTCTCTTTGTTTTCACGATTATTATCTGTATTAATAATTCGAATTTTTTCATTAATAGTTTTATGGAGACGTTCTACGTCCGCTATTCCTGTTTTACTTGTAGTGATATCAAGTTTTATTTCTTCTGTGTTCAGCCATAATTTTAAGGAATTGCTCATAAATGCTGAGTCTTTATCTGCTTTTATTTTATGTGGTTTTCCCATGTCGTTAAAAATTCTAGTAAGGGCACGTTTAGCTTCTAACCAATCTCTACTATTTGTTTTTATAAGTGATGCAAATTTGGAATATACGTCTATGCATGATAAATATTGTTCGTTATCAATTGCGTAAAAGTCTATAACATAAAGCTCTCTAGGGTTATTTATTTCTGGGGTTAATTCAAAGGTTAAGTTCGTGGGTCTGTGTTCTGTCTTCGCAAGATTGCAGATTTCGCAATCATTGATGATATTTTGGATTAACTTGTGGTAATCTGGGAAATAATGAGTTTCTTTGAAAAGTCAAATCATTTTTTCTATACCTGGATGTAGCAATTTAACATGTTGAGTAATAATTAATTCTTTCAATTCGGAGTAGTTTTTAACATCTTTTAATTTTATTATGCTTTTCATGATTTTTAGGTTACTGTGTGGGTTTATAATGTCTTGGTATGCTTTTTGGAAAATTAAAAAGTCTTTGTCATTTTCGATGTAAATTACACTTGTGTGATTTAGAAAATATTTCAAAAGGATATCTTTTGCTTTTGAATCTGTAATTTCTTTGTATTTAATTTTTATACCCTCTGAGGGGTATATTGGGTTTGTGAAAAGTATGTAACAGGCAGAAGGAGGCGTGGCAGACCCCATAAAGTATATATATTCTTGATCAGCATCAACAGCCGAGTCGATATAGCCATGTCCGTCAGTCTGTCGTCCGTCTGTCCGTATGAACAAACAGATCTCGGAGATGGTAAGAGCAACAAGTTCAAACTTGGTCAGTATCGATCACATATTTAGTTAGGCAATACAAGAATCTTTTTTTTTTTTTTGATGCCACGCCCCAATCGCCCACAATATGCGAAAAGCTAGACATACCTCGGAAAAAATACATGTTTTTTGCGAATATCTCGGTAACTATAATACCTAGGGACACCAATTTTGGCATGCAGGTTGCTATTTGCAATGTTAATATAAAGCCATCAAAATTTATTTGATGCCACACCCCTTTCGCACACAATTGCGGTGAAACTTCGAATGCGTCTGGCTCACTTATTTCTTAACGTATACTTTTGTAACTTGGTGTATAATTTGAATAATAATATCAAGCAATCCTGAAAATTGCATCAAAATCGGACTATAAATAAAAAAGTTTGTCATACAACGCAAATCGTTACTTTCAAGCAATGCATAACCACGTGCATTGCACAGAGCTGTGCACACAAGCAACGAAAACGAAAAACGTGCGAGCGAGACAGACACACTAATATGTGTGCATGTTAAGTTCTTGCAGCAGCTACTCCAATTCGAACTCATATAATTGGAAACGAAGCTCAGAGGGAGGTCACGGTCGGCATGCCCGACTGACATTTTTTTTCTTGTTATTTTTGTTTTAGTGAAGTACTTTTCAATGTCTATTTGATCTACAGTATCTTTTACAAATTCAATTTGTCTCGCAAAATGGTTTAAAGGTTTCTCGTTTCTTCCAAGTATTTTATTTTGAAATTGTATTCGCTGAGTTTTATTCGCCAACGCTGTAATTTCATATTAGGTTCTTTTATGTTGTTCAGCAAAACGAGTGGTTTGTGATCGCTTAGAATATCAAAAGGAACCCCATATAAAAACGGACGAAAATTTTTTGTTGCCCAACCAATAGCAAGTAATTCTTTTTCTATCGTGCTATAATTTTGTTCATGGTCATGGTCATGGTCCTATTGCAAAGTTACTAGCGTCAGTAGTAACTTGGAACGTTTTTGTAAAATCAGGGCAAATAAGATTCGGATCACTCATGATTAATGTTTTTAATTTCTCAAAGGAATACAACCGTCATTTCTAGTGTCGATTTTTGCTCCTTTTTTCAAAAAGACGGTCATGGGTTTTGCTATTTTAGCGAAATCTTGGATGAATTTTCGATAATAGCCACATAGACCTAAAAACGATTTAATTTCTTTTGAGCTTTTTGGTATTGGAAATTGTTCTATCGCTTTAATTTTATCTTTATTTGGTCGTATGCCTTCTGGACTTAAAGTATGTCCTAAGAAATTAGTTTGTTTCTTAAGAAATTCACATTTGTCTAGTTGAAGTTTTAGATTGCCTGTTTAAGTTTCTCAAAAACCTTTCTCAGTGAGTCTAGGTGTTCATTAAGAGACGTGGAGTAGACGATGACGTCATCCAAATATACAAGACAATGCTTGTTAATGAGATCTTTGAGGACAAAGTTCATACAACGTTGAAATGTGGCTGGGGCATTTTTTAACCCGAAAGGCATATGAGTGTACTCGTAGTGGCCATGTTTCGTTGAGAACGCTGTTTTGGGTATTGATTTAGGGTCCATTTCGATTTAATGGAAATTTATAGTAATTTCATTTAAATTACGATAATCGACCACCAATCTAAATTTCTTTTTACCTGAAGCATCTGTTTTTTTTGGTACGATCCACAAAGGGCTGCAATAGGGGGAATCGCTTTCGCGTATGATCCCTTGTTTCAACATTTCGTCAATTTGTTTATTGACTTCGGTCTCGTATGCGAATGGGTAGGAGTATGGTCTTTTATATACTGGATTATCGTGTGATGTTTTGATCTCATGACGTATGACACTGGTGAATGTTAAATCTTCATTTTCGGAATATTGAATGTCATTAAATTCTTTCAAAAGTTTTGTAAGTTTATTTTTCTCTTCTTCGTTCAAATGGTCTAAGCGGTATGTTCGTTCTGAATTAAGGTCATTGTTCAATGCGTAAGACACTTCAGTTGTAAAGTTATTTTCTTGTAAGATTTCGTCAAAATTTTTTGAAGAATTAGATTCATTTAATTGAAGTTCCTTATGAAAGAATTCCCTGTCATTAATTCTTGTAACTTTTCCAATATAATCTACTATTCCATTATTCTCCATTAAAACTTTCCTACCTAAGAGGATATCGTAATAAGGTGAAAACTGATGTATATAAAATTGTTGGTTTTGCTGGAATAACCCATTGGCTGGCAAATTAACAAATTTGTTTTGACGTGAATACCCTGTCATACTTCGGACAACTATTTGTTTATTATGCACTTGGAGATTAAAAAAATTTCGCGTCAAAATGTTTATTGAAGATCCAGTATCTACTATGCATCGGTATTTGTGATTGTTAAAAACAATTTCTATGTATTGGTGTATTCCCAGGCTGCTATTGGAAAATTTTCGGCTTGTTGACATTGCGGATCAATTTGCATCTCAGTTTCTGTATGCTGTAATTGATCTTCGTGGTACTGCTCGTTTTGTTTATCATATTGGTCAATGTCGGCGTCGTCATCGTAATCTGATTCATACTGTTGATGACTCTCGTCAATTTGCATGCGCGACTGTCCGCTGCCTTCTTTAAAACGCTTAGTTGGCACTCTTTGCTGCTGTGGGGGCTGTCTATAGTTTCGGGTGTCATTCTGTCGGTCGCGATTTAAGTCTTCTCTGAATTCATTATACAATTGCCTATTCTGATCGAATTGTTGTTGTCTAGTCTGTGCTGATCGCTGATAAGGAATTTGGTTACTGTTTACATTCAAGTTTTGGGCTTGCGTGGGAACCCTGAATGGATTAAAGGGGCGACTGAATTGTTGTCCTGGAAAAGTGTTTTTGTTGTGGTCGATATAAGTTTTGTTGTTTGTACTTGTTTTTAGGGAATTAACGCCTAACTTTGGACGACTATCAGATTTTTTGTCTTTTTCAGAAATTGGATCTTCGTATAGGCCTTCTTGCTGACCAACTTGTCGTAACCTTTGTACTGTCGAAATATCATACCTTGCCAAGGTCATGAATAATCTATCTGGGAGTTTCCGTTGAATTGTATTTTTGATTGTGGTGGCCATTGCTTGTGTATAAACAATTGAGTTATTTTGATTGCCTTCTAAGGCTAATTTGTTTATTATAATTGTACTCTTATCTTCTAATTCTTCACAGAATAGACGTAAGCTACCTTTGTAAGGTGTAGAGTAGAGGCGTTGTAGTAATTCTTCCAGCGGGGTTTGCGTCTTAAATTCATCGATGAGGGCACCTTTTAAAGTTGTCCATTCGTTGTGGAATCCGAGCTGTGATATTTTTTCGGCGTCTCCAATGATTTGTAATTCAATGGCTCCCTTCTGTCGTGGGTCATTGGTAGGGTAAAGGCTCATCAAATACTCAATTCTCCTGATGAAAGGGCTGGATTCTAGGATCTCCAGAAAATTGAGGTACTTGGCGGATCTGACGAAGTAGTTGAGTTAGGTTGTCGTTTGTTAATGCCATGTTTTCTGATGTTTCTTGTTGTTGGTTTGTTGAATCACACTCATTTAGCGGGCTACTGTATTTAATCAAATACTATTTGGGTGGCGGTCACACTTTGTCTAGTGGGCCACTGATTTTTGTTCACGTACTGCTCAGTATAATGAGGCTTATGTATTAAGTGAACTCAAATAATATTTGGGTGGCGGTCACACTTTGTCTAGTGGGCCACTGATTTTTGTTCACGTACTGCTCAGTATAATGAGGCTTATGAATTAAGTGAACTGCACTGTGCAAATACCGATGCATAGTAGATACTGGATCTTCAATAAACATGATGACGCGAAACTTTTTGAATCTCCAAGTGCATAATAAACAAATAGTTGTCCGAAGTATGACAGGGTATTCACGTCAAAACAAATTTGTTAATTTGCCAGCCAATGGGTTATTCCAGCAAAACCAACAATTTTATATACATCAGTTTTCACCTTATTACGATATCCTCTTAGGTAGGAAAGTTTTAATGGAGAATAATGGAATAGTAGATTATATTGGAAAAGTTACAAGAATTAATGACAGGGAATTCTTTCATAAGGAACTTCAATTAAATGAATCTAATTCTTCAAAAAATTTTGACGAAATCTTACAAGAAAATAACTTTACAACTGAAGTGTCTTACGCATTGAACAATGACCTTAATTCAGAACGAACATACCGCTTAGACCATTTGAACGAAGAAGAGAAAAATAAACTTACAAAACTGTTGAAAGAATTTAATGACATTCAATATTCCGAAAATGAAGATTTAACATTCACCAGTGTCATACGTCATGAGATCAAAACATCACACGATAATCCAGTATATAAAAGACCATACTCCTACCCATTCGCATACGAGACCGAAGTCAATAAACAAATTGACGAAATGTTGAAACAAGGGATCATACGTGAAAGCGATTCCCCATATTGCAGCCCTTTGTGGATCGTACCAAAAAAAACAGATGCTTCAGGTAAAAAGAAATTTAGATTGGTGGTCGATTATCGTAATTTAAATGAAATTACTATAAACGATAAATTTCCTATTCCAAATATGGACGAAATATTGGGTAAGCTTGGCAAATGCCAGTATTTCACCACAATTGATTTAGCAAAAGGTTTCCATCAAATTGAAATGGACCCTAAATCAATACCCAAAACAGCGTTCTCAACGAAACATGGCCATTACGAGTACACTCGTATGCCTTTCGGGTTAAAAAATGCCCCAGCCACATTTCAACGTTGCATGAACTTTGTCTTGGAAGATCTCATTAACAAGCATTGTCTTGTATATTTGGATGACGTCATCGTCTACTCCACGTCTCTTAATGAACACCTAGACTCACTGAGAAAGGTTTTTGAGAAACTTAAACAGGCAAATCTAAAACTTCAACTGGACAAATGTGAATATCTTAAGAAACAAACTAATTTCTTAGGACATACTATAAGTCCAGAAGGCATACGACCAAATAAAGATAAAATTAAAGCGATAGAACAATTTCCAATACCAAAAAGCTCAAAAGAAATTAAATCGTTTTTAGGTCTATGTGGCTATTATCGAAAATTCATCCCAGATTTCGCTAAAATAGCAAAACCCAGGACCGTCTTTTTGAAAAAAGGAGCAAAAATCGACACTAGAAATGACGGTTGTATTCCTTTGAGAAATTAAAAACATTAATCATGAGTGATCCAATTCTCATTTGCCCTGATTTTACAAAAACGTTCCAAGTTACTACTGACGCTAGTAACTTTGCAATAGGAGCTGTGTTATCACAAGATAACAAACCAGTTAGTTTTCCAAGTAGAACTCTCAATGACCATGAACAAAATTATAGCACGATAGAAAAAGAATTACTTGCTATTGTTTGGGCAACAAAATATGTTCGTCCGTTTTTATATGGGGTTCCTTTTGATATTCTAAGCGATCACAAACCACTCGTTTGGCTGAACAACATAAAAGAACCTAATATGAAATTACAGCGTTGGCGAATAAAACTCAGCGAATACAATTTCAAAATAAAATACTTGGAAGGAAAACTAAATTATTTGGCCGACGCCCTCTCCCGTGTTATATTAGAAGAAAACTTGATAGGAGAAGAAGAAGAAGATAATATTTCAACAATGGCAACAATTCACAGCGCATCAGAAAGTAACGAAAACTACATTCAAATCACCGAGAAACCTTTAAACCATTTTGCGAGACAAATTGAATTTGTAAAAGATACTGTAAATCAAATAGACATTGAAAAGTACTTCACTAAAACAAAAATAAAAATTAAATACACAGAAATTACAGATTCAAAAGCAAAAGATATCCTTTTGAAATATTTTCTAAATCACACAAGTGTAATTTACATCGAAAATGACAAAGACTTTTTAATTTTCCAAAAAGCATACCAAGACATTATAAACCCACACAGTAACATAAAAATAATGAAAAGCATAATAAAATTAAAAGATGTTAAAAACTACTCCGAATTGAAAGAATTAATTATCACTCAACATGTTAAATTGCTACATCCAGGTATAGAAAAAATGATCCGACTTTTCAAAGAAACCCACTATTTCCCAGACTACCACAAATTAATCCAAAATATCATTAATGATTGCGAAATCTGCAATCTTGCGAAGACAGAACACAGACCCACGAACTTAACCTTTGAATTAACCCCAGAAATAAATAACCCTAGAGAGCTTTATGTTATAGACTTTTACGCAATTGATAACGAACAATATTTATCATGCATAGACGTATATTCCAAATTTGCATCACTTATAAAAACAAATAGTAGAGATTGGTTAGAAGCTAAACGTGCCCTTACTAGAATTTTTAACGACATGGGAAAACCACAAAAAATAAAAGCAGATAAAGACTCAGCATTTATGAGCAATTCTTTAAAATTATGGCTGAATACAGAAGAAATAAAACTCGATATCACTACAAGTAAAACAGGAATAGCTGATGTAGAACGTCTCCATAAAACTATTAATGAAAAAATTCGAATTATTAATACAGATAATAATCGTGAAAACAGAGAGACTAGAATGGAAACTATCTTATACACTTACAACCATAAGACTAAACACAACACAACTGGACAGACCCCAGCTTACATACTACTTTACGCAGGCATACCCTTTTACAACACCCAACTGATTAAGGAAAACAAAATAAACAAATTAAACGAAAAAAGACAAGATTACGAGATTAACACAGAATTCAGACAAGCCCCGTTAACACGTTCAAAATCCAAGAATCCTTTTAGAAAAACTGGCAGAATAGAACAACTAGATGACAAACACTATAATGAAAATAACAAAGGACAGAATATTGTCCACTACAAAAGTAAATTCAAAAAGAAAAAGAAAACTAACGACAGTAAATATTTTCAGGCAACAGACACTTCCCCCTCATCGGACTCACAATAATTATGATGACAGCTATGACTACATTGACAACAGCAGGAACGATAGAAATTAACCCAATCGAAAATAACCAAGGATTTATTTTGTTTGAATCAGGAACAATACAGATCCCCATAACATTTATAAACCATTGTCTCACAATTAATATCACACAAATCGAAGAAACATTTAATAACCTGGTAAAAGAAAGTTCACAATTCAATAATGTCCCACAAATTAATTATCAAATTCAAAAACTAAAGAGAGAAATGAACGGCATTCGCTTGACAAAACGAAACAAACGAGGACTATTCAATTTTGTAGGCTCAACACACAAATATCTTTTTGGCACTTTAGATGAAGACGACAGACAACAAATTGAACAGCAAATTAATACGCTAGCACAAAATACTATACAAGTCAGCAATCTAAATCATATCATTGACAGTCTCAATGACGGCATAAAAATGATCAATAACCAAACTAAAACTATACGGACAGAGCAAAAAATTAACCTTTTAATATTTAATATTGAACATTTCACTGAATATATCGAAGACATTGAAATGGGTTCACAACTCACACGACTGGGAATTTTCAACCCTAAGTTGCTTAAACATGACCAACTTGGCAACATTCATTATAAAAATCTCATGGACACAAAAACTTCTGCCTGGTATAACACAGTCACTAATGAGATATTCTTAATGTCTCATATTCCCACTAAAACAATTGAAAAATCAACTTTCTTAATCACACCATACCCTGACAATAATGGACAAATTATCAGAGAAAATACTGCAGGCAAATTTTATTTACACAACAATTATGTTATAAACACTCTTACGAAAAATATTGTTAAGGACCATTGTGTTGTCAATATCATAAAACATGAAACACCAACTTGCACTTTCCAAAAATATCGTAAACAATATTACATTCAATATATCAAACCAAACATATTAATTACATGGAATCTGACACGAGAAAAACTTGATCAAAACTGTAATAATCAAGAAATTTACATTGAGAATAATAAAATTATTAAAGTATTTAACTGTACTGCGGAACTTAAAGAAGTTTCAATATCAAATAATATTCAACAATACACAAATCTAATATTCACTGAACATAATGTAACTAAAATTGAACCAATGTCAAACATAGAAATTAAAGAAATGATTTTGTTTAGTAATAAGATCAACACATTTTATAAAAATTATTACTAATCATTTTATTCACACTAACTATAAGTTTCATATTTTATATCTACAAGAAATGCAAAACAACACCAAATAATACAATAATTAAATATTTAACACCAAAAACAACAAAGATAAGCCAAACAATTAACAAAGAAATAGAAAAAGAAACTAATTTAGAAACAGTTGCAGAAGCTATCACCATTGAAACCCCAACACCACAATTATATCCAAACATAAACGCTTGAGGACAAGCTTAAATCTAAAGGGTGGGGGAGTGACATATCTGCCATAAGAATATAACAAATCCGTCATAAACACAAACGATCTTTTGCAAAGCTTCACTTTCCAAAAGCTTATCGAAGACACATCACTTTTTCAAAGCTTATCAAAGACACATGCAAGAAATGCAGAACTCAAATGTAAACTTATAGAACTCAAATGTAAACTAACAGAATCGAAATAAGTAAACAAATGTAAGCAAACAGCAGCCGAGCTTTGAAGGTTTGCTGTGCCCAGATCACAAATCTTGTAGCTAATTTTTAGTTGGCTTTTGACAAATAAAATTCATACATGAATATAGATTAAAGAAAATCAATAATTTTTTATTGATATGAATTAATGAACATTTCATTATATATACATACATAGATGAAAACAATTGTCTTTGAATTTACTTTCACCTACCCTTATATAACTCATTTAACATTCTAAAGACAGTTGTCTAGGTAGATGTAATATTTACAGAACCTACCGTTTTTCTCTTTTTTCCTCTCCCCACTCTTATTTTCAATGAATTATCCTTGAATGTGAGTAAATAGTAAAAAATGTATACCATTGATTTTTAATCACGATTCTTTCTCATTGATTATCACTGCATACATTTTTAAAAAACACATTGAAAAGGTAGAAAATATTGCTGGGGAAAGCGTATATAAACGCAACTCTATTCTCGGCATTGCGTCAATAAGAGTTTTAAAGTCAAAAGTGAGATATCAAACTCAGAGTTCTTACATACAAATTTCTCTGTGTTTTATAATAAACTATAGTAAACCAATTTGTTCTTAAATTTTAACAACAAAGTAAAATACATAAAATAATGGAGCCATCAACATCGTCATTATCCAAAGCTTCTCTGATGAAGGGAATCTTTAAGTGCCCAACTTGTTACAATGTGTTCGTCAATAAGTTCAATTTGCACCGCCACGTTAAAAAACATTCAAGGGCTATTGAAAAGGAAAGTACCAATCAATTAAAGAGAATTACACCATTTAAGGAATTTAAGTGTCCACTTTGTGATTTTGTAAGCTTGAGGTCATATAACCATAAACGCCACGTAGCAGCTCATGGAAATCAGAAAATTCTTGGATGTTCCAAATGTGATGAAAAATTTAAATATGCATTTGAATTAAAGACTCACATGGCAAAGCATAAAACAACAAATGTGGCAAACAATATGAAGTACTGCAATGTTTGTAATGAAAATATTACTAAAAATAACTTTCAATACCATTTGAGAACTAACAAGCATAAAAATAAATGCGGTGTCTTTCTCAATGGTGGGCTTGATGTGATCGACACTGGGTTTTCCGAAAGAATTGCAACGTATAGATATGGAAATAGATGTAAGAGTAATATTATACCAGCGGAGTTTCTCAACGCAGCGAAATCATTTGTTGAAACTCAAATAACCGAAGATTTGGAAAAGCATAATTCAATTAAAATGAATTTTGAACTTCATGCTACCTACATCAAATTGGCAGCACTAGACCCTAATGCTTCTGTCGTATTTAGCTACATTACAAAAATTCAGATTGTAACAAAGGCACAAAACTGCGGAGATATCTTTGATGAGCATACCAACAGTCCCATTCGAAAAATGACCGAATTTGAAGGTGAATGAAGTGGATGGAGTTTGCTAAAGATAAATTTTCTGGATATGAAAGTAAACCAGTATGCTCCATTAAAAGTAGCAAGATTCTTTCCACTACCAAAATCGCTAACCAAAAAACAAAACGATTTTGAGAAACTGAACCCAACCATAGGCATCAATGCCTTTGCATATCAGGATAACAGTGTTGTCGGGCCATACTACACATCCAGCCACGAAAAAGCAGTACGTACACAGTACACATTGCTGCTTCAGGAGAATCCGCACTCCCACTTTGTCCTAATAAAGGATGTCTCAAGGTAAGTTACCTTAAACTGAATCTTTTTTAATTTCCTAGTTATTTAATAAAAATTTAATGTTTTTCATTTTAGTCTAATGGGCGCACAACTTAGCAAGCGGAAGTCCAAGAAATTCGTATGCAATGCTTGCCTATACTACACAACTCAAAAGGATTCTATGGAGCAGCATAACAATGGGGGTTGTCGCAAAAAAGTCTCATCATTTCCCATCATTGGTGAGAATTTCCTAGAGTTTAAAAATTTTGAACGTTCGTTAGATGTACCTTTTGTAGTTTATGCCGATTTTGAATGTATTCTAGAAAATGTCAACAAAAAAATAGGAAATAATACTGTACAAGTTAGAAAGCATACTCCATATGCATTTAGTTACTATGTAAAATGCACATTTGACTCTGAGCTAGATGATTTTGTAGTTGGAGTTGGCCCAGATGCTGCTAAACAGTTCGTAGAATCTATTGTTGCTAAGGCCAAAGATTTATATAAACACCATTTAGGAAAAATTGTCGAAATGAATTTAAGTCAAGATAAAGAATCTTCATTTAAAGCTGCTCGTACATGTCATATTTGTCCAAAGCATTTTCTGTTGAGGAATATAAAGTTCGCGATCACGATCACCTTACCGGGAAATATAGAGGAGCAGCACATAATATATGTAACTTGCGGCATCAAATTCCTAAATTTTTACCCATATTTTTTCATAATTTCTCCAAGTATGACTCGCACTTGTTTATAAAAGAGCTTTGTGAAGTTAAGGGCGAAACTAAATATCTAATATATAATATCTATATCTAAATTTATTGAAATAAAAGATAAAGTGCTAGAAGTAAACAAAAATAAAAAGCATTTCCGTAGAAATGGAATTTTACTTAACTTTTTAGATTCAGTAAGATTCATGCCTTCAAGCTTAGATAGCCTTGCTAAAAATCTCAATGATGCAGATTTCAAAGTTTTAAATAAATACTTTCCTGATATTGATCATTTCAAAGTGATGCGTAGGAAAGGTGTATTTCCTTATAGCTATGTTGACTCAAACGAAAAGCTTAACCAAACTGCACTACCCCCTAGAGAAATGTTTTTCAATGATCTCACGGAAGAAGAATGTTCGATAAAGGATTATGAACATGCTAAAAATGTTTGGGAAACATTCAACAGCCAAACATTGGCTGATTAGGCTAAACTCTATTTAGAAACAGATGTTTTCCTCTTGGCAGATGTTTTTTTAAAACTTTAGGGGAATTTGTAAGGAAATTTATAGTCTTGATCCGTGTCAATACTATACTATCCCTGGGTTATCTTGTGATGCGATGATAAAAACAACTGGTATTAAATTAGAACTTTTAACTGATGGTGATAAGTATAATTTTATAGAGAGAGGAATTAGAGGAGGTTTGGTTCAATGTTCAAAAAGACAGGCAATTGCGAACAACAAATATATGGCTAATTATGATAGTTCCAAGCCATCATCGCATATAGCCTATTTGGATGCCACCATGGTTAAGAAAATACATTGATTAAAATACCCAGAAACGAGCCTTGGCAACAAATGCATTTCAAAAAAATTTCTTTAAACTAATGAACAACTCAGTTTATGGCAAGACAATGGAGAATGTAGATAAGTGAGTTGATGTTAAATTTGTCAACAGCTGGGAGACTATTAATAAAAATTCTAGAGGTGCTCGAGACTTGATAGCGCGACCTAATTTTCATAGTTGCCTTAAGATAACTGATGATGTATATGTTATTCAATTAACAAAAATGAATTGTGTGTACAATAAGCCAATTTTTTTGTGATTAAGTGTTTTAGATCTATCTAAATGGAAAATGTATGATTTTCATGATCAGTATATGAAGCCGAAATTTATGAGTAAATTAGAGCTGAATTATTAAAACACTGATTCATTTATTTATAGTGTTCAAACTGACGATTTTTTCCGAGACATAGCATGTGATATTGTAAATAAATTTGATACATCTGACTATCCCGATGAACTTATTGAAAAGTATCAGATTGTCAAGTGCAATAAAAAGAAAAGGGGAATGTTCAAAGAAGAGAGTAACGGTGGTATAATATCTGAATTTATTGGCCCTCGCGCAAAAATGTATTCCATTGCAACAGAAGGTCAAAAAGACTAAGTTTCTTTAGCAAGCTATAGAGAATGCTTACTAGATAATAAGATTTTTAAAGGAGATATGCTAATGTTTAGAACTAGACTCCTTCAAATTTATTTACGCAGTGCACTGCTTGTAAGCAGTCCAAACTGAACTTTTATAATCGGCATACCCGACTGACATTTTCTTTCTTGTTTTCACTACAACTTTCTTACACGACTTTATCACTTTTTTAGATTTATTCAACTTATTCCTGATCCCCATACCAAATTTTACTTTGGCTTTCATTGCGTTTGTTACTAAAAGTGCGCTAGCTCTTTCGGCCCAACTACTATCAGCTGCTGTTACTCGTGACCAAGCCCTTTCAGCTAAATGTTGATCAGCTTCGTGACGTTTGGAAATATCACTACTCTCTGAGTAAGCAATATCGTGTTGGCGACAGGCAGAGTCCAATGGATTTATATCCTTATCACCTCGTTTCAATCGATCTTTAATTTTGTTCCAGGCCCACAAAATTGATAACCAGGTAAATGTAATTCAAATGGGAGTGAGTTAATTAGATTATTAATAAGACCTCTAAATTTATAAACGTTTGATTTGCAACTGAATTTATTATAAAACCGCATAACTTCTTTATACCCTCATCATTTGTTGACAGTCTTTTGTTGAATACAGATAAAATTAATAAATATCCATCTAAATATGAAATTCGTTAAACAGAAATCTAATTGTTGTGAGAAACATGGATTTCAATTCGGGTTCGCCCACAAGAACTCGTCATTGTAGTTTATTACCAAACTCAATTAGAGCACTTATTGTTGGACCATCAAATTGTGGGAAAACAAATGTTATGTTGAGTCTGATTGAAAGTCCAAATGGATTGAAGTTTGCAAATATATACTTGTATTCAAAGTTGGAGCAATTAATCAAGCCTATTAAAGGTATGGGGTACTTTACCTTTTCAGATAATGATGAGGTTATAGCACCAGATCAGGCAAAAAACAATTCAATCATAATTTTTGACGATATTGCTACGGAAAATCAAAATAATGTTAGAGCATATTTTTGTATGGGCCGCCATAAGGATATCGATTCATTTTATCTTTCACAAACTTATACACGAAGTCCTAAACAACTTGTTAGAGATAATGCAAATGTGATACTTATGTTTAAGCAAGATGAATTAAGCATGAAACAT
This sequence comes from Drosophila tripunctata, assembly GCA_035047385.1. NCBI lineage: Eukaryota > Metazoa > Arthropoda > Insecta > Diptera > Drosophilidae > Drosophila > Drosophila tripunctata. The sequence continues at coordinate 204,611 of JAWNPS010000269.1, read as the reverse complement.
ATATAATGATCATGTCAGTGGTGATATGACTTATGAGAAATTTTCACAACTTTGTCGCTTGTGCTGGAAAGAGAAATATGGATTTTTATGTATAAGTAAGGACGATCCCTTAAACTTAGGCCGATATAGATTGGGATTTGGTACTTTCATTGAAGTTTAAATAAATTTGTCACAGTGATAATTAGATCAGTATGATACAAGCAGTTGAAAGAGTAAAACCGGTCTAATACGAAATACCGATCCTATTTTTAAACCGGTCTAATACGAAAAAACCGGTCTAATACCAAATACCGATCCTATTTTTAAACCGGTCTAATACGAAAAAAACCGGTCTAATACGAAATACCGACCCCATTTTTAAACCGGTCTAATACAAAAAAACCGGTTTAATACGAAATACCGACCCTATTTCTAAACCGGTCTAACACGAAAAAACCGGTCTAAGATGAAATACCGACACTATTTTCAAACCGGTCTAATACGAAATAATTGTTCTAATACAAAATACCGACCCTATTTTTAAACCGGTCTAATATGAAAAAACCGGTCTAATACGAAATACCGACCCCATTTTTAAACCGGTCTAATACGAAAAAACCGGTCTAATACGAGATACCGACCCTATTTTTAAACCAGTCTAATACGGAAACCGACCACCCATTTTATACAAAATGAATAACGAAATTTTAAAAGAACTTATCAAAACGAGAAAGGAGTTGAAAAGGAAATTTCAAAGTCTAAAACATGGCAAAATTGAAACAGAACTCAAGCTTGAGGAAACATTCAAGCCAATTACACGTCCGCTTAATGATTTTATTAGCAAAGCTACTTCTATGAAATCTAAATTCGAGCAAAAACCAGAGTCTACTGATGAAAAGTATCATGAATTTGCAGAATCATTTGGTAACACTATCCCCAAAATCAAAAAACAAAAATCACTCAACTTTAATAACAACTTTGACGATACTTCTGTTGGTTTACATGAGTCTGATTTCCACTCCTTAAACAATGATACTCATCTAGATATATCTATCGCTGCTGACCTACCTCATACATCTTTCACAAATGCAAATGTCACAGAATTTGAGAATGAAAATTTAATTGATGGCAATTATGGTCCACATAAACAACCTACTGGAGAATGGAGTTGGGGGAGCTTACCATTTCAATTTGATAATGAATACTTTATATTGAGAGATGCAAAATTCAAAGTAACACCAGGATTAATTTCATTGATATTTTCCAAGTCACATCTAGGTTTCACTGAAGCTGATAAAGTCAATTATAAAAAGATGATATTGTCAACAAATGTTTTTCGAAAAAATTATGATTCCACTAATCAAATTCGGGGATCTAGAGCTAAAAAATATACACATTTAATCAAAAAATTTATTGAGGAAGAAAAATCGTTAATGAGAAAAAACAAATCAAAGGGTGCCTCTACTCCTATACAAGTTAAAGGAAATGGGCTCATGCAGTTGAATAATGCAAAGAGTAACTGTATATATTGGGATAATCCAAATGAGCTAGTTGAGCGCCTGAGACTTTTAATTTCATCCCAATCAGCCGGACATAATAATCATAATAATGAAATTATTTCTATTATAGAAGAGTTAAGGAAAGCCAATATTATATATTAAGAAAAGACAATTTAATAAAGAAATAAAATATAATGTATATTCAATTTTAAACTGTTTTATTCTTTCACCATCCTTCAATGAGTACAGTCGCTATAATAGTTAATGATATAAGTTATGAGTGATCCTTGTGGAATCATAATTTGGAAAAAACTTGTTAAAATAACTCGTTTCTTGTTTATCAAAAAGTATACTGCAACTAAAATTTTAATCAAGAATAGAATCATACGTTTCAGAACTACAACATATGAATGTTAATACTAATCATGGATAAATTTGCACGATATTCTAACTCTGCTAGGGGATCTTCCTATAAAAGTAATCAAACTGATGTTTTTATTATAAAGTATTTTGAAAATTCAATAAAAGAGTTTCGAACGAATATTGAACCACGTATAGAACGTAAAAAAAATGTAATTGAGAACATGATTACTGTTTTAACAAGTTCTCTTAAAACTACATTTTGAAAATGAATGGAAAAGTGTTATAGAACAATTTAAGAAGACAAATGATGATTTTGATAGAAGACTCCATAGGAATGAAATAAATTATGAACAAAAATAAGTTATAAAATTTTAAAAAAATATTCAAAACAATGAGTAAGCGGCATTTTGTTAACGAGATACATCAACAAGCGCGTAAAAACTTTAGACGGCGTCATGTTGTTATGAAAGGTGTAGATGATCTATGGCAAGCTGATTTGGTTGAAATGGGGAACCACTCTCAATCAAATAATGGATATAAATTTTTACTCACAATCACTGATACATTTTCAAAATTTGCTTGGGCTGTCGCCATAAAAAATAAGAGTGGAAAGAAGTAACAGCTGCAATTGAAGGAGTTTTCAAACTGGGCCGTTTACCGAAAAACTTACAGACTGATGATGGGAAAGAGTTTTTCAATTCGCAATTTCAAAGCCTGATGAAATTAGAAGGAATTAACCATTATTCAACGTATAGTGTATTTAAGGCGTCAATTGTTGAGCGTTTTAATCGAACTCTTAAAAACATGATGTGGAAGGAGTTTAGCATTAATGGTTCTTACAAGTGGATCGAATTATATAGGGAGTTGGTTGACAAATACAATAATACAATTCATAGAACGATCAAAATGAAACCTATTCTAGTTAACAAGGCAAATGAGAACAGTCTTCTAAAGACAGTTTATAATAATGCTGATAAACAGATATTCAAAAAACCCAAGTTCAAGATCGGTGACAATGTAAGCATAAGTAAATATAAGCATGTGTTTGAGTAAGGCTATACACCCAGCTGGACTTCCGAAATATTTAGAATCAGACTAGTACAAAACACACACCCAAGAACATATTTATTAGAAGACTATCATGGATGTGAAATTAAAGGTTCTTTTTATGGAGAAGAATTGAGAAAAAACAAGAATGAAAATGTCAGTCGGGCATGCCAACTGTATAATACACTCTGAGCTTCGATTCCAATTATTTGAGTTTAAATTGGAGTAGCTGCTGCAAGAACTTAACATGCACACATATTTGTGTGTCTATCTCGCTCGCACGTTTTTCGTTGCTTGTGTATCGATCTATAGTATCGATTTTCGTTGTATGAGAAACTTTTTTATTTATAGTCCGATTTTAATGAAATTTTCACAATCGTTTAATATTATTTGTCTCCAAGTATATACTCAGCTACAAAACTAAACGTTAAGAAATAATTGAGCCAGCCGCTTGCAAAGTTGGTACTTTTGGTGGGCGAAGGAGGCGTGGCATCCAAAAAATGCTAATAGCATTGTCTTTATATTGCATCTAGCAACTTGCATGCCAAAATTGGTGACCCTAGGTGTTATAGTTACCTAGATATTCGCCAAAAACATGTATTTTTTCCGAGGTATGTCTGGTTTTTCGCTAATTGTGGGTAGATGGGGCGTGGCATCAAAAAAAGAAAACAAACTTATATTGACTGACTAAATATGTAGTCGATACTGACCAAGTTTGAACTTGTAGCTTTTACCATCTCTGAGATCCTTTCGTTCATACGGACGGGCATAGGGACAGACGGACAGACGGACATGGCTATATCGACTCGTCTGTTGATGCTGATCAAGAATATATATCTCCTTCTGCCTGTTACACACAAATCGCCCTATGACAAACCCAATATACCCCTCAGAGGGTATAAAACTACACAAACAGCTGTCTAGTAGAGCAAATTATAAGAAGAAAAGGGAGTAAAGTATTAGTAAAGTGGCTTGGTTTTTCGAGTGATCACAATAGTTGGATTGATAAGGATGATATTTTATAAGTTGGAATAAAATAAACTGCAAACATAATATTGTAATCAGTCAATCAATCATCTAGTACCATCAAAATGTCACTATCGTTGACGGCTAGCGGAAATTCATCGAAATTAACTGCACATTATTTCCCTCCTATTGTATTATCTGAGGAATACGAATGTATTTTAGTGAATTTTCATTCATACAACTCTATTGCAAACGTAAATGCCAGTAATAATCGATTTAATTATGATAACAAAGTGATTTCAATTTCAACTGGAGCATATGAATTTACAGACATAATAAGCGCAGAATTCACAAGAAAGGGAAATGACATTGAGGATTTGATAATCGAAGCAAACAATAATACGCTTCAGACATCAATTTTATCTAAAAAACATGATATACACTTTGAAAAAGAAAATAATATTGGTTCACTTTTTATACCCTCTGAGGGGTATATTGGGTTTGTGAAAAGTATGTAACAGGCAGAAGGAGGCGTGGCAGACCCCATAAAGTATATATATTCTTGATCAACATCACAAGCCGAGTCGATATAGCCATGTCCGTCTGTCCGTCTGTGCGACTGTCCATCTGTCCGTATGAAGAGATGGTAAGAGCTACAATATCCGTTTTGGTCAGTATCGACCACATATTTAGTCAGTCAATACAAGAATCTTTTTTTTTTCGATGCCACGCCCCGTTCGCCCACAATAAGCGAAAAACCAGACATACCTCGGAAAAAATACATGTTTTTGGCGAATATCTCGGTAACTATAACACCTAGGGTCACCAATTTTGGAATGCAAGTTGCTAGATGCAATATAAAGACAATGCTATCAACATTTTTTGGATGCCACGCCCCCTTCGCCCTCCAAAATCACAACTGCGTTGTAACTTTGCATGCCGTGACATGACACTTATTTCTTAACATAACGTTTTGTAACTTAGAATATATTTGAAGACAAATAATATCAAACAATTGTGAAAATTTCATCAAAATCGGACAATAATTAAAAAAGTTTTCATACAACGAAAATCATTCCTTTCAAGCAAGTCATATCCACGTGCATTGCACTGAGCTGTGCACACAAGCAACGAAAACGAAAAACGTGCGAGCGAGACAGACATACAAATATGTGTGCATGTTAAGTTCTTGCAGCAGCTACTCCAATTTAAACTCATATAATTAGAAACGAAGATCAGAGGGTATTTCACGGTCGGCATGCCCGACTGACAATTTCTTTCTTGTTTTCTTATTATAACCTTCATCATGTGGTATGTAACTCTTTAACTATCATTACATTAAAATCTTCACTCCTCTGTCATCTTTCTAGCTTATAGAATATTTTAATTATGTTTATGCTCAGAATCTAGTATTTGTATTCGTTTAATGTTTATTGTTCGCGACTTTCGTCGTTTTATTAATTAAATTATTACGGTTCGGTATCGTATGGGCCACTTGAAAGTACCGCACTTCCAAAAGCAAACGAAGTTACGTAGCTAGGAGTACACCTAGACAAGCAAGACACAAGACTAATAAAATTAACCTAAAGCTAAAAGCCAACAACCTCTATTGGACCTACGGTTCTCAGTTATGGGGGAACGCTAGCAACAGCAACAAATATGTAGCTAACAACTTGTGGACTATTGGACCGGAATTTCTCCTGTCAGAAAAATGGAATTGGACAGCAACTGACCAAAATGGAAATTTTTATGATACCAGCGAGCGAAAGAAAACTGTTTTAGTTGTGGTATCAGAACCAGCGGTAGATTTTACCCGATATTCGAACTATTTGCGTTTGGAGCGAACCTTTGGCTGGGTACTTATATTCTACAAGAAGCTGCGCTACAAAAATAAGGGTAGAGCTTGTGGGGAACGCACATCGATGGAACTAGAGGCAGCAGAAATTGCATTGTACAAAATGGTTCAACGTCATGTGTATGCGCAGGAAATGTCCAAATTGAAGGAAATGGACTCGGTTTTAAAATGTAATACAAACTATTCTTTGTGTCCAAAATTAACTTAAATCGGACTTATAGTTGTAGTTGGAAGGCTTAACAATTCTACTGCAATTTCCGAGTAAGCACGGCAGCCTAAAATATTACTAGCAAAGCACACACTGACTAATTTGGTTGTCAAATGATATCACGATGTTTTTCATCACCAAAACCATGAGCTGATTATAAATAGAATAAGGCAGAAATTTTGGATCACAAACTTGAGGCGGGAGGTGAAGCGAGTTAAAAGTAATTGTCAATATTGTAAAAACAACAGATCGGGCTATGATGGCTATGATGGGACAATAACCAAAGGATCGAGTCACTCCTTACCAGCGGCCATTCTCATACGTGGGCTTGGATTATTTTGGCCGATAATGGTAACAGTTGGAAGACGCCATGAAAAAAGATGATGTGCTTTATTCACTTGCTTAACAATAGTAGTAAGTAATTGGGGGTGCAAATGGTGAGCCATGTGAGCGGAGGAATTGGAGGAAATTTCCCTCAAAAAATAGTGAGCAATGTGAGCGGAGGAATTGGAGGAAATTTCCCTATACCATTTTATTTAAATTCTTCCTGTTGAAAAATTTCCCTTTTTTTTCCCCTATACCATTTTTTAACGCTAAAAATTATTTCCTGATGAAAACTTTCCCTCTCTTTTTTTTTTTCCCCCGCTAAAAATTTCTCATCTCTGAAAATTTTCCCTCTCTCATTTGTTCCCTCTCTCTCGTTGACTCACACCACCGATCCAAACCACCTTTTTCACTCTCTAATTTTTTCCCTATGAAAATTTTCCTCTCTCATTTTTTCCCTTTACCAATATTTTTCCATCTCTCTTTTTTACCCTCTCTCATTTTTTCCCTCTACCAATATTTTTCCCTCTCATTTTTTCCCGTCTCTAGCAATATTTTTCCCTCTCTCATTTGTTCCCTCTCTCTCGTTGACTCACACCACCGATCCAAAACCACCTTTTTCCCTCTCTCATTTTTTCCCTTTCCTCTCTCATTTTTCCCTCCTTTTCCCTGTCTCTCTTTTTTCCGACTCTCATCACCGATCCAAACCACTTTTTTCCTTCTTTCATTTTTCTGTCTTTCTCATTGACTCACACCACCGATCAACAACCTTTTTCCACTTCTCTCTCTCGCTCTCTCTACTACTAAAAAAATTCAACAAGATCGACGGCAGAACCTGTTCTGGGTTAGGTTTGCTCTCTGTGTGTATAACTACCAATCAGGTTTAAGGGCTGAGTTTGACCACATATTAATTTGATTCCGCAACTCCAAAATTTGTATTTTGAATTAATCGTCGTTTTTGGGGTCTCTCACCCCAGTGTGCGTCGTGTGATATTGGCAAAGAGAACAGTAAGTGGGAAACCTTGTCTATTTCATCTATATTGGCGCCACATGACAACAGTTCACTAACTAACCCAGAGCAGATTCTGCTGTCGATCTTGTTGAATTTAGTTAGTAGTAGAGAGAGAGATAGAGAGAAGTGGAAAAAGGTTGTTGATCGAGGGTGTGTTTTAATGCTAGAGACGCGAAAATGAGAGAGGGAAAAAGGTGGTTTGGATCGGTGGTGTGAGTCAACGAGAGAGAGGTAAAAAAATGAGAGAGATAAATTTTCATAGGGAAAAAATGAGAGAGTGAAAATTTTCAGAGATGAGAAATTTTTAGCGGGAAAAAATGGTATAGGGAAAAAAAGAGGGAAATTTATCATCAGGAAAAAATTTTTAGCTGTAAAAAACGGTATAGGAAAAAATATAGGGAAATTTCCTCCGATCCTCTTCCTCACATTGCTCAATATTTTTGAGGGAAATTTTTCATCAGGAAAATTGCCTTTGGCTCACATTGCTAACTATTTTTGAAGGAAATTTTGTATCAGGGAAATTTTCTCTGCTCACATTGCTCACTATTTTTGCACCCCCAATTACTAACTACTTTACTGGAATTATTTCCCAATTGTTTATATCCTCACAAAACAAAGCTAGTACTTGATTACTAATTAAACTTTAATATTATTTTTCTACAAAAGAAATTTATATTATTCGTCCCTTTCAAGAATGATTAAATAAACTGAATGTGCGAGTAGTTATTATGTGTACAATATTTCCTAAAATGCAGCTAAATGAATTTTTATTGGTTCTATTGCAGGTTTATACTATTTAATAAATTAAATCAAGGTTATCCTTTAATAAATTTATCTAAATGAGTACTATTCCGTTCATTAAGATTTAGTGCTTTCGTCGATCATTAAATTGGGCAATGTTAAGGATAACTGTTTGGACAGAACATCCCAACGCTTGAATATTAATGAATATTCACAATCTACTATATCCTAAATTTGGAGCACTTGGAGTTTGCATTGGTTAAATTATATTTCAAACTTTTTATTGGTTATCCTCATGCATTAAAATACTATAAATTGGTAAAAAAAAATCTCTTATATTTTCGAATAATTCGATTTCCATATTTAACGTATTTAGCTATTGGGACCATTGAGTATAAGAAACATTATGATCCGAACTATTAAAAAAAAAACAAAAAAACGCATTTGTGGGGCAACCGATATATACACATATATTTTTCTGGGCCCCATTGTTGGGCGCCATTTATGTAAGGGTGCGGGTTCTTCACGGGTACGGAGTGTGAACTTATGCAGACGTTATACTCCTGAAAAGGAAACAATACGTTGACCCAAAATTTTCATGGCAAGATTTCGAATTGGTGTGTACCTCTAGCTATGCTCTATCTAGTTCGCCGGATTGTCCGGGTTCTTTTCTAATCTCTTGTTGTTAACCATGATACACCTTAACATAACATTTTATTAGGTACACTTTCTAAACTATACAAAAATAAATGAAATAACTGAGTTTTGATTACAAATCCGACAGAGATTAAGCTGTTTTTTACTCGTCGATGTACATAAGGATATCAGATAACGTGATTTCCATGTTTTTCTACCCTCATTACCTATGTCTCTTAAGACCCTTTTTGTAAAACCTACTCGCTAACGCACCAAAAGTTCACTTGTCAGTGAGTTTTCTGTTCTTAAACTTTGAGTAAGACCAGAGGTTGAACACCTAGCACTTTGAGCCAGTTATTCGGGGTTGAGTATAGAAATTAGAGAAGTAAACGCTTCAAATCTTTCTTGAACACCAATTTATTTGGGGTAAAGAAAGGGTTTATATTCAGTTTCCTCTTACATGCTAATGATACAAAGTATCTTTAAGAACACATAAATATTCATTTAGACAAATGTAGGCAATGTGTGTTCACTTATTTTTGGCTCTTTGTGGTGGTCTGGGTGACAAACTCCAAATCCCGCTGGAGATGCTCTAACATTCTCCCGCTAACACATGTACTCTGTGAAATTGTTTAGATATCTTAAAAAACAAAAAATTTATACAGAAAGACAAATTTAGTAAATTTTTTTTAATTTTATCATATAAAAAATATATATAATATAGTCATCCGATTCCAATAAAAATCGGTCAGTATATTTATATTACTACTTTACATGTACTGTGTAAGTTTCAAGGCAATTTCATAAAATACTTCAATGTATTGATTCAAAAACACGTTTTTAACCTTTTGTGATATGGCGGCTATGTAGTTGCCTGATTTGAACTAAAGTCGGTCAGGATACAATAAGTGGTACGATGCACTGTGTAAATTTCGTTCATATATCTTCGGAAAGTACACATAACCCTTTAGTCTAGATATCTGGTAAGCAATTAATGGCAGCGGATATTTGTCTGAAACAGTATTCGAGTTTAACGAGTTCCACACACAAACGGTCAGTACCGTTCTTCTTTCGCACAAGCAACATTGGACTGTCAAATGGAGAGCAGCTCGGGCGTATTATGTTATTTGCCAACAGCTCATTGATCCTAGAACTCACCAATTGTTTTTCTTCCGAACCAAGTCTATATGACCGCCTTTGTACAATTTTGTTCGTTTCTATCAACCAAATCTCTAACAATCCCGATGTTGCTTGCTTACTTGGAATCCCATCCATAAACCACTCAGAATACTGTGTCAAGATCTTTAATACGCGATTTTTGTCTGCATTACATAAAACAGAATCATTGTTTATACATGTCTCATAATTATCATCGTTAGATATACTAGATGGCCTTCTTTTCCACAGCTGAAGCATGATACAGATGACCAATTCCTTACATATGATGTACCACTTGTTTTTGGTTGGCCACCTTCCTTGGTCTTCATCAAACGGCACTCAGCCATTTTATGGCCGATTTTGCCACAATGATGACATTTCACCTGCGTATCTGGTTTGAATTTCTTTCCCGTGCCTGAAATGTCTGTACGATCTTTACGTTTTTAGTTAACAGAGATGTGACAAGACGTATGCTGTAAACAAATAAGTTTTCGTCTTCCTTCGGAGCGCTATTGAAGAGATTCACCAATGTGGCTGCGGTTGTTTCCAAGCCTTCGAAGCGCAAAATGAACACTTGCTGAAATTGCTTCCATGTCATACCACCGTAACTTATTTGTGATAGCTACTGCAAAGCACTGCCTTCCAGAAATCGACTAAGTGCCATGAAGAGCTCGCTACCGTGAAGAGGATTTTCTCCAATGATTAGTCCAACGGTGCACAGTGGGGCCTTTCCTCATTTTGCTTTGCAAAAATCATATCTTTTGAACCAATGAATTGATTTCAAAAATTTAAAAAGCATTTGACAGAAAATGAATGTTTGTCTAAGGTTGTGACCTCTCATGGTGCTTTGTAATTTGAGGTTAAAGTTCAAAAATAGTTTGGCTGTAAGATTCCAATAAAAATATTTTTTTTTTTACCTTAAATAAGAGTTATTATAATTGAATCCATCTTTTCATGTTATAAGATGTTATGAGTAAATTTCTTAACTTGTAATGGTGCCGGTTCTTCACGGGTACGGAGTGTGGAATTATGCAGACGTTATACTCCTGAAAAGGAAACAATACGTTGACCCAAAATTTTCATGGCAAGATTTCGAATTGGTGTGTACCTCTAGCTATGCTCTATCTAGCTCGCCGGATTGTCGGGGTTCTTTTCTAATCTCTTGTTGTTAACCATGATACACCTTAACATAACATTTTATTAGGTACACTTTCTAAACTATACAAAAATAAATGAAATAACTGAGTTTTGATTACAAATCCGACAGAGATTAAGCTGCTTTTTACTCGGCGATGTACATAAGGAAATCAGATGACGTGATTTCCATGTTTCTCTACCCTCCTTACCTATGTCTCTTAAGACCCTTTTTGTAAAACCTACTCGCTAACGCATTGTGCTAACTATCATAGCCCTCTACTCAGGACGAATTAAAAAGAATTTAATACATAATTAAACAATAATTGTAACGGTTTAATGCTTTAATGACCTTTTTGACAATCCTTTGTCTTCATTTGTGGTTATAAATTCCATAATAATCATAAAAAAAAGAACTTAGTCATATACATATATGTTAATTGTCTAATGACATTAGAAAAACAAAATAGAAAGCGACGATCGAAAATCAGTATTAAATGGAATCCAAAAAGTTACCATTAATGATTCTATATAATATAGGCGATGTATGCATATATATATATATAAATAGATTAAATCAAATTCTCTTACGATTTTGCGTTTAGATACTTTTACTCCATCCGATATCCTTAAGCTCAACGATGACGGGTTATTATTATATCTGTTAAAAGAAATTATGATTAAAGAAAATAATATATATGCAATCATTGAAAAATAATATATAAATCATCAAAAGTTCCGATCTTAAGATGTTCGATCATTACTACCTTCATTACTTAGACCAAAAGAAATTAATTAACTAATTAATTAATTAGACGTCCAGGGCTGCTCTTACTGAATATAGGTAACAGACCATCTATATTTGCAAATAGCACAAAGAGGAATAATCTATAAATTAGATTATAATTTGGCCCTCCATGGCCACTGTTCCGGAGCGGATTTGTCGCCTTTTAAAAGGTCCGAGATCCTCATCCGTAATGGTTATTATTCATAATAACCTTTTAATTACAAAGGGTCGGAATCAGCCTCGACGGAATCTCCGTATAATATTATTGCGGAAGAACTGTTCGATAATTTACGGGATCTATTTCCAACAAAAATGATCTTAGTTTAATATATAAAAACAAGAAAGATAATGTCAGTCGGGCATGCCGACCGTGTAATACCCTCTGAGCTTCGTGTCCAATTATATGAGTTCAAATTGGAGTAGCTGCTTCAAGAACTCAACATGCACACATATTTGTATGTCTATCTCGCTCACACGTTTTTCGTTTTCGTTGCTTGTGTGCACAGCTCAGTGCAATGCACGTGGCTATGCCTTGCTTGAAAGTAACGATTTTCGTTTTATGACAAACTTTTTTAATTATAGTCCGATTTTATTAAAATTTTCACAATCATTTGATATTATTTGTTTGCAAGTATATACTAAGTTACAAAACTATACGTTAAGAAATAAGTGAGCCAGCGCACTGCAAAGCTACAACGTAATTGTGTTTTTGGTGGGCGAAGGAGGCGTGGCATCCAAAAAATTTTGATGGCATTACCTTTATACTGCATGCCAAAATTGGAGTCCCTAGGTGTTATATTTACTGAGATATTTGCAAAAAACATGTATTTTTTCAAAGGTATGTATTGACGGATATATATACTTTATGGGGTCTGCCACGCCTCCTTCTGCCGGTTACATACTTTTCACAAACCCAATATACCCCTCAGAGGGTATAAAAATATTTAACTAAACTATTTCATACCAATTAAATAGCAGCTTAGGACACACTTTCTTTTCCACGCACTTGTATTTAATTTTTATATATTTACTTGAGTATTAAATAAAGGAAATAAATTTATTTTATGCTGGCAACGTTTACTTTAACACATCCACTTTGCAAGAATTACTCTTCATTAAAAACTCTGGTAATTCTGGAGCTGAGCTTATTAGAGTACTCTATTAGTACCTATTAGTCACAACGAAAAAAAAAAATGCACTGCTTTTGCTGTCTCGCTTGTTTGCTCATGCAGACATAGACCAGACCAAAAATAACTGCATGATCGTATGATCTTTTGGCCCGTAGAACGTGTGCGAAAGCTCCGAGTGGTGGCGTAAGGAGTAGAGTGCTCGCCTGCGAATAGCAGGAGGATCTAGGGTTCGATCACCGGTATCGCAAACTTTTTCTTAACTAAAGAAAATTTACTTTTTTTATTCCTGACTTTTTTGAAAAAAAATCACTTTTTTAAATGCCTCGCCCCTCCGCCTACAGGAGAAAACAGTATTACTGTCCATATTTTATTTTTACAACTATCGTTTTTTTAAATTAATGTTTTTAACTAAATGTAACTCATAGATAGGATGTAGAGTTGTATTAAAATTCATTCCTTCATGTATCTTCAATTTAATTTTCTTTTAATCAAAAAAATATTATCTGGATACTGGCTCAACTAAATTTTCTGTTAATCAAAGTATTATTTTTAAAATACTTGCTCAGGGTCTTCTACAGTCGGGCAAGCTCGACTGTAATCTTCCTTACTTGTTTTTCATACTTTTCAGTACTAAAGTGAGTTGGAATTGAGAGAGTAAGCAGGACGAGAAGAAGAAAAATCTCATTGTCATTGATTTGGGTAGGCATGGTTAATAGTAGCAGCATCAGTGAGTGGAAGAAAAATCCAATATGATCAAATTGGGATTTTCGCAGTCTTTCCGACCGACCATAAACCACATTTTTCCACTCTCTCTCTCTTAGCTATGCTCATGGGCTTACACCACTGATCAACAACTACCTTTTCCCCCTATATCTTTTTTCTATGCTCATTGACTTCCACAGCCGCTTAATCTAGCACCATTTCCCCTATATTTTTTCTCTATTTTTAAATATGAAAAGCCTTCCCATTTCCCAAGTACCCTCGACAAGATCGACGGCAGTACCTTTTGTGAGGGTAGATTTGCTCTCCGTGTATTAATGAGATTTAAGAGGTGCGTTTCTCTTCATTTTTAAACCGGTTTCTTCACCTGCTAGTTGTATTCCCTATTGTAGCCGGCTGGGTCTCTCTCTCAATAAATCTCACTCAAAGAGCTGTTACTCTCTTTAAGTGCATTTGAGAAGACGAAAGTTTGAGAACGTTCGACGAGTTAGTTCTCGACCAAACGTAAGAGAGTGAAGATCGATTGAATGTACGCTGAGTGTTTGAAAATATATAATATATATAATGGAGGACGTTTTCTTTAACTATATTTTCCTATTCAGCTACCACTTTCCACACCTTCTACAAGATCATCGGCTGAACCGAATATCATTAAACTCGAAAAGAAACTTAGTTAGCTTAGATGTTTCTTCATCGTTAAGATGTTTTAGTCTGAACTCATTTGTTTCTTTTAGTTCATTGTTTATAACAAAATTTAACTGTCTATTTTCCGTTATGGACGGATCAGGCAATCTATTGCGGTCTTTTCCTCAACGGTTTCATCAAGATTATATCTAACTGCAAATGGGAAATCACTTAAGACAACTGGTTTATTTTATAGCTTATTTCTGCTTCACAATCTTCTAAATAATCTCTTCCAAGTAAGAAATCATAATTATCTGAGAAATGATGTAAATAAAATGTTTGTTTGGTCGGACATAGTTTGCAAGGGGCTAAAGTTATTTATATTCTTAGTTGAGTTATATCATTAATAGTGCGTACATTAAGTTGGCATGGTTTAATCGGACAATTGAAAATGTTTCTGATTATCAAATTTATAGATGAACCTGTGTCAATTACACAGCTGTATGGTCGGCCATTTATAATTATACGAATGATGGAATTTGGTTTTCGGGACTTCTTGAAGAAAATATTTGCTAGTGTCCACTTGTGCTTTCGCGTTGTATTTTAAAAGGTTGGTTCTGTCATGGAGTAACTTGGGTTTGACTTTGGTAATTCCCTATGGGGAAAACAAGTTCTTTTTCAATTGGTTTTTTGATTTTGCGACAATAATGCTTTTATTCCTATATTGCTAGCAGCTATTGTGAGTTAGAGCGGTTTCTCACAATTCAGATAAGATAAAATTGAATCGGACGAGATGAGTACTTTTAATTAGTCTTTATTTAATCTTCTAATAGATTATGTAACGTTGAAAAGTTGCTGGGGCGTTTTCTAATCCGAAAGGCATACGAGTGTACTCATAATATCCATTTTTGGCTAAAAAAGCTGTTTTAGGTATACTTTGCGAATCCATTAGTATTTGATGAAATCCTTTTGCTAAATCAATGGTAGTGAAATACTAACATTTATCAAGTTTGTCTAATATGTCATCCATGATAGAAATAGTATATTTGTCATCTATTGTTATTTCATTAAGATTTCTGTAGTCAATGACTATACGAAATTTTTGTTTGCAAAATGCATCTTTATTATATTATTTTTTTTTCAATCCAATTGGTGAGCAACAAGGTGAATTTGATTTTGGATCTTTGTGATGTGTAATTGTACTGGTGCAAGTCAAATCTTCATTTTCTTTGTGCCGAATATCACTAAACTCGAAAAGAAACTTTGTTAGCTTAGCTGTTTCTTCATCGTTAAGATGTACTAGTCTGAATTCATTTGTTTCTTTTAGTTCATTGTTTATAACAAAATTTAACGGTCTATTTTCCGTTATGGACGGATCAAGGCATTCTATTGCGGTATTTTCCTCAACGGTTTCGTCATGATTATATCTCTTTGTAAATGGGAAATCACTTAAGACAACTGTTTTATTTTTATAGATTATTTCTGCTTCACAATCTTCTAAATAATCTCTTCAAAGTAAGATATCATAATTATCTGAGAAATGATGTAAATAAAATGTTTGTTCGGTCGGACATAGTTTGCAAGGGGATAAGGTTATTTATATTCTTATTTGTAGCTTTTTAACTTTTTAACGCTTAACGCGCAAAGTTATAAGGCATATTTACAACTTTACAAAATGCTTTTCTCTGAAGATCCTAAACAGTTCTACAAATTTGTCAATTCCAAACGCAAATCTGCTGGACTGCCATCATTTATTAGCTTCAATATCACTTAAGCGAACACTAATCCTTTAATAGCCAATTTATTTGCTGAGTTTTTTCAAACTACATATTAAATTATTAATTTTAGTACCGATTAAAACTACCCTTATAGTGTAATGAGATTTAATTGTATTTATAGGCTTCTTATCATTGAGATCTCTCTCTTTCATGATCTTAAATTGGTTAAGCCCATACATTCGCCTGGTCCAGACTGTGTGCCTGGCTCTGTTTTAAAAAAATTGTGCAGAGTCCTTATGTAAGTCATTGCTTATGTTATTTAATTTATCACTTAATTCTTCATCTTTCCCACTTGTATGGAAAGATTCATTTATTATCCCACTCTATAAAAAAGGGCTCAAGTCGGAAGCTCTGAACTATAGGAGCATTACAAAGCTATCGGCAAAATTATTTGAAAAGATAATTACTTCCCATCTTCAGCACCTTTGTCGCCCGGTCATTTCTCCAACTCAGCATGGATTTTTTAAATCTGGATCAAGAACCACTAACTTTTTAAAGTTTAAATCACTTGTAACTAGTAAATTTAAAAAAAAGGATGCAAACTGACGTTTTAATAAAGTTTTAGTAAAGCCTTGACTCTGTAAATCACTCTCTACTCATTCATAAGCTTGACCTTTATGGTTTTCCGAATAACCTTTTATGCTGGATTTCGAAGTGCCTTACGAAAACTTACTTACTTGTATTTTCAAAAATACATATTCATCTTGGCCCATTGCTCTTTGCCGTGTTATTAAACGATCTACCATTAATAATTTCTCAGTCACACAATCTTGTGTATGCTGATGACGTCAAGTTGTGTTTATCGTATAACTTTCCTCTTTCTCACCGTTTTCTGCAAGCTGATCTTGCCGAGTTTTCTTCTTGACCTTTCTGGTTTTCCATATAACCTTATATGTTGTATTTCGAACTACCTTACTAATAAAACACAACGTGTTAATTTTAAAAGACAAAAGACAACGCGAAAGCCCAAAAATTTTCGTTAATTTTGTGCAGTGTAATCCGAAATATGACGTGTTTTCCGATGACTGTTCCTTCGGCTTTCAACAGTTTAAACAGCTGGACGATATTGTTCTTATGAACCGGCAAGGCTTGTCCCTCACTTAAATGGTTTTGTATGAACTCCAGTTGTCATTGTGATAATAACAACGGGCTTATGGTGTTATGGCGGATGCCCGTCAAAACATTGACTATTTTCATTTGAACTCTCTGTAGAATCATACCAAGTAAACCATCTGTGCCAAGTTGCCAACTTAACCACCTGTGCCTCCAACTGGTCCAATCGGTTTAAAATGGTATCTTCATTCCGTTTCAAAATATTTACCGTTGCGCCTATTACTGATGTTTGATTTTTCAGTAATGTTAGCAAGTAATCCTGGTTTCACTTGTACTTCTGAATTGTGTGTGCCATTTCCGTTGCGTAATTGGAGTCCAGAACTCCAAACAGGGAGCTAGCTATATTTCCAATGATATGTAAAGGTCCTCGCCGTTTTCTGGTAGGCTGTAAGAATCCATTTTCCATTTTTAGTTCGTCTTCTATGTGTCTTCTATGTCTTTCCAGTATAGAGCCAGCTCGTAATATGCAATGATTTTCCATTCAGCTATAGCAAAGCGAGTAGTTCCTACTCTTTCAAAGTATATTCCAGGTTTTGTGCTAAATTGCCTTATGTTTATTGATTTTGCAAACGCATTTGGTAGTAGCAAATACATCACCATTAGTAGTAGTCTAGATGTCTTTACTATTTTCGGGAGGTTATCGTTGGAATTATTTGAATCCTCTTTGGATGGAGATATTCCTTTTTTTACTGGTTAGGCTGTGATCGTGCTGCTGTTTGAGACACATCGTCTGTCAGAAGTGGGGACAGTCTGAGTATTTTATGTTGTATGACACCTCGTTGTGTTTTAATGTCTGCGCATCTTACTAAGTTGTCTGGTCCATTGTATACCTTGATGATGTTTCCCATAGGCCATTGCATACTTGGTACGTTTACTTCCATTTGTGTCGCATCTCTAGCCCCGCCAAATATTCCGTAAACCATCCATCCAAAAATTGTGACGTAGTTTTGACGAGTGGTGTCATTGTTGACGGACTGTTGTAATATTTGGTTCGCAATGCACTTGATTAACTAGGGGTTCACCGATTAAAATGTCCCCGTTGGGATCTGATGAATGTGGTGTTAACGGTCTTGAGTTAAAGATAGCTTCTACTTCCTTTATTACGGTATTCAATTCTTCATAGGTTAGCGATGCTGTTTCTACATTCTTCTTCAAAATGTTTTTTGCAGATTTAACTGCACCTTCCCACAAGCCTCCGAAATGAGGAGCACGCGGTGGAATATAACAAAACTTAATTTTTAGTTTATAGCAACTTTCAGTTATCTCATCCTTGGCCTTTCTGGACATGATTGCTTCGTTTAGCTCCTGCAACTGCTTGCATCCTTCTACAAAGTTGGTCGCGTTATCACAATATATTGTGTCAACTCTTCCTCGACGTGCCAGAAACCGTTTGAGTGCACGTATGAATTCAGCCGTTGTTAAATCGTGGACCAATACCAGATGAACTGCTTTTGAAACAAAACAAACGAATACGGCTTTGTATGCCTTATCAGGTTTCTTTCCTCTAACTTTGTGATGGATCCAGAATGGTCTGTAGAAGTCGCCTCCACTATGTGAGAATGGCTTTGATGGCGTTACCCTTGCTGCAGGTAGAATTCCCATCATTTGTTGTAAACAGGATGCGTTAAATCTTCGACACCGAACACAATTCCTTACTATGTTCCTTAGAAGAGAGGTGCCCATTCAAGATCCAATAATGCTATTGGTAAATGGATCTGAGTTCCAATGGCGCGCAGTGCCTATTTTGTTCCTGTATTTCCTTGACCATAATTTTCACGATTAGGTCGTTATATGGTAATAACACTTGATGCTTTGCTGTTTTCGGTAATTGGGATCTTTCCAGCCGTCCTTCAACCACAATCAAGGAATCTTTCATAATTGGATTTTGGCTTATAAATGGGCAAGATTTGCTGATAGTTTCTGTCTTGACTAGATAATATTCAGGAAATGCATTTTGTTGGACGTTTCGTAGAATAATCGTTCGGGCATCGTCCAATTTCTGAAGATTTAGTTGTGTTGTCGAAGAACGGTTTTTTGCATAGCAGAACCGATACATGTAAGCAATGATGCGTTGCAGCTTACTAAATGAGTTACTGTGGTTTATGTGGTATAAATTGTGGCCAATAGAAATTGAACTATTTGCTACCACAACCTTTTGCTTTTTTTCCAAGTTTGATTCCAATTCAGACAATTCGATCAAAAGAATTTGGGGACTCCATTAAGATGAAAAGCCGGACAAAAATATCGGTCCATGAAACCAAAGTGAGTGAGTCATCAATTGAGTTGCCGATATTCCTCTTGATAGGACGTCGGCCGGATTTTGATTAGCTGGTACATATCTCCATTGTCTTGGCAGTGTCAATTCTTGAATTTTTGATATTCTATTTGCCACAAATGTATAAAAATTATACGATGATTCATTTATCCAGGATAACACTTCCTTGGAGTCACGCCAATAGTACATTGGTGTTGCATCGTCCAGATAGAGCTCTGACTAAATTTTTGCTGCTAGTTCCGCTCCTACTAGTGCTGCGTCTAGCTCCAGGCGTGGAATTATGGATAGTTTCATGGGAGCTATTCTTAAATTTGGCACACAATAATCTTACAGTCACTTTCTTGTTCTTGTGAACTGCTCGCTCATAAACGGCCGCTCTATAGGCCTTTTCCGATGCATCAACAATGTTATGAATTTCCTTTGATACAGGAACCTTGAGATGCTGAAGGTCATCCTTGTAAGTTTGCCATTTCCTTTGTAGATGTAATGACAACTCATCATCCCAACTTATGGCTTCCTTGCCTTTCCATATACATTGCATAAATATTTTTGATCTTACTATGATCGGAGCAAACAATCCCAGTGGATCAAAAACTGGCATACCTTCTGATGCTACCACACGTTTTGTTAACTTTGTAGTGATACTTATTGGTGCTTTTCCACAGAATTGGTCCGTTTTGGGCATCCGAACAATGCCCAAAGTCTTTATGCTGCAATTTCCCACAGCATCCGTTAAGTCTTAGTTTGATACAACCTCTTCTCGTGGTATGTTTTGCATTATTTGAAAGTCGTTGGTACACCATTTTCGAATATTGAAGCCTGCCGATTTATGTAAAGCTATCAGTTCCGTTTGCATTTGAATTAATTCTAGCAATGAATCTGCTCCTGTCAAACAATCGCCCACACAAAAATTCCTATTTAGGGTTGCTGATTTGTGGATGTATTTAGTTTTGTTTAATTTTGCTGATTACTCCAAACATTTCGTTGCCATGTAATGTGCTGATGTTGTTCCGTAAGTAACAGTTTTTTGGCGATAATATTTTAATTAATCGTCTTGAATCATCTGACAAAACTGATTTTTGGAATTCATCCATATTTGACGGTACATCTTTCCAATATCTGCGGTAAATACATACTTATGCGTCCGAAAGCGAAGCAAAATAGCTAATAAGTCGCTTTGGAATGTTGGACCTGCGTGCAGTATGTTGTTCAAAAATTTTCCTGTTGACGCTTTAGCTAACGCATCAAATACTACTCGTAATTTAGTAGTTGTTGGTTGTTGGTTTTAATACGCAGTGGTGAGGAATAAAGTAGTGTGATCTAGCAATTTGAGGTTTTCCTACCTTCTTCAGGTGCCCAAGAGACTCGTACTCCGCCATGAACTCCTTTTAGCCTTTTTGTGTTTCTGGCTCACGATTCAAACTTTTTTCTAAAGCCAGAAAACGCCGTTTAGCGATTTCAAAAGAATCCCCCAGCGCTGAAGGATTTTTAGAGAAAAATGGGCTTACTATGAAATTTTTGTCTTCTGCTTTTTGACGTTTAAGGAAATTGTAACGGTCTTGACAGTTGAACCTCATCAATCTGCCAAAGTCTTTCAATGGCCTTATCCAGCTTCACTTCCGAAGTTATGAATGTTATCATGAAAATTCTAGATTGCTTCTCCATCGTTTGTGATCACTGGTTGATCTAACAACTTTTGCAATATTGCTGTGCAAAGAACCCGTTTATTATTAAAACGTTCTTGCAACATGGTCCAGGCAGTATCATAATTTCACTCTTTTAAAGACAAATGACGAATTAGTCTCTCCGCTTCTCCGGATAGATTGCCTTTAAATTCCACATCTTTTGTATCGATGTCAAGGCAGGTTCACGAATTATTTTCAAAAATAAGTCATGAAACTGTTGCCACTTTAAATAGTTTCCATCAAATTTAGGTATGGAAACCTTCGCTAGTTGCTGAAACGTCTTGGTGGTAGCTTGTGCTTACTAGTCTGAGATGGTGTCCAAGCTGAAACATGCTTGCATATTCAATACAGCGTCTTCTGCTGCTGTAAAGTTGTCCAGATTGTAGCCTAAGTTTATAGGGTTGTCGAAATCTCTATCAACCTCATAATGAACAGCAGATATTTGGCTTCATACGAACTCTATTGCTTGTTTATGAGAGCTGTGTGAACCTCGATACATTATTTTAGATTATGTGTTCAGCATAGCATTTTGTTGCCGTATGAGTGGCTCAATGCTCTTTGTGGACTTTGAGTACTCTTCTATTCTTGCATTGTATTCGCTCAAATAGGTGTCAACTACTTCTTCAATGTTGGAAAAGTAGTTTGTCTTGAAATAGTTATGCTCTAATATTGCATCGTTCACACTCATAACTTAATTTGACTTTTGTTGTCTTTAAAGCATTTCCATAGCTTGGACAATTGTTTTTTCTTATCCAAGTAGTAAAACTGCTTATCTTTTCGATCAGATGAATCCATTTTGTAATTCCTAACTAAAACCTGAATTTGATCACCAATTTTGGCTTGATCTGCTAAGATACTTTCCCAATCCATATTGGTACGCATGATCCTACAAGATCTTATATATTAGTGCGTAGACCTGTTGGAGGAATATTGGTTTGCGTATAGCTGGATATGCCTCTACCAACACCGTGTAATTGGTCAATACACACTACTATACTCTTGCGTTATGAGTTTTCTACAATTCCTACTGTAGAAATTTCTTAGCTTTTATAACCCAGGTTACCGAATGTAACCAAGTCAGTTGGTCAGTAAGTTAATCCAATATAACCTAGTAAGGGTTGACCGAATTTCGAAACACATGTAACCAAGAATACTCCAATAATCTGTAGTTACTAGTAGGGGCAGCTGTCTATTTTTCCGTCAGCGCTGCTGCAGATCTAGTCGCCAAATGACTAAGATCTGTTGTCAGTCACATTCCGTCGCTAACAGTCCTGAGCTGGTCTAGTCTGACTTTTACCACTGGTGGGGGAAATCAGATTTAACCAAATGTTCTTTGTCGGTGTCACCAAAAGTTCACTTGTCAGTGAGTTTTCTGTTCTTAAACTTTGAGTAAGACCAGAGGTTGAACACCTAGCACTTTGAGCCAGTTATTCGGGGTTGAGTATAGAAATTAGAGAAGTAAACGCTTCAAATCTTTCTTGAACACCAATTTATTTGGGGTAAAGAAAGGGTTTATATTCAGTTTCCTCTTACATGCTAATGATACAAAGTATCTTTAAGAACACATAAATATTCATTTAGACAAAGGTAGGCAATGTGTGTTCACTTATTTTTGGCTCTTTGTGGTGGTCTGGGTGACAAACTCCAAATCCCGCTGGAGATGCTCTAACATTCTCCCGCTAACACATGTACTCTGTGAAATTGTTTAGATATCTTAAAAAACAAAAAATTTATACAGAAAGACAAATTTAGTAAATTTTTTAATTTTCATCATATAAAAAATATATATAATATAGTCATCCGATTCCAATAAAAATCGGTCAGTATATTTATATTACTACTTTACATGTACTGTGTAAGTTTCAAGGCAATTTCATAAAATACTTCAATGTATTGATTCAAAAACACGTTTTTAACCTTTTGTGATATGGCGGCTATGTAGTTGCCTGATTTGAACTAAAGTCGGTCAGGATACAATAAGTGGTACGATGCACTGTGTAAATTTCGTTCATATATCTTCGGAAAGTACACATAACCCTTTAGTCTAGATATCTGGTAAGCAATTAATGGCAGCGGATATTTGTCTGAAACAGTATTCGAGTTTAACGAGTTCCACACACAAACGGTCAGTACCGTTCTTCTTTCGCACAAGCAACATTGGACTGTCAAATGGAGAGCAGCTCGGGCGTATTATGTTATTTGCCAACAGCTCATTGATCTTAGAACTCACCAATTGTTTTTCTTCCGAACCAAGTCTATATGACCGCCTTTGTACAATTTTGTTCGTTTCTATCAACCAAATCTCTAACAATCCCGATGTTGCTTGCTTACTTGGAATCCCATCCATAAACCACTCAGAATACTGTGTCAAGATCTTTAATACGCGATTTTTGTCTGCATTACATAAAACAGAATCATTGTTTATACATGTCTCATAATTATCATCGTTAGATATACTAGATGGCCTTCTTTTCCACAGCTGAAGCATGATACAGATGACCAATTCCTTACAGATGATGTACCACTTGTTTTTGGTTGGCCACCTTCCTTGGTCTTCATCAAACGGCACTCAGCCATTTTATGGCCGATTTTGCCACAATGATGACATTTCACCTGCGTATCTGGTTTGAATTTCTTTCCCGTGCCTGAAATGTCTGTACGATCTTTACGTTTTTAGTTAACAGAGATGTGACAAGACGTATGCTGTAAACAAATAAGTTTTCGTCTTCCTTCGGAGCGCTATTGAAGAGATTCACCAATGTGGCTGCGGTTGTTTCCAAGCCTTCGAAGCGCAAAATGAACAATTGCTGAAATTGCTTCCATGTCATACCACCGTAACTTATTTGTGATAGCTACTGCAAAGCACTGCCTTCCAGAAATCGACTAAGTGCCATGAAGAGCTCGCTACCGTGAAGAGGATTTTCTCCAATGATTAGTCCAACGGTGCACAGTGGGGCCTTTCCTCATTTTGCTTTGCAAAAATCATATCTTTTGAACCAATGAATTGATTTCAAAAATTTAAAAAGCATTTGACAGAAAATGAATGTTTGTCTAAGGTTGTGACCTCTCATGGTGCTTTGTAATTTGAGGTTAAAGTTCAAAAATAGTTTGGCTGTAAGATTCCAATAAAAATATTTTTTTTTTTACCTTAAATAAGAGTTATTATAATTGTATCCATCTTTTCATGTTATAAGATGTTATGAGTAAATTTCTTAACTTTAATGTGCCGTTCTTCACGTAGGAAGAGTATATGACCCTTCATTCGTGGGTACCTCTGCTAGCTCTATCTGTTCGCATTGTCGGGGTTCTTTTCTATCTCTTGTTGTTAACCATGATACCCTTAACATAACATTTTATTAGGTACACTTTCTACTATACAAAATAAATAAAATAACTGAGTTTTGATTACAAACCCGACAGAAAATATGCTGCTTTTTACTCGCCGATGTACATAAAATCAGATGACGTGATCTCCATGTTTCTCTACCCTCCCTACCTATGTCTCTTAAGACCCTTTTTGTAAACCTTCTCGCTAACCATTGCTAACCATCATCACCCTCTACTCGACAATAAAAATTAATACATAATAACAATAATATAACTTTAATCTTCAATACCATTTATAATCCACTGTCTTCATTTGTGGTTATAAATCCATATAATAAACTTATATATACATATATACTTGTCTATTACTTTAAATAAAATAAAACGATCGAAAATCATATTAAATAATCAATCTACCTTATATATATATATAAGCATTTCATATATATATATATAATTAATCAACTTACATTTTCTTTATACTTTTACTCCATCCATATAGTATATTCTTGTCAAAAAATAATAAAATAAAACAATCATAAAATACTTAATCACTCCGATCTTACATTCGTCTTCTCTTCATTTTACACCAAAATAATACTAATATAATAATCCCGGCTCAGGTATCACCATCTATATTCTACAACCCCTCAACCTCCGTCTTCAAATAACTGTTTTCTCCAATCATCTCCATCCAATTAATCCTCAATCTGTGCTAGCATTATCTAGTGCTCCATCTGATTACTCTTGTATTGGGTATTAATCATTTTGAAGACACCCATCGTCTTCTATCCCTTAAATACACAAACAAATAATCTATAAATTTATTATTCCCCTCCCGCCCTGTCTACATGTCCCCTTAAATCCTCCTCCGTTTTTTATTATCAAAACCTTTTAATACAGATTCTCACGATCACCTATAAATATTACGGCAGAACTTTCATAATTCTGATCATTAAATACCTTTAACACCTTTTCTTTCCACGCACTTTCTTTAATTTTTATAAATTTTTTATAAATAACCAAATTGCTTTATCTAACGTTACTTTAACACTCCTTTCCAAATTACTCTTCTTAATAACTCTTAATCTAGCCGCTTATTAATACTCTAATTACCTATTATCAACGAAATCATTTCTCTTCTCGCTTTTCTCATCAAATACCAACAAAAATACTCATATCTATTCTGCCTAAACTGTCAAACTCACTCTCTGAGTCACAACATATCTCATTTGGAACTTTACAACTTACACTACATAATACCCTACATACTACATAAAAACTTTTACCACATGCGTCCCTTGATAAACAACTTTCTCTTATCTATATTTATCCTAACTCTCTATATATTACACTATTTTTGATGCTCTTGTAAACTGACCATCACAAACTTAAGTACACAAAATTTTAATTCCGACTTTTGGGTGTTTTTTTTTTTAGGTTATTTGTGAGTATTTACTATTGGTAATGATTTTCTTCAAAATTATCATCAACAATAGTTTTAATATCTGATATAATTAACATTTCCAAGATATTATTGGTATTTTCAAGAACTATATTAAAAAAAACTATTCGACTGAAAAAAAAACCAGATCTCCCTCTTATGAAGGCAACATTTAACTGTCGCAAAAAGTGTAATAGTTGTCAAAATACAGATATTTTGTTTTAATTAGGTAAAAAACAAAACAAGGATTACCAATTCATCATCATTCAAAGCATTTAAACAGAAAAAAAAGACATAAAAAGACCTAAAACTCCGATTTCCTACCCTTTTCCTGTATCCCTTTAGATTCTTTCGAAAATGGTCAAAACTTGAAAACAAAAGTGAAATACAGAGTGGTAGTAATTGTATTATAATAGTTCAGTATTTATGAACTATCAGGTACACAAAAAGCAAACGCATTGGCATGCGCAATTTTTTACCCATATGCCTGCCTCGTGAGTTTAAGTCGTGACTTCACTGGTTTTATGGCTCTCATTTCCAGAGGCGCAAACAGGCGCAGCTGGAACTAAATACTCTTGATAGGTAAATATTCAACCTATCAATTGTATATAGTCCGGGCTCGATTTTTTTTAACACTTTTTTTATGATCGGGGGTTCCATTCGTCAAATATTCAATGTGAAAGTAGCAAATTTTCGTTAAAATTCCGTTTTTAACAGTTACCAAAAGTGGTGCATACTTTGAGGGGCTGTAGCGACCATAATCTTGGACCGATTTAAATAATTTCTGGCATTGGTTTGTGTCCTCATTGGGGTATTCAACTGTGCGACCAATTCCTTAAGATCTCTGATCTGATTTTCTAGCTGAGCGCAACGTGTTTCTTTATTCGTGTTAGGCTGGACCAATCCCACTTCTGATGTCGGGTCGTCAGGTATATTGTTGTCATCAGCATCTTCTATTTCCCAATTTGACACAACCTACGTCGCATTTGCCATCTTGTTTCTTGCGCTGGAGCTTTGTGAATTCCGTGCACGTGTGTTCATGTTCACTTCTACGCTAACCTAGAATCTGATCAATCTGGTAGCTCTATTCAATGCTCTTGTTCTTTTTGAGTGGTGAAAAGTTCTGGAAGCTCAAAGAGCTTTTGCGACAGCTGATCGACTAATTTATATCTGGCAATACTAATTAAGCTCGACTTAAATTAACTCCTAAAAGGATGCAACATATATAAATGTATATATGTATGTAAAGGTGCATTGTAATTAAAAGTGCATACTTTTACTGCAAATGCAATTTTGTCGCAAATGACATTTTTAGTGTTAAACTAAAGCGGCAAAATATTAAAATTATAAATAGAAAAGAATAAAAGCAAGAGCGTCCATTACAACACCCGAAAATATTCCATCGCTAGACCAAATATTAGAGGGAATTAGCTACGAATATCTTTGGCATTATAAGTGCCTACCTCTTGACCTTGTAAATTTTCTAATATATAAATAACAGTTTCCTTATTTAACTCTACATTTAAGGACCTGGGGTCCAAGTTTAGCGTTAAAATTTTGTGTTAACGAAATACTTCCTGACCTTCTCTAAAGGATACTGGTTTTGATCGTAAATTGTATTGGCTTTCATTGCGATCATGTGCACGGCGTATATTCTTTTGAATATATTTTCTTAATAAAGCTAAAGTGTCTGAACGAGATATTGGAACTATAGGTTCTTCCAGCAAAGATAGATCTTTCAATAATTTATAATCTGACCCATGTGTAATCGATCCGAATAATGCTCGATAGGGTGAACAACTAAGAGATTGATGTAAACCTGATCGTAACGAACATGAAATACTCGTTAAGTAAACATCCCAATCTGTCTGATCGTTCTTTAAGTATGAGCGAATTGCAGCTAACAAGGATCGATTGACACGTTCGGCCGCGTTACTTTGAGGAGAGTAAAGAGCGGTGTACACATGGTTAATGCCAAACTCCGTAAGAAAAGCGTTAAACTCCTTTGCTTTGAATTGGGAACCGTTGTCGCTAATAATCGTTTCTGGAACTCCAAAACTATGAAATATGTGCTTTAAAAGATAGTCTTGAATTGCGGAAGAAGTAAATTTCTTTAAAGGATGTAACCAATGATATTTACTAAAATGATCGATAACTATAAGCAACCCAATGTGACCTTGTTTACTGCGAGTATAAGGTCCAAGCAAGTCAATATACAATCGTTGAAATGGTCTATATGAGGGACGATAATCTCCCATTGGTGGACGCATTGTATAATTAGGGTCTTTATTTTCTTTGCATATATTACAAGAGCGAATATAGTCTTTCACATCCTTTGATAATCCTGGCCAAAATAAATGACGTCTTATCTTCTCTATTATTTTTTGCATTCCTGCATGTGCTGAAGTGCAGATATCATGGGCTTGTTGAAGAACTCTGTTTCGAAGGCTCTCTGTGACCCATAATTTCCAAGATAGTTTCTCTTGATCTTGATCACCATTTGCATGTTCAGTACGAATATACAAAAACTTATCAACTTTTTTATTATCTGGAAATCTATGATTATGTTCGGTATATTTGTTTATAAGATCAACGTATGAATCCTCTTTAAAATCATCAGATTCAAGATCTATAATCGGGTTCATATCAAGTTCTGAGATTTCATTATCACTAAATCGAGATAAGGCATCTGGAATAATATGTTCCTTTCCTTTTCTATGGGAAAAAGTAAATTTGAATTGCTGTCAACGAAAAATCCAGCGAGCAAGTCTGCCAGAAACATTCCGCTGACGCATTAGCCAAAGCAAGCTAGAATGGTCTGTAACAACTTCAAATTCTTGCAGTTCTAAATAACATCTAAACTTTTCTATTGCAAGGATAACAGTCAGACACTCTCTTTCTGTTACGCTATAATTGCGTTGAGCTTTACTCAATTTTTTTGACATGAAAGCTATGGGCTTTTCAAAATTCGTGTCTGAAAGTTGGACTAAAACTGCTCCAATGCCAAAATCGCTGGCATCACAATGGAGATAGAATTTCTTTTGAAAATCAGGGTTTGTTAGGATCGGGGCGGTAGTCAGTACATGCTTTAATTTATCCATAGCAACTTGAGCTTCGGAAGGCCATACGAATTTAGATTTGGTTGAAAGGACATTGGTAATTGGAAAGGTAAGATCTGAAAATTTTTCAATAAATCTCCGATACCAACCACATACACCAAGAAATCCTTGAACCTGTTTAAGATTCTTAGGCGGGGGCCAATTAATAATGCAAGATACTTTGGAAGGGTCTGGACTAATGCCTCCACTACCAATGACATATCCTAAATAATTTATGCTTGTGACAAAAAATTGACTTTTAGCTAAATTTAAAGTGAGATTAGCTTGTTGAAATTGTTCTGCAAGTCTGACTAAAATGGCTAAATGGGATGAGAAATCTTCAGAGACAACGCAAAGGTCGTCGAGATATCCAAAAACACAATGGCGTAAATCTGGGGGAATCAATTGATCCACCAAGCGACATATAGTGGATGGTGCATTGCATAGGCCGAATGGCATTACTTTAAACTGGTATAAAGGTCGACCTGGAACATTGAATGCTGTTAATTGTTTAGACTCTGACGTAAGAGGAATTTGCCAAAAAGCATCTTTTAAGTCAAATTTAGTTATAATGTTCGCTTTAGGTAATCTAGAAAAAATTCCATCGATGCTGGGAAGGTGTTACGCATCCCTTTTAGTAGCATCGTTAAGTCTTCGTGCATCTAAGCACAAACGAACTTTATTGGGCTTAATAACGAGACGCATAGGTGAACTCCAAGGGCTTACAGAAGGCTCTATAACATCTAATTGAAGCATGCGATCAATTTCATCATACAACAATTTTTCTACTGCTGGACTTACAGGATAGAAGCGTTGTTTGACTGGTTTAGCATCTCCGATGTCATTGTGGTGCTCTACTAAAGAAGTTCGCCCTAACGAATGTGCAGCATTTGGAAAAAGTAGTTTAACTAACTCTAATTGCTGAATCTCCATTGGCGTTAATAAATAAGAGTTTTCGCTTATAGTGTCCTTTATTGCAATTGATGTACTTAAAGATCCTATAATATTGGGTGCGAGCTCAAAAATTTTCCAAAAATCATGTCCTAATATGAGTTTTTGTTTTATACTGGGAATAATGTACAAACGCATTGGATGTTTAATATCTTTATATGTCATAACGACATCAAGAACTCCGGTAATGGTTTGACTTTCTCCTCCAGCGGTTTTCGCTTTTGATTTTATTGGCTTAAATTCAGAAAAATTTGCGAAGTTTTCCATGGCTAAATTTGAACCAATGCAGCTAATATTAGCTCCTGTATTTAAAAGACCAAGTTCTGTGTAATCTAAAAATGAAACTTCTGCATAACTACGAAGATCGGCAGGATTATTGAAAATTGTGCAAATTTGTAAGTTCCTGTTCTGCTTAATTTCTGCATAATATGCTTTCAGTCTCTGTGTTCTCTTGCTAGGTTGGGGCTCTATATCGTTAAATATTCGATTTCGCACTACAGTGTAGTTTTGAAGTCGTTCTTCATATGGGCGAAAACGAATAGCAGTTGTGCTTGGATAGAATTCTGTTTCTACTCGCGCGCTAATAGGAAGCGAGTCTTGATTAGAAACTTTCTGATCCTCTTCTGTGTTTTTGATTGTTACTGTTTCGGGGGCATCCGGTTGTTGTTGGATGCACCCACTCTCGGGTTTACCGATTTCTTGTTAATACAGGCTTTGCATTGTGGCTTATAAACATTAGGCTGGCCACAGCCATAGCAAAAAATGCGTCGTTCTGAGAGGCAATTCTCCCAGATGTGACCTAAGAGTTTTCGATTAAAGTGTCCTTTATTGCAATTGATGTACTTAAAGATCCAATAATATTGGGTGCGAGCTCAAAAATTTTCCAAAAATCATGTCCTAATATGAGTTTTTGTTTTATACTGGGAATAATGTACAAACGCATTGGATGTTTAATATCTTTATATGTCATAACGACATCAAGAACTCCGGTAATGGTTTGACTTTCTCCTCCAGCGGTTTTCGCTTTTGATTTTATTGGCTTAAATTCAGAAAAATTTAATTTTTTCAGTCAATACAAGTTTGTTTCCTTTTTTCGATGCCACGCCCCATTCGCCCACAATAAGCGAAAAGCCAGACATACCTCGGAAAAAAATACATGTTTTTGGCGAATATCTAGGTAACTATAACACCTAGGGACACCAATTTTGGCATGCAGGTTGCTGTTTGCAATATAAATATAATGACATCAACATTTTTTGGATGCCACGCCTTCTTCGCCCACAATTGCGTTGAAACTTCGAATGCCTCTGGCTCACTTATTTCTTAACGTATAGTTTTGTAACTTAGGATATACTGAAAGACAAATAATATCAAACGATTGTGAAAATTGGATCAAAATCGGACCATAATTAAAAAAGTTTGTCAAACAACCAAAATCGTTACATTCAAGCAAGGCATGACCACGTGCATTGCACTGAGCTGTGCACACAAGCAACGAAAACGAAAAACATGCGAGCGAGACAGACATACAAATATGTGTGCATGTTAAGTTCATGCAGCAGCTACTCCAATTTGAACTCATATAATTGGAAACGAAGCTCAGAGGGTATTACACGGTCGGCATGCCCGATTGACATTTCTTTCTTGTTAAATATTCGATTTCGCACTACAGTGTAATTTTGTAGTCGTTCTTCATATGGGCGAAAACGAATAGCAGTTGTGCTTGGATAGAATTCTGTTTCTACTCGCACGCTAATAGGAAGCGAGTCTTGTATCGAAACTTTCTGATCCTCTTCAGGGTTTTTGATTGTTACTGTTTTGGGGGCATCCGGTTGTTGTTGGATGCACCCACTCTCAGGTTTTCCGATTTCTTGTTAATGCAGGCTTTGCATTGTGGCTTATAAATATTAGGCTGGCCACAGCCATAGCAAAAAATGCGTCGTTCTGAGAGGCAATTCTCCCAGATGTGACCTACCTCATCACAATTCCAGCATTTCAACTTTGCATGTGAAGCACACATTGCTGCAAGCTCTGTATTAACTGAGCACTTAACTGAGTATACTTTTCTACGACCGGTAATAGGTTTAGACTTCATCTTGTTGGACAAGTTTTCACTTAATTGAACTAAGCTACATAAATGTCCTATCGAATTCACAGATTGATAAAGCAATTTCTCACGAGTTTCTTAGAGCAGGTTGTTCTTAAGAATTTCCAATAGCTCTGATTCTTCCACTTTAAGTGAAGACTTATCCATGAGAGACGCTCCTGCTTCATAAAAAGTGGAAAACGATTCTCCAACTTTTTGTTGGTACGATAGTCATCGTACTGTTGACGAAGGGATGAACAAATGTCTGACCAAACTATACTTCTGACTTGCTTGTGGTATCTCCAGTACCAAGGCCAAGTGAACAAAACATGCATGTTCTTGCACATACTTGTATAATCACTGTCCAATGTTTCATTTGTTAATAACTTGATTCTGTATATAAATTCTTCATCTTCTAATCCATCAGGTGAACCATCAAAATGAACTCCCCTCTTTTGCATTATATCTATTATCCTACGGGTGTTCCATATACAAGTGCTTAATGGTGGTGAATCTCGTACGCAAGGTAATGCAGTAGGTTCGCTTTGTTGCGGCTGATTGCTAATCGATAATGAGGACATGACTCGGGAAACCGTCTGCTCTGTCATATTTTGTATTATATCATAATCAACAGGTAGTGTTCTACGAGTATTCGGGTTACGAGTTGCTCGTGATACTCTGGGTCTTCCCCGTGTATATCTGGGCTGAGCGACTTCGGCTTGGTTCAAGCTATGACTTGCATTTAATGAAGATGAATGTGTGCTACTAGCATTTAAAGGTTGAACTTCTTGTGCGTTTCGTGAATAATTATTTTCTGCTAAAGCTAAACTTCTAGCAAGGTTTCTAGTAATAACTCTACCTACTACTTGGGCAGGAGGAGGTACTCTGTCTTGATTT
The DNA here is from genome assembly GCA_035047385.1 of Drosophila tripunctata. Classification (NCBI taxonomy): domain Eukaryota; kingdom Metazoa; phylum Arthropoda; class Insecta; order Diptera; family Drosophilidae; genus Drosophila; species Drosophila tripunctata. The sequence goes on along the minus strand of JAWNPS010000269.1, from coordinate 171,774 downwards.
CGGTTTGGTGAGCAATTGCCTACCACTTACTTCATCTTTTGTGTCTCTATTGGTGTCTTGCAAATACAATAGACTGTATTTGTTGTTCACCAAGTTTCCACACAGTTTTTATGAAACTCATGCTTGCACTCTAATAAAAAGCAAGGATGTGTATCGTCCATTTCTGTCGCACATAGTGCGCATTTGCTATCTGAGTTGCCTCCAGATGAGGAATTTGAGGGACTATTAATTACAGGCATTTTTAATTTAAGCTTTCCTGTGTTGACAATTAAGCAATCCGATATAAAAAATGGTCTATTTAAACTAAACTATAGGGCGAAATTGATCGGCTATCAGATTATTACAATTGCATACTATTCGGCAATGAAACGCTCATGTAGCATATCTCCGATTTCTAGACAATAGCAATCTACAATAAATACTAACAACTGAATAATAATTCTCCTACTAGTGTTGCATAATGGCTGTCACCACATCTATAAATTTAAAATTATAATTCTAATTTAGGGATAATCAGTATTGAATCCGAACTCAGTCGAATTCTCAATGTTCTGGAATTATTTGAACGAGTTTTAAAAATTCTAAAATAAATGAAATTATGGCTTGCTCCATAGCAAATAAAAACGAGCAAGAAATTGTGAAAGATGATAATTTTTGTGTTTTTTTTTTTTTTGTACTATTTAAAATTAATAGATTCTGTAAGGTTTCTCGGTCTAAAAAAAAGACAATGGCGGTCGGAATCCTCTGGTGCCTTTAGCTCATTTGGCGGTGGGGTGGGTTTTGCCATACTTTAACCAAAGCTACTATAGTTAAAATTTTTTAAGACTCCTACCGAAACTACTCATTTAATCGATTTAAAAAAAACCGACTAAAATAACTAAAACTCAAATAATAAACTATTAACAATATTTATGAATTTAATCGGATCGATGTTGAAGGTTATGGATGCGCGGAGACAAAGGAGGCAGTTGTCTCTCGCTTCTTTACCCAACCCGACCATGATCTTTCTATATAGTTTTTGAAAGTTACCCTAAACAAGACTATCGACTCTCTATTACAATGCCATGTCTAACAGGATGACTAACAAAATTCTACTCAAACATTTTCATTTTCATTTCGACTTAACATATTTATTTACTTTTACAAAAAGTATTTCCTTTTTTAGCAACATTATAAACTTAATAAATGCTTATATGCATTTTAAATCTGAATGCCCTTTTTACTTTTCAGTGATTTACAAAATTGGCAAAAATATTATTTTACAGGGTATTATGAAACAACATATTTGCTTCAATGCGTGAACTTATAAATTTACAGGGTATTATGAACCAACATATTTGCTTCAACGAATGAATTTATAAATTTACAGGGTATTATGGAACAACATGTTTGCTTCAATGTGTGAACTTATAAATTTACAGGGTATTTTCTGACTCATCATGGTTTTTTTCAAAGTATTATAAGCATATGAATAAATTTTAGCAAAGAGAATATAAGATTTGATTTTAGTGTTGCATTTTAAATTGTTGTTGAAACCTATAATTTACAAAAATATTTTTTTCTTTTAATTTATCATTTTTACAAATTTGTCCGTTTTTTTTCTTTTTAGCTTCATTTCATTTCAATAATCAAAATAATTAATTCATTTATTTTTGTTTTTTTCTTTTTCCACAATTATAATTTTTTTCTATTTTTGTATATATATTTAATTTTTTTTAATTTTTTATATATTTTTTAAAATATATATTTGTTTTGTATTATTAATTTATTTGATTTAAATTTTCTATTTGATTTGCATTATGTTTCGAATTTACAAAATTTTATTTTTCTGAACTTATCCATTTTATCTTTTTATTCAACACTTTTTAGCTTTCAGCCATATATATTATTTCAATTGTATATAAAAAGCGATCACCAAAAACTACAAATGCTGAGTGCTATAGCACAGGCACTGCAAGATTGGATCTGCTTTATGGTTACTCACTCAGTCACTCAATCCGCGATGAAAGGCCTTCCAGCATGGTGGTGTACTTGGTAATATGAAGGTGCAAAATAATATTTATGGCATGGCTTTTTATAAATTACAATTATAATATTTTAAACTTTTTCCTTTTTTAGTAATATTTGAAATAAATGAATCATTAATTGAATTTAATTACAAAATTTAGAAGTAAACTTTAATTTCATTTTCATTTGGACTTAACAAATTTATTTACTTTTTAAACTTGAGGAGAGTAAAGTGCGGTGTACACATGGTTAATGCCTAATTCCGTAAGAAAAGCGTTAAACTCCTTTGCTTTGAATTGGGAACCGTTGTCGCTAATAATCGTTTCTGGAACTCTAAATTTTTATTATCTGCTTAAGCTAAACTTCGAGCAAGGTTTGTAGTAGTAACACTACCTACTACTGCAATTTGCAATTACCTACCACTAACTTCATCTTTTGTGTCTCTATTGGTGTCTTGCAAGCACAACGGACTGTATTTGTTGTTAACCAAGTTTCCACACAGTTTTTGTGAAACACATGCTTGCACTCTAATAAAAAGCAAGGATGTGTATCGTCCATTTCTGTCGCACATAGTGCGCATTTGCTATCTGAGTTGCCTCCAGATGAGGACTTTAGGGACTATTAATTACTGGCATTTTTAATTTAAGCTTTCCTGTTTTGACCAATAGGCAAAGTAAAAGAATAATCGAGAATAACTTTCTATAACCTTAAACAATCCGATATAAAGAAATCGTCTATTGAAACTAAACTAGAGGGCGATATTGATTGGCTATTAGACTTTTTATAATAGCATACTATTCGGCAAAGGAACGCTCATGTAGCATATCTCTGAGCTCCAGACAATAGCAATCTACAATAAATACTAACAACTGAATAATAATTCTCCTACTAGTGTTGCATAATGGCTGTCACCACATCTATAAATTTAAAATTATAATTCTAATTCAGGGATAATCAGTATTGGATCCGAGCCCAGTCGAATTCTCAATATTCTGGAATTATTTGAACGAGTTTTAAAAATTTTAAAATACATTAAATTATGGCTTGTACCATTGCAAATAAAAAAAACGAGCAATATATTGTGAAAGATGGAAAAATGTTTGTTTCTTTTTTTATAATAGTTGAAATTAATAGAATCTGTAAGGTTTCTCGGTCTGAGATCCACTGTTGAATCTTACAGCTTCGTAGGCCGTACAAAATCTACTATTTGAAGAACTCACTTTTGCGATAGTAAGACCAAGCAAATCTAAACTATGTCAGCATAAATAATACTCAAATATCGACAAGTCAAAAAAAATTATTACAATGTTCTGGGGGGTGTTTTTAACAACTAACAGAAAAGTGGAGATGTCAAAATTAGTAACACTGAAAGCTTAACACTTCTAATACTTTCTGTGCTTCTAATACTTCTCTGCCCCACGTTGGGCGCCAATAACTATGTAGTAGTCGCTTAGTTCTCTGCTATACGTATGCGCTTCAAGACTTTAACAGTTTTTATAGTTACCCTCGATGGGCACCAAAAACTATGTACACGATACCGTCTGAAATATAAGTCTTTGCTAGCTGGTAAAACTTTGTACATACCTTAAGCAGACTTAAGATTAAAATACAAAGATTTTACGTACTGAGATCAATATGGAAAAAGATAATAGCGGTCGGAATCCTCTGGTGCCTTTAGCTCTTTCGGCGGTAGGGTGGGTTTTGCTATACTTCAACCAAAGCTACTATAGTTTAATTTTTAGGACTCCTACTGAAACTACACATTTAATCGATTAAAAAAACCGATTAAAAGAACTAAAACTCAAGTAATAAAATTTTAACAATATTTGTGAGAATAACCGCAAGGTTATGGTAAGTTGTCTCTCGCTGTCTTTATCCAACCCGACCATGTTCTTCCTAATATTGTTTTTAGAAGATACCCTATACACGACTATCGACTCTCTCTTACATTGCCATGTCTGACAGGATTCCTAGCAAATATCTACTCAAACATTTTCGTACTCATTTAGACTTAACAATTGTCGACCACTAACTTCATCTTCTGTATCTCTTTTGGTGTCTTGCAAATACAACAGACTGTATTTGTTGTTAACCAAGTTTCCACATAGTTTTTGTGAAACACATGCTTGCACTCTAATAAAAATCAAGGATGTGTATCGTCCATTTCTGTCGCACATAGTTGAGTTGCCTCCAGATAAAGACTTTGGGGGTCTATTAATTACTGCCATTTTTAATTTACGCTTGTCTGTTTTGACAAATAGGCAAAGTTAAAAAGAAATCGAGAATAACTTTCTATGACCTTAAACAATCCGATATAAAAAATGGTCTATTGAAACTAAACTAGAGGGCGAAATTGATTGGCTATTAGATTTTTTTACAATATCATACTATTCGGCAAGGGAACGCTCATGTAGCATATGTATCTCCGAGTTTCAGACAGTATCAATCTAAAATAAATACTAACAACTGAATAACAATTCTCCTACTAGTGTTGCATAGTTTCTATCACCACATCTATAAATTTAAAATTATAATTCTAATTCAGGAATAGTCAGTATTGGATCCGAACTCATCCGAAAATTCAATATTCTGTAATTATTTGAACGAGTTTTATAAATTTGAAAATCAATTAAAATTTGGCTTGTTCCATTATTTTATTAAAACGAGCAATATATTGTAAAAGATGGTAAAAATGTTTTGTTTGGAAATTAAAAGAATCTGTAAGATTTTTCGGTCTGAGATCCATTGTTTAATCTTACAGCTTCGTAGGCAATACAAAAATCTATTATTTGAAGAACTCACTTTTTCGATAGTAAGACCAAGCAAGTCTAAACTATGTAAGCATAAATGTTATTGTGATAAAATTATCACAATGTTCCGGGGGGTGTTTTGAACAACTTCAAAAAAAAAGAAAAGTGGAGATGTCAATATTAGTAACACGGAAAGCTTAACATTTCTAAGCTTAATACTTTCAGTGCCTAATACTTCTCTGCCCCATATTGGGCACCAAAAACTTATGTAACAGTACACAATAACGGCTGAATTTAAAGTCTTTGCTAGCTGGTAAAACTTTGTATGCACCTTGAACAGACTTAAGATTAAAGTACAAAGATTTTACGTATTGAGATGATAGTTTACATTTTTTTAGGTCTCCTACTGAAACTTCTAATTTAATCGATTTAAAAAAACCGACTAAAAGAACTAAAACTCAAGCAATAAACTATTAACAATATTTATGAATTTAATTGGATCGATGTTAAAGGTTATTAATGCGCGGAGACTGAGGTGATAGTTGTCTATCGCTGTCTTTACCCAACCCGACCATGATCTTTCTATAAAATGTTTTTAACAGGATTACTAACAAAATTCTACTCAAACATTTTCATTTTAATTTCGACTTAACAGATTTATTTACTATTACAAAAAACTATTTCTTTCTTTAGCAACATTATACATTTAATAAATGCTTATATGCATTTTAAATCTATATGCCCCTTTACTTTCAGTTCATTAACAAAATTTGTGAGATTAATATTTTACAGGGTATTTTGGAACAACATGTTTGCTTCAATTCGTAAATTTATAAATTTACAGGGCATTTTCTTGTTTGGCAAAATATTATAAGCCCATTTGCATATAATTTTTAACAATGAGAAGAATATTATATAAATTTGATTTTAGTGTTGCATTTTAAATTGCAACAACAACTCAATATGCCCTGCACTTAATTTTTTCTGCATTGCCATATAATATTTTTCACGATATTTATCACTTTCACTACAACGATTGGTGGGTGGAATTGACGTCTCCTACGGCGACTTTCTTCAACAATCCTAAACAATCCATTCATTCGCCAGGCTCTGACGGTGTGCCTGGCTCTGTTTTAAAATATTGTGCTGAGTCCATATGTAAGCCATTGCTTATGTTATTTAATCTATCAATTAATTCTTCATCTTTCCCAATTGTATGGAAAGATTCATTTATTATCCCACTTTATAAAAAAGGACTCAAATCTGAAGCTAAGAACTATAGGGGCATTTCAAAGCTTTCGGCAATTTCAAAATTATTTGAAAAGATATAACTTCACACCTTCAGCACCTTTCTCGCTCAGTCATTTCCCCAACTCAGCATGGCTTTGTAAAATCTAGATCAACAACCACTAACCTCTTAGAGTTTACATCACTTATAATTGATTGATTCAAAAAACGGATGCAAACTGACGTTATTTATACGGATTTTAGTAAAGCCTTTGACTCTGTAAATCATTCTCTACTCATCCATAAGCTTGACCTTTATGGTTTTCCAAACAACCTTCTACAACATGATCTTGACGCATTTTCTTCTTGGTGTCGAGTAAACCTCTTAGCAGTGCACTGTTTTAATGATTTCATTAAACGTTTTAATGATCGATGAACCTGCAGATGTTATACCCCCAAGGGCACTTAAAGCTGTTAAAATCGGTAACAATGGTAAGGCTCCTCCAGTTTTTGGTACGCTTATGATTCGAGGGATAACGGCTTGCTTTTTCTTTCCACTCAAAGAATTAATCGCATTTTCAATATCATTTGGTTTTTCAATTTTAAGTGCTTGAGTCGCCAACTTTATAGCATTGGGAAATATTTTTTTCACTACTTTTTCACTTTTTTAGATTTTTTAGATTTATTCATCTTATTCCTGATCCCCATACCAAATTTTACTTTGGCTTTCATTGCGTTTGTTACTAAAAGTGCGCTAGCTCTTTCGGCCCAACTACTATCAGCTGCTGTTACTCGTGAAGGCGTCAATTGTTGAGCGTTTTAATCGAACTCTTAAAAACATGATGTGGAAGGAGTTTAGCATTAATGGTTCTTACAAGTGGATCGAATTATATAGGGAGTTGGTTGACAAATACAATTATACAATTCATAGAACGATCAAAATGAAAACTATTCAAGTTTACAAGGCAAATGAGTACAAGCTTCTAAAGACAGTTTATAATAATGCTGATAAGCAGATATTTAAAAAACCCAAGTTCAAGATCGGTGACAATGTACGCGTAAGTACATTTAAGCATGTGTTTTAGAAAGGCTATACACCCAACTGGACTACCGAAATTTTTAGAATCAGACTAGTACAAAACACACAGACAAGAACATATTTATTAGAAGACTATCAAAGATGTGAAATTAAATGTTCTTTTTATGGAGAGGAATTGAAAAAAACAAACTACACAAGCAGCTATCTAGTAGAGCAAATTATAAAAAATGAGTAAAGTTTTAGTAAAGTGGCTTGGTTTTTCGAGAGATCACAATAGTTGGATCGATAAGGATGATATTTTATGAGTTCGAATAAAAGAAACTACAAACATAATATTTTAGTCAGTTCATCTAGTACCATCAAAATGTCAGTATCGTTGACGGCTAGCGGAAATTCATCGAAATTAACAGCACATTATATATATATCCCTCCTATTGAGTTATCTGAGAAATATGAATGTGCTTTAGTGAATTTTCATTAATACAACTCTATTGCAAACGTAAATGCCAGTAATAATCGATTTTATTATGATAAAAAAGTGATTTCAGTTCCAACTGGAGCATATGAATTTATAGACATAATATAATTAACATAATAAGCGCAGAATTCACAAGAAAGGGAAATGACATTGAAGAGTTGATAATCGAAGCAAACAATAATATGCTTCAGACATCAATTTTATCTAAAAAACATGATATACACTTTGAAAAAGAAAATAATATTGGTTCACTTTTTGGTTTTAAATCTGCAATATATCGAAAAATTAAAACACATATTTCTGAGTTACCCATAAATATTACTTAAGTAAATTATGTGAGAATCGAATGTAGTATTGTAAAATCATCATATATGAATAACACACCAGCACACACATTACATGTATTTGCTGTTAATGTCGCACCAGGATATAAATTGAACACTAGCGAGATAGGTTCTCAAACCATTCGAGTACTTGATCAATGAATGAATGAAATCAATGGTATTGAAATTGATCGCACTCGCTATGCTGGTAATGTTGGTTCACTTCTTGGTTTTAAATCTGCAATTTATCGAAAAAATAAAATACATATTTCTGAGTAACCTGTAAGAATTGAATTGAATTGAACACTAGAGAGATAGGTTCTCTAACCATTCGAGTACTTGATCAAGACGGAGACTTAATCGATTTTCGTGGTGAAGAAATTACAATACGATTGCACTTGAAACCTAAATAAATATGATTAGTTTCCGCGCTTTGCTTCTTTTGGTTACGACAATTTTTAGCGAGATGACCATTATAAAAATGTAAAAAAAAAATATTGAATCAAGTATAGAAGATTACAGTCGTGCTTGTGCGATCGTGTTAGACCCTGAGCCAGAAAAGTCAGGAATTAAAAAAACAAGAAAGAAATGTTTTCTTTGGCACGTCAAAGAATGAATACCCTTGCAAAACCCCCTATGAATTTGCTTGTACACAGTGCCTTACTTTCAATTTTCAAATTATAGCACCTATATGACAAAAATGTCGGATCAGAATAAAAATTAAGTTTTCTCATGCGTGAATTTTGTTTCGAATGCTCAAAGGACACAAAACTTTTTCTTACCAAGTATTTTCAGCCGATTAGTGCTATGGTAGCTATATGATATAGTAGTCTGATTGGAATAAATTTGGATAAAATCGCTCAAAAGACAAAAAAACATTTTAGTACTAAGCATTTCTAGCCGATTGATACTATGACAGCTATATGATATAGTAGTCTGATCGGGATAAAATTTGGTTTGCACATGGAATTTTGTAATAAAATCGTATTGAGTGAATTTGAATAAAATCGCTCAATAGACAGAAAACATTTTAGTACTAAGCATTTAATTGTTCCTATGGCAGCTATATGATATAGTGGTCCGATCAGATTTAAATTTGGTTTGCACATGGGATTTGGTACTAAACATGTATTGAATAAATTTGGTTCACATTGCTAAAAAAATATATTTTTAACCGATTGTTCCTATGCAGCTATATGATATAGTGATCCAATCCGATTTTAACATATAAACTGCCTGCAGGGAGAATACGCATGAGTACCACATTTCATTAAGATAGCTTTAAAACTGAGAGACTAATTCGCATAAAAACTTAAGACGGACAGGCAGACGGACATGGCTATATCGACTCTACTGTTGATGCTAGTCAAGAATATATATCTTTCATGGGGTCTGTCGTCGTCCCTCTATGCATTACAAATATCGTGACAAAAACAAACCACCCTCTGCAAGGGATAAAAAGTCAATTTTTCTTAGTTGAAAACAAATTTCTACTACCGAGGACCGAGTCCGAGACCATGCTCTTCACAGGCGAGCACTTTTCTCCCTTCGCCACCACACTTAAAATAAACCGTCGTCAAATGATTTTATTTGGATCTTTGGCCAAGCAAATTTTTTGCCAAAGAAAGTGAACTTAACTAATATTAACCAAATTTAATTGAAATGTTTTGATTATTTTTCAACAGATTTGTATTTTTAAGCAATCTTTCTTTTAAAAATAAATAAGTCGTCAACAAAACATTAACTTTACAGTTTTTAGTTCGCAATTTGTGGGCAAAGGGTGCGTGGTATCCAAAATATTTAAAGCGGAATATTTTTATATGATATCCTGCATACAAATTTTTTGGGTTTCTAGCATTCATATTAAGAATGTCAAAAATCAACTGCTTCTCTAATTGTGGGCAAAGGCGGCGTGGCATCCAAATTTGAAAATAAACTTGATCTGCGTAATAGAGCAACAAAGCTTTTGGAGAAACAGGCGTTCATATAGACGGACAGATGGGCAGACAGGCAACATTTCGCACAAATTCATTAATCTCTTTTGCTCTTTTTTTACAAAGATCAAAGATTTTACAAAGCCATGACAAGTTGGGAAAATGATTGAACATCAAGTGTGCTGAAGATAAAAAGTATTTGTCTATTCAAATAATTTTGGAATTGTCGATAGCTTTGGAATTCCCCAATAGTTCTGAGCTTCCAACTTGAGTCGTTTTTTACAGAGTGGGATAGTAAATGAATCTTTTTAAACAAGTGGGAATTCTTGCATTGTCAGTTGTGAGAAACTCATTTTGAAGAAATCACAAAATTAAAAAACATTTCGAAAAATAAGAAATATAGTTTGTTATATTCGCTATCAATTAAAAATATTTTTTTTGAGCATTTATACATTTTTTGAGTCATTCTTAATTCTCGCAATCTCCAACTATCGCTTTTTAGACCCTGAGCTCTTTGAAAAAGAGCAAAAGGGATTAATGGTTTTGTGCGAAATTTGTCTGTCTGTCCGTCTGTGTGAACGCCTGTTTCTCAGCAAGTATAATAGCTAGAGATTCCATTCTTTTTGCAGAAGCTTCGTAGCTCTGTTACGCAGATCAAGTTTATTTTCAAATTTGGATGCCACGCCCCCTTTACCCACAATTAGAGAATCAGTGGGGCTATCTCGATTTTTGACTTTCTTAATACGAATGCTAGAAAGCCCAAAATTGGTATGCATGATACTGGATACCACATAAACATATTCCTCTTAAAAAAATTTGGATACCACGCCCCCTTTGCTCACAAGTTGCTAACAAAATGCTGTATAGTTAACATTTTGTAGGCGAATTATTTTTTTCAAAAAGAAAATTTGCCTAATAATACAAATCAGTCGAAAAATAATCAAAACAGTTCAATTAAATTTAGTTAATATTAATTAAGTTCACTTTGTTCGGCAAAAAATTTGTATGGCCAAAATTCCAAAGAAAATCATTTGACGATGATTTATCTTGAATTCTACTTAAGTATGTATTTAAGCCTCCACTCCCAAAAGAGTGTGGTGGTGTAGGGAGTAGAGTGATCGCCTGCAAATAGCAGGAGGATCTAGGGTTCGATCACCGGTATCGCAAACTTTTTCTTAACTAAAGAAATTTTACTTTTTTTATTCCTGACTTTTTTGAAAAAAAATCACTTTTTTAAATGCCACGCCCCTCCGCCTACAGGAGAAAACAGTATTACTGTCCATATTTTCTTTTTACAACTATCGTTTTCTTAAATTAATGTTTTTAACTAAATGCAACTCATAGATAAGATGTAGAGTTGTATTAAAATGCATTCATTTATGTAAGTTCAATTTAATTTTCTTTTAATCAAATAAATATTATCTGGATACTTGCTCAATTAAATTTCTTTTAATCAAAGTATTATTTTTAAAATACTGGTTCAGGGTCTTCTACAGTCCCGTAAGTTCGACTGTAATCATTCTTACTTGTTTTACTTAGATATTCGCACAAGATCATGTATTTTTTCCGAGGTATGTCAGGTTGTACGCTTATTGTCAGCTTCAACAAAATTGGTTCCCAAGTCTGATCGTCTTTTAATTGGAACTCCTCTTCTATTTACATAGTTTAGAATGCACAGTGTGCAAGCATCGTTTGAAAAATCTTCTGCTAATTCTAGATGCATTGCTCGTATTGTTAAGCAAGTGAATGAAGCACACCATCTTTTTTCATGGCGTCTTCCAACTGCTGGTAACTCTAGATGCCTTACTCGTATTGTTAGTAGTTAGTAATTGGGGGTGAAAATGGTGAGCAATGTTAGCGGAGGAATTGGAGGCAATTTCCCTCAAAAATATCCCTCAAAAAAAATGGTGAGCTCACATTGCTCATTGCAATTGGAGGAAATTTCCGTCAAAAATTTCCCTCAAAAAATGGTGAGAAATGTGAACGGAGGAATTGGAGGAAATTTCCCTATTTTTTCCCCTATACCATTTTTTTTTATCGCTAAAAATGTCTTCCTGATGAATATTTTCCATATTTTTTTTTTTCCTATACCATTTTTTACCGCTAAAAATTTCTTCCTGATGAAAACTTTCCCTCTTTCTTTTTCCCCCGCTAAAAATTTCTCATCTCTGAAAATTGTACCTCTCTCTTTTTTTCCCTCTCTCATTTTTTCCCTCTACCAATATTTTTCCCTCTCTCATTTGTTCCCTCTCTCTCGTTGACTCACACCACCGATCCAAACCACCTTTTTCACTATCTAATTTTTTCTCTCTTGTTTTTTTCTCTCTCATTTTTTCCCTCTACCAATATTTTTCCCTCTCATTTTTTCCCGTCTCTAGCACACACACCACCGATCAACATCACACCACCGATCCAAGCCACCTTTTTCCTTCTCTCATTTTCCTCTCTCTCATTGACTCACTCTGCTACTAACAAAATTCAACAAGATCGACGGCAGACCCTGTTCTGGGTTAGGTTTGCTCTCTGTGTGTATAACTACCAATCAGGTTTAAGTTTTCCCTGTGAGAGAGAATATTTTCTTCTTCTCACGTTCAGACGTTTCCGGTGTTAGCGTTGTAGGGCCCCTAAGAAAAATTGTTGGCTCACCTACAGATCTTCGATTTAAGAAACATGACCAAATAAAGTAATATAATGTGGTTTTTATTTAATTTTTTGTTTTTAAATCTATGGACAATGAAAATATTCTTAATAAAATATATATTAATTTTTAACATGTGTTTTACATAATCGCTTATTTAAAAACGTGTAGCGTTGTATAATTTTTGAGCATTTTTTAGGCGATGAACATGGTAGAATTTCTCAATGTATGGCATGGCAATATTCAATATATTCAAGTCTCGAAAATGTATAACGTCTGTTGGAGCATATACTTGTATATTTAGTTAGCATAAGAGAAAACATTGAAATTGTTAGATAGATCAAACGAACATATTGAATTTGCCTATATTGTACTCTAGTTCTCTTATACTTAAGCTAGCATGTAAGTCTTCGTATATTTGTATGCAACTGCACAGCTGTTGTGCCAGTCAGTCGACAAGAACTTTCGTTTAGAACGCACGCACGCCACCAAATACCTTTCCGCGATTGACTAAGTCCAAATATATTGTAATTAATATTGAAATTGCAATTCGTTCTATATATTTGATTTCTCGATTTTTCATTGGCGCCCGAGCAGGGACTTTCAATCGCGTTCGTCGGTCTATTTAGACAATTTCAAGGTTTGGTTTGGTTGTGCGTGTCGTTTGAGCTTTGTTTCGTTGTTTGCTGCTTTGGTCTTCAAAGTCTGGACAATTTGAATTTGATCTTTGGACACGGTTGCAGATTTAAGACTGTCGGTTCCCGCCCCTATCCCAGTTATTGGAGAGAATACCCAGAATTGAGCCCATGAGCGTCTCTTCTGATGACAAGGTAACAGTGCCCAAACGAATCAGTGCATAGGACAGCATATGTAAATGCATACATGTATGTACATACGTATGTAAATTAAATGCAAGCATAATTGCAGCATATTTACTTGTACAAATAAAGCGCCCTAATTTATTGCACATAAAAGATATTGCGTTTCGGCACTGAGAAAATGTAATTTGTGAACAAAATAAATGAAGCAAAACATACATAATTGTCATAAATAAATATAAACCGTTAACATTTTTAAAGTTCTAGAGTTTATATATATATTTATATGTACATAATTGTCGTTCGCTCTAATTCCGCTGTTCGCCAAGATCTGCATACTTACGGTGGTGGTTTTTGATCTTCGTTTTAGTTGTTGCTTGCACATAGATAACGGTGCGCTACATACATACATACATACAAACATAGGTAAGCAGAGCAACTGCAAGCAAGTTGTTTTTCGGTATTTGCTTTCGCTTGTTGTTGTTTTAACTTTCGTGTGCTGCTGCCTATTTATAGTTTGTCGCCAACTCCAAATTAACTCTAATCAGCCGATTATCGTCTATCAGCTGAATATCTGTGATCAGTTAATTACGCTTGCGCTTTTCGCTATTGTTTGTTGTTGCCAACGATCAACGCTCGCCTGCATACACTTGCATTGGAGTTGTTGTTTTGTTTTTGAGGGCCAGCCACCGCGTAACTTGTGACCAACTGCTAAGTAACTTTAATCAGCCGATTATCGTTAATCAGTTGATTATCTTGTGCAGACACTCTTGATCGTTCGCTAAGTCGATCTCGCTGTTGTTTTGTTAGTTACTTTACATACGCTTGCGCTAGAGCTGTTGTTATCGCTCTACCCCGTTATAGTTTCGCTAATCAGCCGATTATCTTTAATCAGCTGATTATCTTTGAGTATCCAAATATCTCTAATCAGCTGATTATCTTTGGTACGGATACACATAAGTGCATTAATTTAGAATCGAATTTTATAGAAATTCAATATGGCACATAAATCAGACCCAAGCAAATTTGAGATACAGTGCCGGCTAGATATTCTTAATTCGTATATTTCCAAGGCAATGGATCTACAGTCAGAAATTGATACAATAGATCCTGACAATACTAGCCGTGCGATGCATGAGGAAACATGTATTCTTGCCCGCTCTTCATACATGGCTGCTCTTAGTGCACACCAAGTATCAGAGAATCCCCCTCCAGTTTCTTACCGTTCTCATCTGCCCAAACTTCAGTTGCCCAAATTCAGTGGTAAACACTCTGAATATAGGCAATTCATTAGTCTATTCGAAAGTTTGGTAAATTCTGATCGCTCACTGTCAAATATAGAAAAGTTCAACCATCTGATATCGTGTTTATCGGACGAGGCTTTAGGTACCATTAGAGGGTACCAGGTCTCTGATGCAAACTATCCAAAAGCATTAGAGAGCCTGAGTCGAGTTTACGACAATAAATGCCTCATATTCTTTGACACTCTCGCCCAGCTTTTCGATATTGAGCCAATGATATGACCAAGCCATCGGCAGTAGGTATTCGCACAATGGTTGACTCGGTTTCAGCAATTTTTGACTCGTTAATGTCAGTTGGAAACGAGCAAGATTTCGCCAATGCAATTCTAATACATTTAGTAATGTCCAAAGTAGATTCTGTCACGAAATCTAAGTATGAGAATGAAGCAAAAGTCTGAAATAAAGCATGAAAGAAGCAGCAAATCTTCATTTGCATGCACACTAAGGTGGAAAAGCAAGCAGAACCCATGTGCCATTATTGCAGTGCCAATCATTTGATTGGAAGTTGCCAAGGGTTCATAGCGTTGCCAGTTGACGAAAGATTTAAGTTCGTAAAGTCCAGTCAACTTTGCATAAATTGCTTGTATTTGGGGCACAGAGTGTCCAACTGCACTGCGTCGAAGTGTAGAGTTTGTTCTCAGCCTTACAACACTCTTCTTCACAAATACGCGCCAGTTAAGCCGCCTCAAGTAACTGTTAATCCTGCTCAAGTGAACCATATTGCAAGTAATGTAGATCAGGTGAACCATATTGAAAGTAATGTCAATCAGGTCGTACTTGCAACCGCGGTGGTTTCTATTCGTGACAGATTTGGTAACAGTCGGAACGCTAGAGCCTTGTTAGACTCAGGTTCTCAAGTCAATCTGATGACGGAACACTTAGCTCAGAAATTGCGACTTAAGCGCAAGAGCAAGTGTTTAAGCGTTAGATCAGTTGGACAGTCGAGATTGGTCGTATCGTATCATCTCGTGTTAATGCTCACCAGTTCAGCGCCGAGTTTTGGGTGCTAGACTCGATTTCTAGCAGGCAGCCATTTAGGAATCTTCCCATTAATCGGTGGAGGATTCCTTCAAATGTTGATCTGGCTGACCCTGAGTTTCACAAACCCCAACAAATAGATTTACTACTGGGAGCAGACTTGTTTTTCGACTTGTTATGTACTGGAAAAATTAGATTGGCTAAGAATGGTCCAGTACTGCAAAATACATTGCTTGGTTGGGTAGCATCAGGGAGGTGCAAGAATTCGCTTACCAAAAGCCCTTTATGCTGCGCAATCATGCAACCTAGAGAAGAGTCTAGGATTGAGGCTCGAGTAGATCGGTTTTGGGAGAAAGAGGCTATCCCAAAAACAAATATTTCTACAGAGCAAATGATTCGATTGATAGGACACTTTGGGATCAGCATACAGCTCAAGACTGAAACCCAAGGGTCGAAACTCAAAGAAGTGCATTTGAGTTATATGAAAAAGTATCTCGAACTTGGTTACATGTCACTCCAAGGTATTATAGTTCCACCAGGACCGCAATTCGTCAATCCACACCAGTGCGTCCTGAGACCTGAAATTAGTGTAGTCGTACCTACTATTCAGAGGGATCTAAACTTTTCGATTCGAAGGTTTCGTCTGAACCGATATGCCCTCACGGCAGACATTAAAAATAGTCTGGTGCCCGAAATTTTGGATTCGGGAAAATTTCAATTGGCTAAATGGTTTTCGAACCATCATAATATAATTAAAGAAGGCGGAAACAAGAAGCTGTTGGGAATCAATGATTCCGATTCAAGAACTGTAAAGGCAGAGGTAGCTTCATTCGAAACACAGTCGATATCCAGACTCGAGTTGTGTCAAGCGTACCCGTTAGCCCAGTTATGGTCTGCAACTAAGTATAAGTTCGACCGATATCGAATCGAGAGTGTGAATTTCTTGACTGACTCAGAAATCGCACTACATTGGAGATATACTTCCCCTTCATTTGTAGCAACATTTGCAGCCAATCAAGTTGCAGTCATCCATAAGATGACCAATAAAGTACCTTGGAGACATGAACTCAGACAGTTCGTTTGGCTTGATAAAACCGAGTCTAAAGTTTGTGAGCTTCAAATTTATATGTATATGGTTAGATTGACTGGAAAGTGTGTCGAAAATGCTCAAATAGAATGCACTCTGTTAGTGCGAAAGTGCCTCGATTGCTCTAGGCATAAACCGAAGCTAGTGGTGCAAATAATTGGTACCTTGCCGGCAGATCCCTTGTCAGCTGTTCGGTTCGTTGATATTATTGAGATCGATTTTTGTGGTTCTATAAAGGTTTCGTTGCGAACTAGCGGACGAGCCCCTATTAAAATTAATATTTCGGTGCTCGTATGTTTTGTTTCAAAAGCTGTTCATATAAAATTTACTGTCGATATGTCTATTAAAGCCTTTGTTTGCCACTTTAACAGCTTCATTGCTCGACCTGGCATCCCCGCTCGGTTTACCTTGGACAAAGCGACGTACTTCGTGGGGACGAGCAATCAGGGGAAAGAAGTTCCGGAGGCAATCGACCAGAAGAAGAACGATGCAACATGGTGGCCGGCGATGAAACTGCCATGGTCATGTCAAACCGCACAGGACACAAGCTGGCGAGGCTACTATTGGTTTGAAGGCGATCCCTTCAAGGTGGCCGGGATGTTGGAGCATATACTTGTATATTTAGTTAGCATAAGAGAAAACATTGAAATTGTTAGATAGATCAAACGAACATATTGAATTTGCCTATATTGTACTCTAGTTCTCTTATACTTAAGCTAGCATGTAAGTCTTCGTATATTTGTATGCAACTGCACAGCTGTTGTGCCAGTCAGTCGACAAGAACTTTCGTTTAGAGCGCACGCACGCCACCAAATACCTTTCCGCGATTGACTAAGTCCAAATATATTGTAATTAATATTGAAATTGCAATTCGTTCTATATATTTGATTTCTCGATTTTTCAACGTCCTTAAACTCTTTTAAAAACTCCTCAATTTTCTGCTTTGTGAGTTTCATTTTTTGAATATATGCTTCTGCTTATAGAAATTTCCTTATTATCCCCGTCAACGATGTGTACTCAACTAAGCGATCATGAATTAGAACGCAATATACTTTAGTAGCCCTCGAAGTATTTCCTTAAGTCTCAATTTGAATTTTTATATCACTAGAACCAGTTTTAACCATTTCATTTTGATATATAAGATCTACAACAACAATTGGCGCGTCATCCTTAAATTGTGAGATTGAGAGAAGTGGCTCTGAACTCTCTTTCATGTAATAGCTAGCTTGGAAATTGCTATACATATCATAGAGAGTTGCAATTCGTCCATGAGCAAATTTCAAGTTCATATCTCCGTAAGGAAAGGATTCTGAATTAAAAAATTCTTTTAAATTACTTAAATTGGAGTGAATAATTTTATCATTCTCTTCAAATACAATAAGAGCAGATCGTGGACGTTCTGTAGATGCTGCTAGTTTAACGTTCCATATATGATTGGAGCCATCTACTAACAATGGGTTCATATAACAATCCTAACTACGAAATGGAATGCTCAAAGGTTTGCCGTGTTTTATCAAATTTAACTGTTTCAGTTTAGCACTATCGCTTAGTTAAATATGAGGAATTTTCCATGTAATATTTGTAATAATAAGTTTTTGTTTCACTTCTTCTGTTGCCTTATATAATGATCTGTTAAAATCTTTATTCATAATCAAAATCAACTCATGCTTGCAATTAACAATAATTTTTTTAAAGTCTTCGGCGAAACCCATTACTTTTCTCAAAAGCAAAGAAAAGTTGAAATATTCAGCATCCATTTGTCTATTAAGAAACCATCCAGCATTTGCAAGCATATCACTTTCTCCTTTATTCAGTGACACTAAATTTTTCCATGTTGTAGTAGTACCAACATAGCGAGTGTGATCAATTTCAATACCATTGATTTCATAACATATTTCCTCAAAAAGATGCGAAACGCAATTGTTTAGTAGTTTACCTGCTACTGCTTTAATAGGGGTAATATCAGATATAAATCCCTCAACATTAATATAACTCTCGCAAGGTAGTACATATAGATCCTGATTTTGAATAGATATCCTAATCTCATCGTTGTTATTAAATGATTGTAAATATGATGAATAAGTATGATATTCTTTCTTTGTAATGTTCTCAAAACAATATGGTTTTTCTTCAATATTTATCACTTCTATTTTAAATATTCTTCACTTTTAGACCAATAGACTTTAGAAATAGTTTATTTTGTATTGTTAGCTTAGTGCTTGTACAGCGTGTTGACTCTTTATTAAAAATAATCATATTTATTTAGGTTTCAAGTGCAAGCGTATTGTAATTTCTTCACCACGAAAATCGGTCAAGTCTCCGTCTTGATCAAGTACTCGAATGGTTAGAGAACCTATCTCTCTAGTGTTCACTGGTAAATGGATAAGGTTTTTATTTATATCCTTAAATTTTATTTTTTTTGTACAAGGCTCTCCACAGAATATTGGGGACATACCAAATCCAAAGGGGTGGGAAAGTAAAAAAACAAATTTAGTGCACAAGTGTGTATTAAAATGGCCGCCATACCCACCGAAACATCCATTATTCCTGCCAAAAATGACTTAATGATTACCCTAAGTAACAGTACAAGGCCGTCCACGGATAATTGGGGTCATATCAAAGCCAGTAGAGCTATTGGAAAGTCAAAAAGGAGTGGGAAAGTAGAAAAACCAATTTAGTGCACAAGTGTGTATTAAAATGCCGCCATTGGTGACCCTAGGTGTTATATTAACTGAGATATTTGCCAAAAACAGGTATTTTTTTCCGAGGTATGTCTGGTTTTTCGCTTATTGTGGGCGAACGGGGCGTGGCATCGAAAAAAAAAGATTCTTGTATTGACTGACTAAATATGTGGTCGAAACTGACCAAAACGGATATTGTAGCTCTTACCATCTCTGAGATCTGTTTGTTCATACGGACAGACGGACAGACGCACAGACGGACAGACGGACATGGCTATATCGACTCGGCTTGTGATGCTGATCAAGAATATATTGTAAGGACGGTTCTAAGCCGGGGTACAGATCTCAGTCTGCCCAGGGCTCGAACCAACAAGAAAATTTGTTGTCTGCTGAGACGCTGTGTTAAGGGGGAGGAAACACGTTAGGTTGGGTTAGGGACGAACACGACAAACATACATGCACTACGATGCCCGCGCCACTGCGGCGTGACTGTCCTGAAAGATCGGGGGCAGCACGGGTGCAACCTCATGCATGCTTCGGCCGATCTTGGCAGACCCAGAGATGCCGGGATTGTATCGCGCGGCGACGGGATCAGATCCTCGTTCAGTCACTACTTTCGTTAGTAAACTACTGCCGGGATTGCTCACACGGCGACGGGATTATATCCACGTCTCTTTTACTACGGCGGTTAGGTTATGTTGCCGGGATTACTCGCGCGGCGACGGGACTATATCCACGTAATAGTGTTGGGTGTTAGGGTTAGCAAAGAATACTCGGGGTTAAGTTCCAATTCACGATCTTTATTTTGTTAATTGGGGTTACACTTGGGCGACCTCGCACCCCTTCCCCAACTTAACCTCTCACTCTACTCACTCTGGTTGTTTGTGTTGGTACGTGCCAATTTGCAACGTCCAATCTCTCTTGCTGCCGATCACAAAGTGATTTGTCGCTCGCGCTCGCGTCGGCGCGACGGTTCTAAGCCGGGGTACAGATCTCAGTCTGCCCAGGGCTCGAACCAACAAGAAAATTTGTTGTCTGCTGAGACGCTGTGTTAAGGGGGAGGAAACACGTTAGGTTGGATTAGGGACGAACACGACAAACATACATGCACTACGATGCCCGCGCCACTGCGGGGGGACTGGCCTGTAAGATCGGGGGCTGCCGATCACAAAGTGATTTGTCGCTCGCGCTCGCGTCGGCGCTTACCCTCGGCAGCGCAGCTTCACCAACCCTTTTGTCGCTTTGTAGCTTTGCCGCTTTTCTTGTGGTGAACTGCGCTGTTTGCAGGGTTGCGTGCTCGCGATTATTCGCCAATGAGCGCGGGCGACAATCGAATAATTGCAAATTAAATCAACTTAAAATTAAACAACAATCAATTTGATTTTTGGCCTCCATTGATCTTATAAACTAAAGTTTTCTATAATAATAATATTAATACTGATAATAATAATAACAATAGCCGCTTCAATGGCTCTAGCCGGGAATTCAAGATTTTCCTTAATAGTAACCAAAAAATACCAAAATACTGAACGTGCCTTCACTGGCCCTACTTCTAGCCCTATACTATACTTAACGCTACCAATCTTACAAACTACCAAATAAACGAATGTAAGGCGGTCATTGAGGGGGCCGCCTTACACCCCCCCTTTCTTCAGGGACATTACCGTCACCGCTCCAGTCCTGGAGATGGTAACGGTATACTCGTCAACGCCGTCCTCTACTCGGAATCGCGTGCGGCGACTCCTCCCGCGATGCGATTCCACCTCTCGCCGTATCAGCGCGATTGTCCGCTCCTCCAGCTTGAAACCTCTAGGCACGACCCGCCAGTTATGCGGGATCAATGGGAGTGGCATTGGCGTCGGCACCGGCAAAGTGCCCGACAGCTCCGCCAAACCATCGTCCAAGTTGGGCTCCCAACCCTCCAGCACGTCCTCCAAATCTGCCAGAATCTCAGCGTCGGTCGGCGACGGTGCGAGTTCGGGCGTGTCGATGGGCGCGGGGGGCGTGGGCGCTCTGCGATGCGCGACAACAGGAGGCGCGATGTCGACGCTGTCGACGCTGTACGCTCGCTTGCGCAGGCTGCGCGACGCCCATGAACCCTGCAGAGCCTGGCCACGCTTCCTCAAAGGGCTCCTCGGCGAGCTCTCTGGACAGCAACGTCGGGAGCTACGGCGTCTCTTCGACCGCCCTGGCCGGTTGTTTACGACGCCGGGGCGGTATCGGATGCTGATCCTCGGGAAGATGCTGCTCGGATCGACCTCGAGGGCAGCCCTGCCAAAACGCCGACGGAACAACGGACCGTTGTCCTCCTCCGACTCCGCTGATTCGAAGTCGGCCACGTACCGGGCCCGGCTCATTGCCTCGGCTGGTGGCGGATGGCGAGATTGGCGGTGGTGTCCGCACTCTCCTCGTCGGACTCCCAGAATCGTCGCGCATACGGGGAATTGCTCGCAGCGTCGACCCCCGTCTGCGCCAACTCGATATCGGCGGGCTCAACGCTGCCAATTACGCTGCCTGCGCTGTCGGCCTCTGTCTGCGCCTCCTCCAGCTCAACGGGCTCGTCGACTACGTCGCCCGTGGCGACGTCACCCTCCAGTTCGTCCTGGACCTGCTCCTCCTCGTCGTCTTCCACGTCCTCTTCCTCCAGACCGCCCTCACCCGTTTCGCCGTCTGATTCGGGGTCGCTGGGGTCCGGGGACCATGGCTCCTCGTAGTACGGAGGTGTCTTCCGCAGCGTCGGGGCATCTACGTACGCCGTCGTCGTGGTTATACGCATAATCATGAAGGCGTCGTCTAGCCTCTCCATGATGTTCACCGTGCTCCTGTAGACGGTATGTAGCTATTATTTCTCGCCAACTACTGATATTAATATTTAGTCTACTACATTACTACTGTTATTCCTTTTAATTTTTAATCTACTAATTGTTAGTTTATGAGGGGTTCGCCTAATGTTAGCCTCAACGGACCGTTGTCCTCCTCCGACTCCGCTGGTTCGAAGTCGGCCACGTACCGGGCCCGGCTCATTGCCTCGGCTGGTGGCGGATGGCGAGATTGGCGGTGTGGTGCGATGATTGAGCTGTCCGAACTCTCCTCGTCGGACTCCCATAACCGTCGCGCATCCGGGGAATTGCTTGCCCCGTCGACCCCTGTCTGCGTCTCCTCCAGCTCAACGGACTCGTTGCCGCCCGCTATGCCGCTTGCTCTGCCGGCCTCTGCCTGCACCTCCTCGATCTCAGCGGGCTCAACGCTGCCAATTACGCCGCCTGCGCTGTCGGCCTCTACCTGCATCTCCTCCAGCTCAACGGGCTCATCGACTACGTCGCTCGTGGCGACGTCACCCTCCAGCTCGTCCTGGACCTGCTCCTCCTCACCGTCTGCCACGTCCTCTTCCTCCAGACCGCCCTCACCCGTTTCGCCGTCTGATTCGGGGTCGCTGGGCTCCGGGGACCATGGGTCGGGGCATCCATGTACGCCGTCGTCGTTGTTATGCGCATAATCATGAAGGCGTCGTCTAGCCTCTCCATGATATTTACCGTGCTCCTGTAGACGGTATGCAGCGGGCGTTGAGAGCGCTCTTCCTCCTGGCGCGGCCGGTAGTACGCCCTACCGCGCCGGGGATCTCGCTGCCCGTGCTGCTCACCGCCTTGAGCTCCCTCGTCCGCTTCAGCGCCTGGGTAGGGATCGGTGGCATCGCTATCCACATCTTCTATGACGACGCCCGGAGCCTCGTCGAAGTTCACGTCTTCGCTGCTGATGCTGATGATTTCGTCTTCCATCTGCAACTTAAAATAATTACTAACTAATTTCTTTTCTCCAATTTCCTATTATTTCTCGCCAACTACTGATATTAATATTTAGTCTACTACATTACTACTGTTATTCCTTTTAATTTGTAATCTACTAATTGTTAGTTTATGAGGGGTTCGCCTAATGTTAGCCTCCTCGCTTGCAACTCTCCGGGTGACATCTCTCACCGCCTGGGGTGATCTCCTCGTTTGCACCTTCATCCGCTCCCTGAAAGAAAGGCTTTAGAGCTGTTAGATTGGCCACCCGCCTCTTACGCTCGCCTTGTCGGGCCAAACGCACGATGCTGGGGGAGATGAAGTGTACTACCCTGTAGGGCCCATCATATTTAGGGGCCAATTTGGCCGCGAAACCCTCCGCAGCGTTGGACAACTGGTGTTGCCTCAACAGCACCATAGAGCCGACTGTCGACCGCCACTCTCTTCTCCTAAGGTTGTAATACCTTCCCTGATCTTTAGACGCACGCTGAAGGTTGCTGCGGACGACGTCGAAGATCTCCTTTAGCCGCTCCTCCTTCTCATGTGGGCTCAACTCTCTCGTGGCCGACCCGGGAGTGACTTCGTCATACAATGCCGCAGGGAGGCGGGGCTCTCTTCCCTGTATCAGGAACGCTGGGCTGAATCCTGTAGAATCCGCGATACTGGAGTTCACCGCCAAGGCTATCTCCGGAAGTAGCTCGTCCCACGAACTCTGTTCCTCTTGCACGAACTGTGCTATCATCGTCTTCACTGTCCTGTTCGTTCGCTCCGTGGGGTTTTCCTGCGGGCAGTAGGGCGCCGTATACTGCACCCACTTCGAGAAGGCATCGTGGAAGACGAGCAGCATCGTGTTGCCGCTTTTTGAACGAGGGAGGGGTCCCACGAAGTCCGCGCACACCACTGCCATCGGCTCCGCCACTTGTCGCGTCAGCATCTGACCCACCGGCTTCCGCTGCTCCGTCTTGTACCTCTGGCATGTTTCGCAACACTTCACATGGCAAGCTGCATCCCGAAACATTCCCGGCCAGTAATATCGCTGGGCCAACCTCGAAACCGTCTTCCTCACGCCTTGGTGGCCGGCCGTGGGAGTGTCATGGCACTCGCGCAATACCCGTTGTCTCTGTTCCTTCGGGACACACAGCTTCCACGGGATGTAATCCTCCGCCCACGATTCCGGTACACGTTCCCATTCTCCTCTACGTAGTCTGCGAACTTCTCCGGCTCGTTCCTCATCTGCTCTCTTAATCTTGTCAGCCATTTACACTGCGCCTCGACCAAGACTGCTTGATGGCACGCTTCCAACGGCTGTCGGGAAAGCGCATCTGCAACTACGTTCAACTTAACTCACTCACTCACTCACTCACTCACTCACTCACTCCCTTAACTCACTTACTCTCTTTGTGTGAAGACGTGTTTTTTTTGGGCTCCGTCAATTAATTTTCCCTGTGCTATATTAACTTGGAATTGGTGTGTTTTAGCCTATATATATTCTCGTGACAGTCAATATATTCTTATTGGCTTTACTAATAACTAAAAAGTGCACTGTTTTAAACAAAATAATTGCGTTTAATCTGTTTTGTTTACCAAAATAGGCGCGTTTATTTCTATTGTTTTTGTTGTGCTCTCTGTGTTTGTTTCATCTGTTCTTCCTCTTTGCTGCTTACCGCTCTTGTGTGGTTCAAAGTGCAAGTGTGCAATATGTTTGTGTAATTTGCGCTCTCCCGATAATCGGCTCTCCTGTACTTTGTATTTTCGCTCTCAACACAAAGCAAATTCTCTCGCTTCAGCTTCGCTTTGCATTGAGCGTCAGTTGAACTACAGCTAAGTTGTTGTTGGAATAACGCTGCTTTTCTCTCTTTGATATTTTCACCTACATATGTTGTACCGACTTATTCATACCCTATAATGGCGAACTTTGTCTGCTTTGCAAAAGCGTGTCAAGTTAATGACGCTAAACAGGATTATTATTCCTGTTTCTTCTGCTCTCGTACATTTCATTTAAAATGTGCGGGCCTGACAGTGAAGATCAAAGACTGTCTTGACAAGAATAATGGTCTGCGTTGGCGATGTGACACTTGTGGTGACATAGAGGTGCACGTCCGCAAGTTTATGGAGCGCACCAGAGAGTCCTTTAAAGACCTTACTAAACTTTTTAGTAAGGCAAACAATATTTTTTTGGACATAGAAACTTGTTCGGCTCTACTAAATGAGCCGCCGAAACGCAAAAAGTCCAGCTCTGTTGTGCGCCATAGCGAGAACCCCCCTACTGTCCCCTTAGATCCCTGCCCGCAGCCAAGTACGTCGAAAGCCAGTCTGAAATCTTTGACAACTCCTACATCGGAGTTAAACTGCTCCGCTACTCCAGGAAATGATTCAAGTTTACTAAATCCAGTTAGTATCTCGCCCATCTCTTTCCAAAGGGATGGTGTTCTTGTCACGCCGGCGGTGCAGATAGCCAATGTTTTGACTACTGTTCCACCTCGTGTACCTAAGCCACTCCAGGCTGTTCCGGTTCCCAAACCTAAAAAACAAGTTTTTGTCTCTAGGCTTTGTAATGATCAGTCTTCGTATGATGTTAAGGTTTACATCCAAAACAAAATACAAGATACTGACATACAAGTAGAAAAATTTAATTTTAAATACCCTAGGGAAATATCGTCATTCAAGATATCATGTTTGGAGAAGTCTTTTGACTTAATTTGTCAAAAAAGTTTCTGGCCCGAACATATTTATGTGTCGCAGTACAACGGTAATACTACGAGAAAAAAAGATCGGACTCCGATCGCTGGTGACGGTCCAACTATTACAGTGTCGTCCCCAAGTAGTGTATCAAAAAACTATATTTAACTCTCTCCATTACTTACCAAAATGTACGTGGTCTTAATACTAAACTATCCAAATTATTTCTTGACAGTCATTCGCTTGATTTTGATGTTATCTGTTTTACAGAAACCTGGCTTAATCCCTCTATATCAGACTCTTCTGTTCTTTTCTCTAAATATAACATATATAGATGCGATCGCATTTCTCGTGGAGATGGTGTTCTGGTAGCCGTAGACTCTAACTTACCTTCGGAACCCATTCAAACTACTTATTCAAATCTTAATTTTAGTACCGATCAAAACTACCCATATAGTTTAATGAGATCTAATTGTATTTATAGTCCCCTAATTACTGAAATCTCCCTTCTTCGAGATCTTAAATTGGTTAAGCCCATTCATTCGCCAGGCCCAGACGGTGTGCCTGGCTCTGTTTTAAAATATTGTGCTGAGTCCATATGTAAGCCATTGCTTATGTTATTTAATCTATCAATTAATTCTTCATCTTTCCCACTTGTATGGAAATATTCATTTATTATCCCACTTTATAAAAAAGGACTCAAATCTGAAGCTCAGAACTATAGGGGCATTTCAAAGCTTTCGGCAATTCCAAAATTATTTGAAAAGATAATAACTTCACACCTTCAGCACCTTTCTCGCTCAGTCATTTCCCCAACTCAGCATGGCTTTGTAAAATCTAGATCAACAACCACTAACCTCTTAGAGTTTACATCACTTATAATTGATGGATTCAAAAAACGGATGCATACTGACGTTATTTATACGGATTTCAGTAAAGCCTTTGACTCTGTATATCATTCTCTACTCATCCATAAGCTTGACCTTTATGATTTTCCAAACCTTCTATGTTGGATTTCGAATTACCTTACTAATAGAACACAACGTGTTATTTTTAAAAATACTTTTTCGAAACCTATTAACGTAACATCTATCTGGGGTACCACAAGATAGTCATCTTGGCCCATTGCTCTTCACCTTATTTATAAACGATCTTCCATTAATAATATCTCAGTCACACATTCTTATGTATGCTGATGATGTCAAGCTTTGTTTCTCGTATAACGATCCTCACTCTCACCGCCTTCTGCAAAATGATCTTGACGCATTTTCTTCTTGGTGTCGAGTGAATCTCTTAAATTTAAATAATTCTAAATGTAAAGTTATGTCCTTCTACAGATCACAGCGCCTTTACTCACAGTATTTTCTTAATAGCACTGTTTTGGAATGTCTAAACAGCACTACTAACAGTGTAAATGATCTAGGTATACACTTAGATCATAAACTCAAATTTGATAAACACGTTAAAATTACGGCTAATAAAGCTATGGGAGTTCTTGGGTTTATTAAGCGATGGTCCAGAGAATTTGATGATCCATACATTACTCGCCTTCTATACACATCTCTCGTTCGTCCCATTCTTGAGTACGGTTCATGTATTTGGTCGCCTCAATACGAATCTCACCGTGCTCGTTTGGAATCAGTCCAAAAACAATTTTTAATTTTTGCTCTTCGGGGCCTGAGCTGGAATTTAGATATACAGTTGCCATCTTATTCAAGCAGACTGCTATTACTAAATCTTCCCTCTCTTACTAACCGTAGAACTATGCTTGGTGTTATATTCTTGTATAATTTACTTCAGGGTCATATTGACTCTGTTAGTTAAATGAACAGACTTAACATCAATGTACCTACTAGAATTACTCGTAACTTTTACCCACTGTTTCTTGAGCATTGTAACTCTAATTGGTCTCTTCATGAACCATTTAGAATCCTCTGTGCAGATTATAATAATCTGTACAGAGTGATTAGTTTCAACTGTTCTTTAGATTGTATTAAATCTTCCATTTTAACACACTTAACTAACTTAACAAACTAACAAAATAACTAATCTACCGGTCTGATTGGGTTTTTTTTTCTGGGTTTTCCCCAATCAATTTTCAACAAATGTTGTGCCTTAAATTTTTTAATTTTTAATTTTTATTTTCTTTTTCCCAGTTTAAATTTAAATTTAAATTTAAATTTAAATTTAAATTTAAAATATATTTTTAAACTTTTAAACTATTTTTATGTTGTAACTTTATTATTAAACACGTCGACTGATCATAGTCTGACATTAAATAAATAAATAAATTTAACGTGTTTCATCGTGTTTTGTACTAGTTTTACCCTTTGACGCTAATTTTATTAACGTTTCAACAGGATGATAGTTTTTCTTAGGGATTCTACATAGCTAACAGTGAAAATGTCTGATTATACACCTGGAAAGAAATCTTGTTGGGTTTTTCATAGAACAACCCAATTTCGTGTATGTAATGAATTTAAAAATGTTATTCAACGTGTTTTATAGTGTTTTGTACTAGTCTGACCCTTTGACGCCAATTTTATTAACGTTTCAACAGGATGATAGTTTTTCTTAGGGATTCTACATAGCTAACAGCAGAAATGTCTGTACGTGAGACAACAAGATTTCTTAGGGGTCCTACATAGCTAACACCGGAAACGTCTGTATGTGAGAAAAAAAAAAATATTCTCTCTCTCTCACAGGGGAAACTCAGCCCTTAAACCTGATTGGCAGTTATACACACAGAGAGTAAATCTAACCCAAAACAGGTTCTGCTGTCGATCTTTTTGAATTTAGTTAGTAGTAAAGAGAGCGAGAGAGAGAAGTGGAAAAAGGTTGTTGATCGCTGGTGTGAGTCAATAAGAGAGACAGGAAAATGAGACAGGAAAATGGTGTGTGTCAGTGCTAGAGACGGGAAAAAAGAGAGAGAGGGAAAAATATTGGTAGCGGGAAAAAATGAGAGAGGGAAATTTTCATAGGGAAAAAATTAGAGAGTGAAAAAGCTGGTTTTGGATCGGTGGTGTGAGTCAACGAGAGAGAGGGAACAAATGAGAGAGGGAAAAATATT
Organism: Drosophila tripunctata; assembly: GCA_035047385.1. Lineage (NCBI taxonomy): Eukaryota > Metazoa > Arthropoda > Insecta > Diptera > Drosophilidae > Drosophila > Drosophila tripunctata. Next base: position 142,982 of record JAWNPS010000269.1, on the reverse strand, counting down.
GGTAGAGGGAAAAAATGAGAGAGGGAAAAAAGAGAGAGGTACAATTTTCAGAGATGAGAAATTTTTAGCGGGGGAAAAAAAAGAGGGAAAGTTTTCATCAGGAAGAAATTTTTAGCGGTAAAAAATGGTATAGGAAAAAAAAAATATGGAAAATATTCATCAGGAAGACATTTTTAGCGATAAAAAAAAATGGTATAGGGGAAAAAATAGGGAAATTTCCTCCAATTCCTCCGTTCACATTTCTCACCATTTTTTGAGGGAAATTTTTGACGGAAATTTCCTCTAATTGCAATGAGCAATGTGAGCTCACCATTTTTTTTGAGGGATATTTTTGAGGGAAATTGCCTCCAATTCCTCCGCTAACATTGCTCACCATTTTCACCCCCAATTACTAACTACTAACAATACGAGTAAGGCATCTAGAGTTACCAGCAGTTGGAAGACGCCATGAAAAAAGATGGTGTGCTTCATTCACTTGCTTAACAATACGAGCAATGCATCTAGAATTAGCAGAAGATTTTTCAAACGATGCTTGCACACTGTGCATTCTAAACTATGTAAATAGAAGAGGAGTTCCAATTAAAAGACGATCAGACTTGGGAACCAATTTTGTTGAAGCTGACAATAAGCGTACAATCTGACATACCTCGGAAAAAATACATGATCTTGTGCGAATATCTAAGTAAAACAAGTAAGAATGATTACAGTCGAACTTACGGGACTGTAGAAGACCCTGAACCAGTATTTTAAAAATAATACTTTGATTAAAAGAAATTTAATTGAGCAAGTATCCAGATAATATTTATTTGATTAAAAGAAAATTAAATTGAACTTACATAAATGAATGCATTTTAATACAACTCTACATCTTATCTATGAGTTGCATTTAGTTAAAAACATTAATTTAAGAAAACGATAGTTGTAAAAAGAAAATATGGACAGTAATACTGTTTTCTCCTGTAGGCGGAGGGGCGTGGCATTTAAAAAAGTGATTTTTTTTCAAAAAAGTCAGGAATAAAAAAAGTAAAATTTCTTTAGTTAAGAAAAAGTTTGCGATACCGGTGATCGAACCCTAGATCCTCGTTCTCGTTCTCTTGTTCGTCCCATTCTTGAGTACGGTTCATGTATTTGGTCGCCTCAATACGAATCTCACCGTGCTCGTTTGGAATCAGTCCAAAAACAATTTTTAATTTTTGCTGTTCGGGGCCTGAGCTGGAATTTAGATATACAGTCGCCATCTTATTCAAGCAGACTGCTATTACTAAATCTTCCCTCTCTTACTAACCGTAGAACTATGCTTGGTGTTATATTCTTGCATAATTTACTTCAGGGTCACATTGACTCTGTTAGTTTATTGAACAGACTTAACATCAATGTTCCTACTAGAATTACTCGTAACTTCTACCCACTGTCTCTTGAGCATTGTTACTCTAATTGGTCTCTTCATGAACCATTTAGAATCCTGTGTGCAGATTATAACAATCTGTACAGAGTGATTAGTTTCAACTGTTCTTTAGATTGTATTAAATCTTCCATTTTAACACACTTAACTAACTTAACAAACTAACAAAATAACTAATCTACCGGTCTCATTTGGTTTTTTTTCTGGGTTTTTCCCAATCAATTTTCAACAAATGCTGGGCCTTAAATTTTTTAATTTTTAATTTTTATTATCTTTTCCCCAGTTTAAATTTAAATTTAAAATATAATTTTAAACTTTTAAATTATTTTAAATTGTAACTTTAATATTAATCACGTCGACTGATCATAGTCTGACATTAAATAAATAAAAAAAATAAATAAATAAAATTACCTCGGCGATACCGAACATCGAACTGGAACTGCTGCAACTCCAATGCCCATCAAGCGATCCTGCCGGAGGGGCTTTCGATCGAGTTCAACCATTTGAGCGCCAAATGGTCGGTGACCACCTCGAATCGGTATCCCTCCAAGTAGCATCGCAGCTTCCTGATCGCCCAGACTATTGCCAGACATTCCTTTTCGGTCGCCGAGTAGTTCGTTTCCGCATTCAGCAGCTTCCTACTTGCGTATGCGATGACCTTCTCTTCCTCCTCAATCGTCTGCGTCAGTACTGCACCGAGCCCATAGTCGCTGGCGTCGGTTTGCAGCACGAATCCTGCAGAGAAGTCGGGGCATGCCATAACGAGGGCCGAGGTCAGCTTCTCCTTAAGCTCCTGTAAGGCCGCCTCCTGCCTCTCACCCCAGGCCCACTTCTGGCCTTTCTTCAGAAGGGATGTCATCGGTTCCACTAATGTCGCGAAGTTGGGGACGAAACGCCGGTACCAGGAAGCCATGCCCAAGCATTGCCGCAACTTCTTCAGATTGTGGGGGCGGGAAGACATCTGATGGCCTCTACCTTGTCTGGATCGGTGCAGATACCCTCGCCACTGACCACGTGCCCAAGATACGCCAATCTCTCCTGAAAAAAACTACATTTCTTATGATTAAGTCTCAAATTTGCTGCTCGGAGTCGCCGGAAGACCTCTCTTAGGTTCTCCACGTGTTCCTCCTTTGTGGCACCTATCACCACGATGTCATCCAGATAGGCAAAGGCGTATGGCTCCATCTCGGGCCCAATCACCGTGTCCAATGCCCTCTGGAACGTCGCGCCAGCCGAGTGCAACCCGAATGGCATCATTCGCCACTGGAAAAGCCCTCGCCCTGGTACCGTGAACGCCGTACATTCCCTGCTGTCTGCCGCCATCGGGACCTGCCAATAACCGTGCTTCAGGTCCAACGTCGATATAAAGCGTGCGTGACGTAACCTCTCCAGGATGTGGTTGATCCGAGGGACGGGATAAGCATCGGGAATTGAGTGCGCATTGAGTTGGCGAAAGTCGATGCACATACGCCACTCCCCAGTCTTCTTCTTCACCAAGACTAAGGGTGCGCTATGTGGACTCCGCGACTTCTCGATTGCGCCTGTCCGGATCAGCTCATCTACCTGCTCGTCGATCACCCTTTGCATCGCCGGATTCTTCGGGAAATATCGCTGCTTCAGCGGCTAATCGTCTCGCATCCGGATCCTATGTTCCGCGATGTGCGTGACTCCTTCCAGCTTTTCGAACTGCGCCAGTTCTGCCTCCAAGAACTTCTTCAGTTCGGGCTCCAAGCCCGCTGTCCATTGCTCCTCTACCACAGGGGAACCCTCTCTGGTTTCTTTAACCCCCATTATCCGTACTTTGGAGGAAGCCGCCACCTCAGGCCTAGAAACTCCGTTTCCGTCCTCTGTTACCTTTTCCAAATCCTCTGTCGCGCCAAATCGCGCGACCTGTCCCAAATCCTCTGTTGCGCCAACTTGCGCGCCCTTCTCCAAATCCTTTGCCACGCCAACTTGCGCGCCTTGTTCCAAGTCCTTTGTCACGCCAACTTGCGCGCTCTTTTCCAAATCCTTTGTCGCGCCAACTCGCGCATCCTTCTCCAGATCCTCTGCCACGCCAACTTGCGCGCCTTTTCCCAAATCCTTTGTCACGCCAACTCGCGCATCCTTCTCCAGGTCCTCTGCCACGCCAACTTGCGCGCCCTTCTCCAGATCCTCTGCCACGCCAACTTGCGCGCCTTTTCCCAAATCCTTTGTCACGCCAACTCGCGCATCCTTCTCCAGGTCCTCTGCCACGCCAACTTGCGCGCCCTTCTCCAGATCATTTGTCACGCCAAATTGCGCGCCCTTTTCCCCCAAGTTTTCCGACATTGGGTCTGGTCGAGCAGCGGCTCCGAGCGGTCGATCCCTCCTCTGAAAGTGGGACAACTTCTATCGGCCCGAGCTCCTCCTTGGCAAGCGCCGACTTGTCACTCTGACGGCTCTCTGCCACTCTCAATTCCAGCTTCGACTGGCCACAGCTGATCGTGGTGCCCATGATGCTGAGGAAATCCATCCCCAGGATGACGTGTTATAACATCGTGGGCATAATCAGCACTGACAATGTCACCTTCTCCTCGGCGAGTGCCACTTCCAGCTTCAGCGCCCTCGACAGCTCCAGCTCCGATCCATCTGCCAGGTGGACTCGCGCCCGCTCCTCCACAGACTCTCCTTTTGTTCCCCACTTGTTCGCCCAATCCTCGCTCACGAAGCTCCTCGTCGCCCCAGTGTCGATCGTAGCCGCTATCTCCGTACAAGCGATCACGACTCTCGCGACGATTCGGCCTCCTTCGACTATCAATGGTTGGTTTACTGCCGGGATCCTTGACCGGCGCCGCCTCCTTCCCGGACTGAGGGACGCCATTGTCCGTTTCCCGCACCTAAACGCTCACAGCACTCCTGGCTGCTTTTGCCTCGTGCGCCGCAGTCTCGACAGAACACCACCCTGTCGTTTTGACACTCCCTGGCGAAGTGTCCGGTCTGTGCACAGCGGTGGCATGCCCTGCGCGCATCGAATCCTGAGCTCGCATCCAGCTTCACCATGCGGTTCGTCGCCTCGGTCGTCGGGTGCGTTCGTACCTCTTCACGCGGCCCTTGTGCCCGCGGCTCACCCGAAGCAGAACGGAATGGGTTGTACGGCCGGCTCTTCGACTCCGTCGTGCCTGCCTGGCTCGAGACGGGTACGCCTCTCATAGCGTCAGTGCCTCTTGAATACTCCCAATCCTGGTCCCGTACATTCTCGAACTCCGCTACCATCTGGGTGAGCTGCGCCAGAGACGAGAAGTCGTGTCTCCGAACGTACATTCGGCATTCGGGAGAGGCGTTCTCGTAGACGCGATATAGCTCCTGGGCGGCGCTATACCCGGCGTGCCGCATCAACAGCCTGATCTCCACCAGGTAATCCTTGAATTTCTCGTCGCGTCGTTGGCGCCGAGACCGGATCTGGTCCTCAAGGCGCTCAAAATACCGGGTGGGCAAGAAGAATTCGAGGAACTCTTTCCTGAAAAGCGCCCACGACGTGTTTCTCAGACCACTCGTGAGAAACCACATAGCGGCCTTTCCATATAGCACCTCGCTTACGGCTCCGGGCATGTGCTCGAGGTCGATGCCGTATGTAATGGCGCGCTGCTCCAGGGTTTTAATGAACCCGAGCGGATCGGTCTGCCCGTCATAGCACATGCCCCACTTTCGCACCTGGTCAGCCACCACCCTCAACGATCGGGCATCGTGATCCGAAGAATCCATTGGGAGTTTATCCCTGACCGAGATTCGGGTGGACACCCGCCAAACGAATCTCGGGCAGCACTTTCGTCTCCGCAATGGATGGCTTCCACGAAGGTGGTTGCCCGGCTCGTAAAGCCGTGCATCGCGCAGATCCGACTCTGACCTTGGTTGGGGTCGCTCATCGGCTAACGTGCCCATAGGGGAGAGCTCACGGCGTTTGGCGAACTGGGCCTCCAGTTCTGCCAAGCGCATCCACACTTCTGCTGAGTGGCCGCCGGCTTGGATGAAGGTGGCGAGCCTACGGCGCAGGTCCACCACTTGGCCCCCCATCGTCCAAGCCGAACTCGCGCATCATCGCCACTAACTCCTCTTTGCAACGGGAGTGCACCCATCTCACGCCCACCCCGGGGTTTTTTGACTCACCTGGCTCCATATCGTTTTAGGCCGGGTCTCGATTGCAGGTTGTTTCTCTCAGATATTTCTTTTCCCGATTATTTTCACAACAAAAAAAAAATAAAAAAAAATATTTTATCTTATTTGTTTATTTTGTTTCAGGCACTTTGTCCCACTGTTCTTATGACGCGCTTCGCACCAGGTTTTGTTTTGTTTTTCTTTGTTTCCTTTTCATTGGCCCATGGCCCACTGTACACACATTCTTGTTTATTTCGTTTCCCTGTTCATTGGCCCATGGCCCACTGTGCAACCACTTTCGTTCATTTAGTTTCCTTATTTATTGTTTTGTGCACTTTCACTTGAATATGGCCTACCTTCGGCCCACTGTACTCACTACGCGTTAAGGTCACTGTTCATTGGCCTCTGGCCCACTGTGCATATCTGTGCACTGTCGTCCGTTTGTTCCTGTTCACTCAGTGCATTTTCCCGCGCGTTTTATTGGCCTCTGGCCCACTGTGCACTTGTTTTCACTGCACGTTTTGCCCACCCGTGGCTCACTGTGCACTCAGTTCCCGGTAACTGCGCATTTCGCTCACTTATCACTAGCCCGAGGCCCACTGTGCACATCTGTGCACTCTTGCTGTTCGCTCTCGTCAGCGACACTGCAGCCGTGCGTGTGTGTGAGCGCGCGCCGCGATTTCGTCTCGCCGTTTACCACGCGCGTCTGTGTGCGTGTGCAAGCTTCGCTTGCATTACACACGCATTCTCGACCGACACTTCCCCGCGCGTTTTGCTTTCCCCTCGCCCAAGCTCTTGGTTTTGCGCGCATACACATATGCCAAATGTGCTGCGGCAAAACTAAGCAATGGGTATCGTAGGGTATGTTCGACTCACCAGATTTTTTCCATTTTCCCTTCACCTTTTCTTTAGCTCGATCGGTCCTGTTCCAACGACGTGTTTGTTTGGGCACACTTGCGGGTTTTTAAGCCGTAGTTGTGCCACGCCCCTTGTGTCTGCAGCGTCCCTGCTCGGGCGCCACTTGTAAGGACGGTTCTAAGCCGGGGTACAGATCTCAGTCTGCCCAGGGCTCGAACCAACAAGAAAATTTGTTGTCTGCTGAGACGCTGTGTTAAGGGGGAGGAAACACGTTAGGTTGGATTAGGGACGAACACGACAAATATACATGCACTACGATGCCCGCGTCACTGCGGCGGGACTGGCCTGTAAGATCGGGGGCTGCCGATCACAAAGTGATTTGTCGCTCGCGCTCGCGTCGGCGCTTACCCTCGGCAGCGCAGCTTCACCAACCCTTTTGTCGCTTTGTAGCTTTGCCGCTTTTCTTGTGGTGAACTGCGCTGCTTGCAGGGTTGCGTGCTCGCGATTATTCGCCAATGAGCGCGGGCGACAATCGAATAATTGCAAATTAAATCAACTTAAAATTAAACAACAATCAATTTGATTTTTGGCCTCCATTGATCTTATAAACTAAAGTTTTCTATAATAATAATATTAATACTGATAATAATAATAACAATAGCCGCTTCAATGGCTCTAGCCGGGAATTCAAGATTTTCCTTAATAGTAACCAAAAAATACCAAAATACTGAACGTGCCTTCACTGGCCCTACTTCTAGCCCTATACTATACTTAACGCTACCAATCTTACAAACTACCAAATAAACGAATGTAAGGCGGTCATTGAGGGGGCCGCCTTACACCCCCTTTCTTCAGGGACATTACCGTCACCGCTCCAGTCCTGGAGATGGTAACGGTATACTCGTCAACGCCGTCCTCTACTCGGAATCGCGTGCGGCGACTCCTCCCGCGATGCGATTCCACCTCTCGCCGTATCAGCGCGATTGTCCGCTCCTCCAGCTTGAAACCTCTAGGCACGACCCGCCAGTTATGCGGGATCAATGGGAGTGGCATTGGCGTCGGCACCGGCAAAGTGCCCGACAGCTCCGCCAAACCATCGTCCAAGTTGGGCTCCCAACCCTCCAGCACGTCCTCCAAATCTGCCAGAATCTCAGCGTCGGTCGGCGACGGTGCGAGTTCGGGCGTGTCGATGGGCGCGGGGGGCGTGGGCGCTCTGCGATGCGCGACAACAGGAGGCGCGCTGTCGACGCTGTCGACGCTGTACGCTCGCTTGCGCAGGCTGCGCGACGCCCATGAACCCTGCAGAGCCTGGCCACGCTTCCTCAAAGGGCTCCTCGGCGAGCTCTCTGGACAGCAACGTCGGGAGCTACGGCGTCTCTTCGACCGCCCTGGCCGGTTGTTTACGACGCCGGGGCGGTATCGGATGCTGATCCTCGGGAAGATGCTGCTCGGATCGACCTCGAGGGCAGCCCTGCCAAAACGCCGACGGAACAACGGACCGTTGTCCTCCTCCGACTCCGCTGATTCGAAGTCGGCCACGTACCGGGCCCGGCTCATTGCCTCGGCTGGTGGCGGATGGCGAGATTGGCGGTGGTGTCCGCACTCTCCTCGTCGGACTCCCAGAATCGTCGCGCATACGGGGAATTGCTCGCAGCGTCGACCCCCGTCTGCGCCAACTCGATATCGGCGGGCTCAACGCTGCCAATTACGCTGCCTGCGCTGTCGGCCTCTGTCTGCGCCTCCTCCAGCTCAACGGGCTCGTCGACTACGTCGCCCGTGGCGACGTCACCCTCCAGTTCGTCCTGGACCTGCTCCTCCTCGTCGTCTTCCACGTCCTCTTCCTCCAGACCGCCCTCACCCGTTTCGCCGTCTGATTCGGGGTCGCTGTGGTAGTGAATTTGTTCAACGCTTATTCAAATATAAACATAAGGTTGTTGTTGGTCAAATCATGTCTTTGGAGAGCTTTAAAGCACAGCGCGCGAATACTCGCCGGAATATTAGCCGCATCTGTAATGTCGTTGATCCCAAATTAACAGACGGAAAATCTGCCCTAATTCAAGCTGAATTAAAGTGCCGCCTTGAAATTTTGGATGCTTACTTTAAGCAAGCAATGGCTTTACAGACTCAAATTGAACAAGAAAGAAAATGTCATACGATACTATATATACTTAGAATAAGACATACACACTTTACTTGTTAATAAACGCGTGCAAGAGACACAACACCTAGTATTCCGCATGCGACGTTAAGTTCAGTTTAGTAAAATTTGCCACTTGCATTGTTCGTCGATCTAATAAATATTTCACATAATTTGAATTATCTGTGGTAGTGAATTTGTTCAACGCTTATTCAAATATAAACATAAGGTTGTTGTTGGTCAAATCATGTCTTTGGAGAGCTTTAAAGCACAGCGCGCGAATACTCGCCGGAATATTAGCCGCATCTGTAATGTCGTTGATCCCAAATTAACAGACGGGAAATCTGCCCTAATTCAAGCTGAATTAAAGTGCCGCCTTGAAATTTTGGATGCTTACTTTAAGCAAGCAATGGCTTTACAGACTCAAATTGAACAAGAAAGAAAATGTCAGTCGGGCATGCCGACGTGCAATGCACGTGGCTATGCCTTGCTTGAAAGTAACGATTTTCGTTTTATGACAAACTTTTTTAATTAAGATCCGATTTTAATGAAACTTTCACAATCGTTTGATATTATTTGTCTCCAAGCATATGTTAAGTTACAAAACTGTACGTTAAGCAATAAGTCAGTCAGCCGCTTGCAAAGTTACAAAGAAATTGTGCTTTTGGTGAGCGAAGGAGGCGTGGGCGAATGGGGCGTGGCATCAAAAATAGGAAACAAACTTGTATTGACTGACTAAATATGTGGTTGATACTGACCAACTTTGAACTTGTAGCTCTTACCATCTCTGAGGTCAGTTTGTTCATAAGGACAGACGGACAGACGGACAGATGGACTTGGCTATATCGACTCGGCTGTTGATGCTGATCAAGAATATATATACTTTATGGGGTCTGCCACGCCTCCCTCTGCCTGTTACATACTTTTCACAAACCCAATATACCCCTCAGAGGGTATAAAAAGTAAACCAATATTATTTTCTTTTTCAAAGTGTATATCATGTTTTTTAGATAAAATTGATGTCTGAAGCGTATTATTGTTTGCTTCGATTATCAAATCCTCAATGTCATTTCCCTTACTTGTGAATTCTGCGCTTATTATGTCTGTAAATTCATATGCTCCAGTTGGAATTGAAATCACTTTGTTATCATAATAAAATCGATTATTACTGGCATTTACGTTTGCAATAGAGTTGTATGAATGAAAATTCACTAAAGCACATTCGTATTCCTCAGATAATACAATAGGAGGGAAATAATGTGCAGTTAATTTCGATGAATTTCCGCTAGCCGTCAACGATAGTGACATTTTGATGGTACTAGATGATTGATTGACTGATTACAATATTATGTTTGCAGTTTATTTTATTCCAACTTATAAAATATCATCCTTATCAATCCAACTATTGTGATCACTCGAAAAACCAAGCCACTTTACTAATACTTTACTCCCTTTTCTTCTTATAATCTGCTCTACTAGACAGCTGTTTGTGTAGTTTTATACCCTCTGAGGGGTATATTGGGTTTGTCAGAGGGCGATATGTATGTAACATCACACCACCGATCCAAACCACCTTTTTCCCTCTCTCATTTTCCTGTCTCTCTCATTGACTCACACCACAGATCCAAACCACCTTTTTAGACCCTGAGCTCTTTGAAAAAGAGCAAAAGGGATTAATGGTTTTGTGCGAAATTTGTCTGTCTGTCCGTCTGTATGAACGCCTGTTTCTCAGCAAGTATAATAGCTAGAGATTCCATTCTTTTTGCAGAAGCTTCGTAGCTCTGTTACGCAGATCAAGTTTATTTTCAAATTTGGATGCCACGCCCCTTTTGCCCACAATTAGAGAAACAGTGGGACTGTCTCGATGTTTAACATTTTTAATGTAATTGCTAGAAAGCCCTAAATTGGTATGCAGGATACTGGATACCATATAAACATATTCTTCTTTAAAAAATACCAGCCCCCCTTGCCCACAAGTTGCGAACTAAACGCTGTACAGTTAATGTTTTGTAGACGAATTATTTATTTCGAAAATAAAGTTAGCTAAAAAATACAAATCAGTTAAAAAATAATCAAAGCAGTTCATTTAAATTTAGTTAATATTAGTTAAGTTCAATTTCTTCGGCAAACAATTTGTTTGAGCAAATTTCCAAAGAAAAACATTTGACAATGATTTATTTTGAATTCTACTTTAGTATGTATTTAAGCCTCCACTCCCAGAAGACTGTGGTGGCGTAGGGAGTAAAGTGCTCGCCTGCGAAGAGCAGCGGATCCAGGGTTCGATCCTCGGTAGCAGAAACATTTTCACAACTAATGGAAATGTACTTTTTTTTTTATTCCTGACTTTTTTGAAAAAAAAAATCACTTTTTTAAATGCTACGCCCCTTCGCCCACAGAAGAAAATAGTATTACTGTCCATATTTTATTTTGTACAACTATCGCTTTTTAGACCCTGAGCTCTTTGAAAAAGAGCAAACGGGACTAATGGTTTTGTGCGAAAATAGTCTGTCTGTCCGTCTGTATGAACGCCTGTTTCTCAGCAAATATAATAGCTAGAGATTTTTTTTTTTTGCAGAAGCTTCGTAGCTCTGTTACGCAGATCAAGTTTATTTTAAAATTTGGATGCCACGCCCCCTTTGCCCACAATTAGAGAAAGAGTGGGACTATCTCGATTTTCGACTTTTTTAATATGAATGCTAGAAAGCCCAAAATTGGTATGCATGATATTGGATACCATATAAACAAATTCCGCTTAAAAAAATTTGGATACCACGCCCCCTTTGCCCACAAATTGGCAGTAAACAGCTGTATAGTTAACATTTTGTAGGCGAATTATTTTTTTCGAAAAGAAAGTTTGCTTAAAAATACAAATCAGTCGAAAATAAATCAAAAAACTTCGATTAAATTTAGTTAATATTAGTGAAGTTTACTTTCATCGGGAGTAGAGTGCTCGCCTGCGAAGAGCAGCGGATCCAGGGTTCGATCCTCGGTAGCGGAAACATTTTCTCAACTAATGGAAATGTACTTTTTTTTTTAATTCCTGACTTTTTTGAAAAAAAATCACTTTTTTAAATGCCACGCCCCTTCGCCCACAGAAGAAAATAGTATTACTGTCCATATTTTATTTTTACAACTATCGCTTTTTAGACCCTGAGCTCTTTGAAAAAGAGCAAAAGGGACTAATGGTTTTGTGCGAAAATAGTCTGTCTGTCCGTCTGTATGAACGCCTGTTTCTCAGCAAATATAATAGCTAGAGATTTTTTATACCCTCTGAGGGGTATAATGGGTTTGTCAGAAGTATGTAACAGGCAGAAGGAGGCGTTTCCGACCCCATAAAGTATATATATTCTTGATCAGCATCAACAGCCGAGTCGATATAGCCATGTCCGTCTGTCCGTCTGTCTGTCTGTCTGTCTGTCTGTCTGTCTGTCTGTCTGTCTGTCTGTCTGTCTGTCTGTCTGTCCGTCCGTATGAACGAAAGGATCTCAGAGATGGTAAGAGCTACAAGTTCAAACTTGGTCAGTATCGATCACATATTTAGTCAGTCAATACAAGTTTGTTTCCTTTTTTTTGATGCCACGCCCCATTCGCCCACAATAAGCGAAAATCCAGACATACCTCGGAAAAAATACATGTTTTTGGCGAATATCTCGGTAACTATGACACTTAGGGTCACCAATTTTGGTATGTAGGTTCCTATTTGCAATACAAAGACAATGCCATCAAAATTTTTTGGATGCCACGCCTCCTTCGCCCACCAAACTTTGTAACTTTGCAAGCGGCTGGCTCACTTATTTCTTAACGTACAGTTTTGTAACTTAGCATTTAGTTGCAGACAAATAATATCAAACGATTGTGAAAATTTCATTAAAATTGGACTATAATTAAAAAAGTTTGTCATACAAACTTATATTTTTATCGCAATAGCAGTGCACTGCTTTCGTTTACGCTGCAGTGTTGACAAGCAGTGCTTGTGTATTTAAAACTCACTCCGTGCACTGCTTGTGTGTATAAAATTTAAGCAGTGCACTGCTTGTAAGCAGTCCAAAATGAACTCATAATTGGAAACAAAGCTCAGAGGGTATTACACGGTCGGCATGCCCGACTGACATTTTGTTTCTTGTTTTTTTTTGCAGAAGCTTCGTAGCTCTGTTACGCAGATCAAGTTTATTTTAAAATTTGGATGCCACGCCCCCTTTGCCCACAATTAGAGAATCAGTGGGACTATCTCGATTTTTGACTTTCTTAATACGAATGCAAGAAAGCCCAAAATTGGTATGCATGATACTGGATACCACATAAACATATTCCGCTTAAAAAAATTTGGATACCACGCCCCCTTTGCTCACAAGTTGCTAACAAAATGCTGTATAGTTAACATTTTGTAGGCGAATTATTTTTTTCAAAAAGAAAATTTGCCTAATAATACAAATCAGTCGAAAAATAATCAAAACAGTTCAATTAAATTTAGTTAATATTAATTAAGTTCACTTTCTTCGGCAAAGAATTTGTTTGGCCAAAATTCCAAAGAAAATCATTTGACGATGATTTATCTTGAATTCTACTTAAGTATGTATTTAAGCCTCCACTCCCAAAAGAGTGTGGTGGTGTAGGGAGTAGAGTGCTCGCCTGCAAATAGCAGGAGGATCTAGGGTTCGATCACCGGTATCGCAAACTTTTTCTTAACTAAAGAAATTTTACTTTTTTTTATTTATTTATATTTATTTAATACTTGCTCAATTAAATTTCTTTTAATCAAAGTATTATTTTTAAAATACTGGTTCAGGGTCTTCTACAGTCCCGTAAGTTCGACTGTAATCATTCTTACTTGTTTTACTTAGATATTCGCACAAGATCATGTATTTTTTCCGAGGTATGTCAGGTTGTACGCTTATTGTAAGCGTGGCATCAAAAAAAAAAAATTCTTGTTTTAACTTATAAAATATGTTTTCGACTCTGATCAACTTTAAACTTGTAGCTCTTACCATCTCTGAAATCTCAATCGACTCTGCTTGTGATACTGATCAAGAATATATATACCTGATGGGGTCTGCCATGCCACCCTCTGCCTGTTACGTACTTTTAACTAACCCATATACACCTCAGAGGGTAAAAAGGGGAAAATTATCAACAAGTTGAAGCAATATCATTGCCCTGTCTTAAAAACAACAATGTTATGCAAAATCACATTTTTAAAACAAAATCGAGGAATTTTAAATTTGTTTTTCAAAATTTGCGGGGCCGGAGGGGACGTGTCCTGCGTGCAGCATTTACGGATATATTTACCAAATTTTGGTGGCTGTACCTCTTATAGTCTCAGAGATCCATTTTTTGATACAGACGGACAGACATATATAATTATGTTGTTGAAAGATTGGTTTGTAGAAAAAATATAATTTTTATTTAACTGCGACAACAACAGAGTAAAGCTACAAAATTTAGATTAACTATTGTATGTGCTAGAGACGCTTAGCATCCTCGGTTTAGAGCTTTTGATATGACGTTAAAGGCTTGAAGCTTTTGTCTCTTAAGTAAACAAGCTGATCGATCTTTAAAAGAGATTCAGAATTAAAGAGTTTTATTATCAACCGTGAATTGTGCCGCGTCAGCAGTTTCAACCCCAATAAAAAAAATAGCTATTCTGGCATTTGCTTATGTAGAAGCGAGAATTGTTATTGTCACCATTTGTTTATTTGAAAATGTTTATAAATGTTAAGAGGAGGTTAATATGTATATATATATATATATATATATATATCCATGAACATTAATATTTTGGCAAGCAAAGGTTTCAGTGCACTCAAGATTATTCGCCATAGGCTGCAAATAAAATAATGTCTGCAAACAATAAAGAAAACTCTTATCATAATCCGAAATCAGAAGTAGGATCAGTGCCAGCTCCTGCATTTTCTGCAGAAATGTACAAAGATATGCAAGCGTCTGCGCGACCGCAAAATCAAGTGACTTTACCAAAAATCAACAGGGTGTATGTGACTGTGGTCTGAAACTGCAACTATGGATGAGCATCTGGTCGATGGAAGTACGCTTATTGTGTTGTAGTGCAGCTGATAAGTTAAATAGCAAACTCTTTAATAATGTTATTAAAATAAGGGGTATTGACGATGGCGATGATACGATTGACGCAAATTTCTTTTTTTAACGTATGTATTATTTATTGGATCTTTTCTTAAAATTAGAAAACTAACAATTAAGTTTGCAAATCTTATTAATATGCTCGGGATCGGCTGAACAATTGTAAGACCTCTAGTGAGGTGATTAGGATGCGATGAAAGTTTGCTGATGTATTTTACTTTTTGCTCCATTACTACTTCCATGACTGGTAAAATACGTAAATCTCTATGTGTTCTGGCAAGTCCAGAAACACTACGAAACAAAAATAAAATATACTCCAAATAATATTATTTAATATTGAACAAGTTCCATCAGAATCAATTAGAATACTAGTACGCATGAATTTGAGAGGTTTGAACTTCGGCAATCCTGATCTCGCCATTCTCGGCAAGAAATGTTTTGACTATAAGTCCCTTTTCCAGCTTTCCCGTGGTTGATTGTCTTCGCAAATAATGACAACATCGCCTTCACTAATTGATTTTGTACGAGCGATCCATTTTGTGCGCCGAGTTGGCGTTGGCAAATATTCCCTTATACAACGCTTCCAAAACTTATCCTTTAGTTGTTTACGAAAACAAAATGATGTTTCCTCTCCTAGAGTTTGCGTTGACTTTGTTGTGTCGAGCAAAAAGTGGTTTGGTGTAAAAGGTTCTTGATCATCTATATCGACTGGCACGTGTGTGAGCGGTCTGCTATCAATAATGTTTTCTGCTTCGACGAGTTGACTTCTCAGAGTCTCAACTTTTGGCACTTGCTCCTTTAATGTGCCGGTTAAAACCCTCTTAGTAGATCTTACTAGCCGCTTTCAGCAGCCACTCCAACTTTGATTTGAAAAACAGTTAAATTCCCAATTTATGCCCTTATTTGCCTGCTTTAATGAATTCCCAGTCGAACAAATTTTCAATTTTTTCATCTCATTGTCAGCTTCAACAAAATTGGTTCCCAAGTCTGATCGTATTTTAATTGGAACTCCTCTTCTATTTACATAGTTTAGAATGCACAGTGTGCAAGCATCGTTTGAAAAATCTTCTGCTAATTCTAGATGCATTGCTCGTATTGTTAAGCAAGTGAATGAAGCACACCATCTTTTTTCATGGCGTCTTCCAACTGCTGGTAACTCTAGATGCCTTACTCGTATTGTTAGTAGTTAGTAATTGGGGGTGAAAATGGTGAGCAATGTTAGCAGAGGAATTGGAGGCAATTTCCCTCAAAAATATCCCTCAAAAAAAATGGTGAGCTCACATTGCTCATTGCAATTGGAGGAAATTTCCGTCAAAAATTTCCCTCAAAAAATGGTGAGAAATGTGAACGGAGGAATTGGAGGAAATTTCCCTATTTTTTCCCCTATACCATTTTTTTTTATCGCTAAAAATGTCTTCCTGATGAATATTTTCCATATTTTTTTTTCCTATACCATTTTTTACCGCTAAAAATTTCTTCCTGATGAAAACTTTCCCTCTTTTTTTTTCCCCCGCTAAAAATTTCTCATCTCTGAAAATTGTACCTCTCTCATTTTTTCCCTCTACCAATATTTTTCCCTCTCTCATTTGTTCCCTCTCTCTCGTTGACTCACACCACCGATCCAAACCACCTTTTTCACTATCTAATTTTTTCTCTCTTGTTTTTTTCTCTCTCATTTTTTCCCTCTACCAATATTTTTCCCTCTCATTTTTTCCCGTCTCTAGCACACACACCACCGATCAACATCACACCACCGATCCAAGCCACCTTTTTCCTTCTCTCATTTTCCTCTCTCTCATTGACTCACTCTGCTACTAACAAAATTCAACAAGATCGACGGCAGAACCTGTTCTGGGTTAGGTTTGCTCTCTGTGTGTATAACTACCAATCAGGTTTAAGTTTTCCCTGTGAGAGAGAATATTTTCTTCTTCTCACGTTCAGACGTTTCCGGTGTTAGCGTTGTAGGGCCCCTAAGAAAAATTGTTGGCTCACCTACAGATCTTCGATTTAAGAAACATGACCAAATAAAGTAATATAATGTGGTTTTTATTTATTTTTTTTGTTTTTAAATCTATGGACAATGAAAATATTCTTAATAAAATATATATTAATTTTTAACATGTTGTTTTACATAATCGCTTATTTAAAAACGTGTAGCGTTGTATAATTTTTGAGCATTTTTTAGGCGATGAACATGGTAGAATTTCTCAATGTATGGCATGGCAATATTCAATATATTCAAGTCTCGAAAATGTATAACGTCTGTTGGAGCATATACTTGTATATTTAGTAAGCATAAGAGAAAACATTGAAATTGTTAGATAGATCAAACGAACATATTGAATTTGCCTATATTGTACTCTAGTTCTCTTATACTTAAGCTAGCATGTAAGTCTTCGTATATTTGTATGCAACTGCACAGCTGTTGTGCCAGTCAGTCGACAAGAACTTTCGTTTAGAACGCACGCACGCCACCAAATACCTTTCCGCGATTGACTAAGTCCAAATATATTGTAATTAATATTGAAATTGCAATTCGTTCTATATATTTGATTTCTCGATTTTTCATTGGCGCCCGAGCAGGGACTTTCAATCGCGTTCGTCGGTCTATTTAGACAATTTCAAGGTTTGGTTTGGTTGTGCGTGTCGTTTGAGCTTTGTTTCGTTGTTTGCTGCTTTGGTCTTCAAAGTCTGGACAATTTGAATTTGATCTTTGGACACGGTTGCAGATTTAAGACTGTCGGTTCCCGCCCCTATCCCAGTTATTGGAGAGAATACCCAGAATTGAGCCCATGAGCGTCTCTTCTGATGACAAGGTAACAGTGCCCAAACGAATCAGTGCATAGGACAGCATATGTAATTGCATACATGTATGTACATACGTATGTAAATTAAATGCAAGCATAATTGCAGCATATTTACTTGTACAAATAAAGCGCCCTAATTTATTGCACATAAAAGATATTGCGTTTCGGCACTGAGAAAATGTAATTTGTGAACAAAATAAATGAAGCAAAACATACATAATTGTCATAAATAAATATAAACCGTTAACATTTTTAAAGTTCTAGAGTTTATATATATATTTATATGTACATAATTGTCGTTCGCTCTAATTCCGCTATTCGCCAAGATCTGCATACTTACGGTGGTGGTTTTTGATCTTCGTTTTAGTTGTTGCTTGCACATAGACAACGGTGCGCTACATACATACATACATACAAACATAGGTAAGCAGAGCAACTGCAAGCAAGTTGTTTTTCGGTATTTGCTTTCGCTTGTTGTTGTTTTAACTTTCGTGTGCTGCTGCCTATTTATAGTTTGTCGCCAACTCCAAATTAACTCTAATCAGCCGATTATCGTCTATCAGCTGAATATCTGTGATCAGTTATGAACATAACTCTAATCAACTTGGAGATAGAGAGAGGTTGGTCAATCAAGAGCAGAATGTGGACAATCAAGAAGAACCTATGAAACTAAGACCACGTAAAGATGGCAAAGTAGTTAAACATAATGAAAGTTGAAATGAATGTAAATTTGAATAACTTGATTGATATATTGTTTATAGACTAAGAAACATCAAGGAAAAATATATTGTAAATTATTTAATAATAAAATGAATAACTAAACATGAAATGTAATTTAGTAAATTAAGTCGAATTTGAATGAACACTCCACTACTACTTAACTTTAAGATTTGTGAATACTCAATTGTATTATAATTGTAAGCAAGCAAACTTAAGTGGAGGCATGATATGTATGATAAGTTTGATGCACTTTAATGTTTGATCGTGCACAACTACCTATTGTAATAATGTAAATACTATTTTATCGATACAACATCGATAACGTAATCATACGATACTATATATACTTAGAATAAGACATACACACTTTACTTGTTAATAAACGCGTGCAAGAGACACAACACCTAGTATTCCGCATGCGACGTTAAGTTCAGTTTAGTAAAATTTGCCACTTGCATTGTTCGTCGATCTAATAAATATTTCACATAATTTGAATTATCTGTGGTAGTGAATTTGTTCAACGCTTATTCAAATATAAACATAAGGTTGTTGTTGGTCAAATCATGTCTTTGGAGAGCTTTAAAGCACAGCGCGCGAATACTCGCCGGAATATTAGCCGCATCTGTAATGTCGTTGATCCCAAATTAACAGACGGAAAATCTGCCCTAATTCAAGCTGAATTAAAGTGCCGCCTTGAAATTTTGGATGCTTACTTTAAGCAAGCAATGGCTTTACAGACTCAAATTGAACAAGAAAGAAAATGTCAGTCGGGCATGCCGACGTGCAATGCACGTGGCTATGCCTTGCTTGAAAGTAACGATTTTCGTTTTATGACAAACTTTTTTAATTAAGATCCGATTTTAATGAAACTTTCACAATCGTTTGATATTATTTGTCTCCAAGCATATGCTAAGTTACAAAACTGTACGTTAAGCAATAAGTCAGTCAGCCGCTTGCAAAGTTACAAAGAAATTGTGCTTTTGGTGAGCGAAGGAGGCGTGGGCGAATGGGGCGTGGCATCAAAAATAGGAAACAAACTTGTATTGACTGACTAAATATGTGGTTGATACTGACCAACTTTGAACTTGTAGCTCTTACCATCTCTGAGGTCAGTTTGTTCATAAGGACAGACGGACAGACGGACAGATGGACTTGGCTATATCGACTCGGCTGTTGATGCTGATCAAGAATATATATACTTTATAGGGTCTGACACGCCTCCTTCTGCTTTTTATATACTTCTGACAATCCCAATATACCCCTCAGAGGGTATAAAAAGAATGTTCAACCGATAAAGGACTCATCGAACTGGAATAACTGTATGTAGACATAAAGGTTTGCATTACAGAAAAACTTACAGAAGAGATAGACGAATCAAATTTCGCTGCGGCATCTGGGCCTACATTTTCATCATCTGCCAAGTTGCCCAGACTTACGCTACCCACATTTGATGGCAATTATGCGGACTACATGAATTTTAGTGCACTATTCAATCAAATGGTCGATTAACAGAATAGCTTATCAAACGTCGAGAACTTAATCAGTTAATCAGCTGCTTAAGGGGAGCAGCTTATTTAATCATTCTTGAAAGGGACGAATATAAATTGCTTTTGTTGAAAAATAATATTAAAGTTTTATTAGTTATTAAGTACTAGCTTTGTTTTGTGAGGATATAAACAATTGGGAAATAATTCCAGTAGAGTAGTTAGTAATTGGGGGTGCAAAAATAGTGATCAATGTGAGCGGAGCAAATTTCCCTGATACAAAATTTCTCTCAAAAATATTGAGCAATGTGAGGAGGATCGGAGGAAATTTCCCTATATTTATCCCTATACCATTTTTAACAGCTAAAAATTTTTTCCTGATGAAAAATTTCCCTCTCTTTTTTTCCCTATACCATTTTTTCCCGCTAAAAATTTCTCATCTCTGAAAATTTGAACTCTCTCATTTTTTCCCTATGAAAATTTATCTCTCTCATTTTTTTACCTCTCTCTCGTTGACTCACACTACCGATCCAAACCACCTTTTTCCCTCTCTCATTTTCGCGTCTCTAGCATTGAAACACACCATCGATCAACAACCTTTTTCCACTTCTCTCTCTCTCTCTCTCTCTACTACTAACTAAATTCAACAAGATCGACAGCAGAATCTGTTCTGGGTTAGGTTTGCTCTCTGTGTGTATAACTACCAATCAGGTTTAAGGGCTGAGTTTTCCCTGTGAGTGAGAACATTTTCTTCTTTTCACGTACAGACGTTTCTGGTGTTAGCTATGTAGGACCCCTATGAAAAATTGTTTACTCACGTACAGATCTTTGTTTTTAAATCTATGGACAATGAAATTATTCTTAATAAAATATATATTAATTTTTTACATGTTGTTGTTTTACATAATCGCATAGTTAAAAACGTATAGCGTTGTATAATCTTTGAGCATTCTTGTAGGCAAGCGCAGGTATCGAATCCATAATTTGTTTCACCCTTCGACCAAGAAAATAAATGTGAAATAGTCAGCATATCCTTTTCATGTTTCTCAATGTATGGCATGGCAATATTCAATATATTCAAGTCTCGAAAATGTATAATGTATGCTTCTGTTTATATAACTTTTCTAACTATCCTCGTCAACGGTGTGTACTCAACTAAGCGATCATGAATTACAACGCAATACACTGTAGTAGCCCTCGAAGTATTTCCTTCGGTCTCAATTTGAATTTTTATATCAATAGAACCAGTTTTAACCATTTCATTTTAATATGAAAGGTCTACAACAAAAATTGGAGATAGAGAGAGGTTATCAATCAAGAGCAGAATGTGGACAATCAAGAAGAACCTTTTTCTTTGCTTGTGTGCACAGCTCAGTGCAATGCACTGCCTTGCTTGAAAGAAAAGATTTTTGATGTATAAAAAACTTTTTTAATTAAGATCCGATTTTAATGAAACTTTCACAATCGTTTGATATTATTTGTCTCCAAGCATATGCTAAGTTACAAAACTGTACGTTAAGCAATAAGTCAGTCAGCCGCTTGCAAAGTTACAAAGAAATTGTGCTTGGGCGAATGGGGCGTGGCATCAAAAAAAGGAAACAAACTTGTATTGACTGACTAAATATGTGGTTGATACTGACCAACTTTAAACTTGTAGCTCTTACCATCTCTGAGATCAGTTTGTTCATACGGACAGACGGACAGATGGACTTGGCTATATCGACTCGGCTGTTGATGCTGATCAAGAATATATATACTTTATAGGGTCTGCCACGCCTCCCTCTGCCTGTTACATACTTTTCACAAACCCGATAAAGGACTCATCGAACTGGAATAACTGTATGTAGACATAAAGGTTTGCATTACAGAACAACTTACAGAAGAGATGCATGAATCAAATTTCGCTGCGGCATCTGGGCCTACATTTTGATCGTCTGCCAAGTTGACTTACGCTACCCACATTTGATGGCAATTATGCGGACTACATGAATTTTAGTGCACTATTCAATCAAATGGTCGATTAACAGAACAGCTTATCAAACGTCGAGAATTTTAATCAGTTAATCAGCTGCTTAAGGCATTTCAGATCACATCTGAAAATTATCATTGTTTATGCTCAAGATTGCGTCAAAGTTCAAAAGTAAAGAAACTCGAAGTTTGATTGACAACTCTACAGCATTGTACAACTCGCTAAAATCACTGGGCAACGAATCACATGTCGCGCAGGCAATGTTGAATGCCAGAAAATTGGGATTCGAATGCACAATGCTCAAATTGAATTGAGTGAATGTGAGTTAGTTGTCAAATGAATGTAGAATGAGTGAGTTCTCTAAGGCATCATTCAGACGCACAACTGTCAAAACGAAAAATTACGAAATGAATGAGTGAGTAGACGAGTTTGTGTGAAGTTGTGTTTTGAGTCCATTCGAATGCCAAAACAAAATTTTTTTCATTATTGTGCTTTATTGTGTGCGTATTGGAAACGATTTAAGTTCTAAACATAAACACATGGATTTTTTTACATATGCAGTCATTTTTAATTTTTTCTTTATATTATTTAATATACATATTACAAGTATTTATGCATTTAATACATGTTGGCATTTAAAAACATAATTTTATTTATGTTGTTAGTATTTAGTCAGTTTGTTTAATTTAATTTTGAGATTCCATGCCCCACTAATTTGCTCATTTAATTACCAACAATTTGTTTTTAAATACATATCATCATCGCAATCATCATCTTATCAAAAAAAGTTTCCTTTTTCCATTTTAATTTCAAACATTTGCTTGCTAAGCAAGCCTTGCTTTCTCTAAATCAAACAATATTATACACAGAATGTACAAGCAACAACTCGAATGATATCAGGCCTGTCAAAATTGTACAACTGAACTCATTGTGTTAAAGGTGTATATTATGAGTTGACACTTCCACTCATATTGAAATACATTCAATCTGACGTATGTTATGAGTCGACTCATGCAGTGCTCTAATGGAAACTAAGCGCAAATGGAACAAATCATTGGATTATTCAAAGTTACCCACGTGGGATTTTTGTGTACAGGTAGTTGAGAGGCATTGCCAATAATTGGAATCATGCGGTAAGTCCGAATCGAGCCAGACGCGAACTGCAACTGCTAGTAAACCACGAAGCCAGACACCCACGCGATATGGTTTGTCCTTGAATTGCTCAACTCACTCATGTCTTCTTTGTCTGAGTTCTGAACATCGAGTTTTAAGTTGGTGGTCATGGATGCATCTGGAAACTACAGGGTCGGTCGAGCGCTATTGGATTCCTACTCACAGGTGAACTTCATCTCAGAACAGTTCGCACAATCACTAAGCTTGGCAAAGGTCAGACGGCATATGCGATTCAGTAGCATTGGCGAATCACACACATACATCAAGTTTGGCACTTCGGATACAATCAAGTCACGTTTGAAGGATTCTAAGATGCCCATTGATTTCTGCGTGACGTCACACATTGCATATCAGCCGGATTTGGATATCGACATTTCATCTTGGAACATATCCAAGAACTCACCCTTAGCTGATGAGAAATTTCACAAAACTCGGCATATCGATTTACTTATTGGAACTGAAACCTTTTTTGAAATTCTTGCAGTGGGACAAATCAAATTGGGTCCCTGCCTTCCTACGCTTCAGAAAACATTACTCGGATGGATTGTATCTGGATGCTATGAAGGAACGCAGCGACAGGCACACTGCTACTGGGTCTCACAGGAGGAGTCAATCAACAACAATTTGGAAAGGCTCTGGCATATAGAAGACTTAAGCAAACCAATCGACAAGTTCACACCTGAGCAACTGCAGTGCGAACAAATGTTTACTCGATCTGTACGCCAAGCAGATGGTAGAATTATTGTTCGGCTACTATTTAATGATGACCCAAGATATCTAGGATCTTCTTACGAGTCAGCCAAGCTGAGATTAAAGTCTGGAACGGCGCTTATATCGCAATCCTTAGCTAAAGGCATCATTACGGAATTTCTGCGCGAATATGAAGATCTGGGGCACATGAGTTTGGTGAACTCACCAAAGCTTGAAGAGCCACACAATTTTATACCACATCACTGCGTCTTTAAGCTAAATAGCACTTCAACGAATCTTAGAGTTGTCTTCGATGCCTCAAATCGAACCTCATCGCAACGATCACTCAATGATTTGTTAATGGTTGGACCGACCATTCAAACGGAGCTATATACGCATCTGCTACGCTTTCTAACTTACAAATATGTACTCACTGCAGATGTTGTGAAAATGTTCAGGCAAGTATTGGTGGTCTATAGTGACCGCAAATTTCAATACATTCTTTGGAGAGATTCCGCGTTTCTGACATACAAGAAGCCACACCGGACTGTCAGTGGAGACACGTCCCAACACAATTAAATCCCGCCGATCTGGTTCCGAGGGGATGTGAACCCATCGAATTGAACGAATCAATCTGGTTTATGGAGCCGGCGTATCTGAAGAAAAGCGCCAACGCTTGGCCAAAGGACAAACGTCATGTACCAGATCCTGAAGTCATAACACTTGAGATGCGCAAGTCGGCATTAAAGGTTACGACGGATAGCAACTATCTACTCAACACTCTTATAAACAGAACTACAGCGTACATTTAATTGCATTATCTGGAATCTGCAGCAAAAACACTTCGCAGATGAAATTCACGCTTTGCCCAAAAATAGGCAAATATCAAGTCACATTAAATTTCTTAATCCATTTTTACAGATTACAGACGGGTACCTACTATTGAATGGCAAATGCACCAGAGGTTTAGAAACATCCAATCCTACTTCCCAGTAAAAATGACTTCATTCGTCACTACGTGCAGTTCTTTCATGTGCGACAGTACCATGCTGGCTTAAAGGCACTTGTTGCACTACTTCGTCTTCAATTTTGGATCGTAAATGCTCGAGACCTGGCTCGCTCTATCGTCAGGAAATGAGTGCACTGTGTGCGCTACAAGCCAAGGCTGCAACGGAAACTCATGAGAAATTTGCCTGTAGAGTGATTGTCTCCATCGAGACCTTTCGCTCACTGTGCAGTTGACTTTTGCGGACCAGTCAACGTCTACCTTCGCATTCAGGCAAGGCTCCCCGTAAGGCCTACATTGCCATATTCGTATGCTTTGCCACCAAGGCCGTGCATATTGAAGTGGTATCTGAGCTCTCAACGGATGCTTTCTTAACAGCTTTGAGAAATCAATTAAAGGATCTACGGAACTACTTCTTCAAGAAAGAAGATCAACAATTATAATTTAGTATTTACACAAATGAATTCATAAACTTTCGTTTCATTCCACCCAGAGCACCACACTTCGGCGGCCTCTGGGAGGCAGCAGTTAAAAGCGACAAGGGACTCATGACGCGCTGTTTAATGCATGCCCTTGTCTCTCTTGCATTGTTAAACTCTCCCATCTTACACTCATTCGCATAACTTTAAGAAAGCTGCGCTTGCTTATACGTTTCTATTTTTAGTCTACCACGACAACTTTGAATATTATTCACTTATTCCTTTTTTTTTCTTATCTTAATCATAACAATAGTTTAAAACTTATTAAGCTTTAGAAATCCATTTACATTTCATATCGTCAATCATTAAGTTTATCATTCCTTCATTATTTCATAAAACAACCTCCACAGTTTCCACAACTTCAGGATCAGGTACCACCGCGCAGTTTTTGGCGATCGTGCATCTCAACATCCATACTGTCTCTTTCAACGGCTTTCATACCGTCTCTTTCAACGGTTTCCATACCGCCTCTTTCAACGGCTTCATCTGATGAACTCTCTTCGATCTCGAACTCGTTTGGTACCTGTCCAGCCGGCAACCTTCTGAGACTCTCATGTGGATATTTTTACTGTCTCTTGGTCTTACCATTTTTCAGTAAAAATCTATCATTCCCCAAAGCTTCTATTATCTGAAATGGATCTCGAAACTTTGGGTCAAGCTATGTTTGATGACGCTCACTACTGCTTATCAACACAAAATCTCCCAAATTAAATTTTTGTACTTTAGCCTTATTTTTATCAAATCTGTCCTTTTCATATTCACCTTCATGTTTTGTTTTTGCTAATGCTTTTGATCTACTTTCTGCTAGATTGACTGCAGTTTCTGTTTCACAAATCGGAACCAACCCTAATGGTCGCGAAAGTTTTCCAATTAATAATTCAAAGGGCCCGCCTTGGTTACTCTATTAACCGTACAATTAATGGCCAGTTGAACATCTCCCAAAGCTTCTTGCCAAGACCTGCAACTAGCTTCTAAAACTGTAAGCAAATTCTTAAGGGTGATCATGAGCCTTTCAACTTGGTCGTTAGCACGGTTTGCTCCAGTTGTTATTAAATGGAGCTTTATTTTTTGTGATGAACAAAATTCAATAAATCTCAACCCCGTAAAGCTTTTTTCTTGATCGGCCACAACTCGACTAGGCACTCCAAACAGAGAGATTGAAGATTTCAATGCCAAAACACAACTTTCTTCACTCAATGTAAATGTATGATACAAATATAATAACTTAGTAAATCCATTAATAATTACCATAACATATTCTTTACGATCACTTTTTCCACAAAGTTTACCGGTGATATCTATGTGAAGAGTATGAACCCAGTGGCGCAAATGCTCATTATTATGTCCATTATTAATGCATTACCTCTCTCCTGTATGCATTCAAAAACCCAATACAACCTGCCTTACTTTCTTAAGGAATGGCCGCTTTTTCTCCGCGGTACATGAGATTATTGAAATTTGTAATGCAGAAAGTAATGAGGTGCCGAAGTTTCTTTCGGGTCCCCATTACACATGCATACTCTTTTACCAAATTGTAATGCAGAAATTCTCGAGCCCGAATAAAAGGCAGATTACAATTTTTAAAATCGCTTATGGGTTGGTAATGTGCTTGCATTACAACTTGATATACATCCCTTGTAGTGTAATTGTATAACTAATTGATTACAAAATTAAATAAATAAACGCTTCAGTAATGTGTATATATTTTTTGAAAATTTTTATTTATACTTTTAATTCATCAAAATAAATCTAACAATATAACAATAGCATTACATTATAATGTTTACACATGTATTTATATAAAAATATTTTTTTTTATTGTTTTTTTTGTTGTCTGTTTTGCCAGCCGCCCTTTTTGTTCACCAAAGCAGTTGTAAATAATTGTGATGTAGCTCTTGTTCGTGCAGTCTTAGATTTTATTAGCTTCAGTTAATTAAACATTATTAATTTGTTGACATTGATAATAAAATTAAGATGATTTATACATACCAAGTAGAGCAACAAGCCAATTCCACAAATATAATATTAAAGTTCACTGCATAAAACTCTCCTGTTAAAATGACGTCCACACAACTGAAGAAATTCAGAAAAATGACGAAAATCATCACACAGCTGCACAACGAATAGGCATAGACAAAAAACTGAACGAAAAACGTGTGCCACACACAAAACGAACAATGCAAAAAACGAAAGACGAAACTCGGTTGATGACGAGAGGGGAAGGGGCGTACAAAAACGAAGTTGACAACGGCTCGGTGCTTTCGTGCGAGTAGTTGTTTTTAGTTTGCCCATTACAAATGCGCTGAAAAAAAATCTCATAGGTAATGCATTACATTGTGGCTAGTACGTAATGCATTATTTCGACCGACCACATTCAGCCCAGCGCCACTGGGAAATGGTTGCCCTACTTTCGGAATGGAATATAATTATATCTGTAAAATATTTTCTGTAATCTTAGAAACTATCTCAGAAATATCTTGATCTTAACTTTGCTCACTCGGTACTTCTCGGTACTGAATATCAAATTCGAAAGACTTAAGGTATGCCCACTATCGATAAACTCTTGGCAATAACTAAATTTTGTTTCTTGATGACTTTAGAAAATTATAATCAGAGAAAACTACGAACTTTCTACCATATATCGAGATTCACATGAACTTGTGGTTTACCCTCAATTCTATTTAATAAAATAGCTCCATATCCCATAGCACTTGCATCTGTATGCAACTCAATGGGATATTGCGGATCAAAACTGATCAAAACTGGCTTATTAGTTAACATACCTATAATCTTTTGCCAGATTTTCTCATTCTCTAATCTCCACTCAAATTTGCATTTGTCAGATGTTAGAAAATATAATGGTTTTAATATTTGTGAAAATCCAGGAACAAATTGTCGAAAATATGATGCCAATTCAATGAATTGGCGTAGTCGTAACCGATTTATAAGGTGTTAGTGTGTTCAAGGATTCTATCTTTCGCGGATTTGGTCGTATCTCGCCTGCTTCCACTTTCTTTAGTTGATGCTATGATCATTACGTCAAGCATGTAAACTATGACGTATGAAAAATCGAGAAATCAAAAATTAATAACAAATTGTAATTTATTTTATAATTACAATATTTTTAGAACTTGGTCAATCACGGAAAGGTATTTGGTGGCGTGCATGCGTTCTAAACGAAAGTTATTGTCGACTGCCTGGCACAACAGCTGTGCAGTTGCATACAATCATACGACGACTTACATGCTATTTTAAGTATAAGAGAACTAGTATACAATGTAGACAAATTCAATATGTTCATTTCACTTTTCTAACAACAATTTTGGGTTTCTATTATGCTAAATATGCAAAATATATGTCCCAACAACTTATGAATATGCTATTTCTCCTAATGCTTTCAAAATTGCTTTCTGAAACAGAGATGGCGCATTTTTAAGTCCAAAAGGCTTTGACAATAATTCATTTTCCCCATCTGCACTATGGGGCATTTTCCCATTTTTATGGAATATATTAATAACTCAAGAACCGTGCAAGATATCACTCTCTAGTTTTTTGCATTCGACTGAGAAAAGTGGGCGTGGCACCGCCCCCCTTCTTAAGAATATAAATTCTTACTTTTTTGTTTTCAAAGCTATTGTGACCAAACTTTCAGGTTTCCTGGGTGATCATACCGAAAATGGCCTGTCCAAAACTCATCAAGATCAGTTGACTATATCATATAGTTTTTATATGATGAATTTGTAAAAATGTAATTTTTTGATAAAACTGTCGTAGTTTTTAATATTGTCAGCTCAAATAGTCAATAATGAGTGTTATTTCGCTCCTTACATTGTCCTTAATAGATATCAGGATCGAAAAGCTATATCAAAAATATCCAATAGGAACAATCGCTTACAACCTTAATTTTGGTATGAAAAAGTAATATCTATATTGAAATAGTTGCAAAAATATTGGCTAAAGTAATAAAAATGTGCATATAGATAGGATTTTTATGGTAAATTAACACTATTTAGCCATCTCCAACAATTAAAATAATACTAAAAGTAATCGTATTCTTATTTTGATTTGTTTGCATTTCAAAGGAATTTGCTCTGAAAATTTTGAGGTTACTTACTAAAAAAATTAAATTGCACGAAAAGTGCACATAAGTGCATTTTGTGCTTAATAGTTTCGATTTATAATTGATTGCTTTACAAAACGTATGTACTCATTTTATGATTAAGCGTGATTTAAAAAAGTTGTGGTCTTCCAAAGATAAATTTTCTTCACAAAATTTTTTTTTTGGGGACAGTTGCTAAAACACACAAAACAATATAAACTACATGAATTTGTGACGAAAATCATACATTAACACAGAGTACAAACCACACTGAATATTATCCATTGCAATTGAAAATCTAAAAGACGTTGTATTTAATTTAAATGATTGTTAAACTTGATGAAAATATTGCTTAAATTGCTAGCACGTGCTTGTAGTCT
This sequence comes from Drosophila tripunctata, assembly GCA_035047385.1. Lineage (NCBI taxonomy): Eukaryota > Metazoa > Arthropoda > Insecta > Diptera > Drosophilidae > Drosophila > Drosophila tripunctata. Next base: position 113,572 of record JAWNPS010000269.1, on the reverse strand, counting down.
ATAACAACCCTGTTAAAGAGCTCTCAGTTTAACAGAGCACTGTTAACTTAACATTCTGGGTATGCAACTTACATAATTGAAGTTTTCATGATGCATTGGCATTATCAGAATGTTAATTGAACTATCTTGAAAAAAAGACTTAATTCCAAAAAAATGGGAAAATGCCCCAATGTGATCTGGGGTAACGAATGCCGTATATTCAACGGATACTGGATGCATTGGAACCTGATATTTAGCACCTCTAAGTCAACGGCAACGGAAATTTATCAGAAATCGTATTAGAATTAAGCTAACGATAGTCTACACACAATCTTGCTGATCCATTCCTTTTCTTAACACGTAACGCAGGACTAGTGAAAGGTGAATTACTAAGTCTAATGACTTTGCTTTTTATTAACTCGCTGGCTTTATTTCGGACGACTTCTCTGTTACTAGGACTGAATCGGTAAGGTCTTCTTTGAACCGTTTTTGTTTGATCCATCAACCTAATCACCATTTGACCTGTGTTGACCCGCTTCAGAGAAGTTTCAGTTGTAAAAGAGTCAATATAAGTTTTCAATACAGCTTGTAATTCTTCTTTATCCGTGCCATGCACATCATTCTTAGGTGTAGAGCAAACATTAACAATCTTAAATTTAATAATTTATACCCCTTCACACGATACCAGTGCTGAATATCCTTGGGCCAAGATTTCTCTACCCAAAACAATATCATTGCGCATGGAGTCATCTGGTATTACATGAAATATTGCATTTAAACAATTTCCATTGATCATTATATCATTTTAAATTTGTGAAGTGCTGCTAACGTTGGTATTACCAATACCTTTTAAAGAAACTACATTATTGATTATTTTGCCTCTTAGCGAACACTCCGCTTCCGAAAATTCTCACCTCGTAACTGCAAAGTTGTTTTTCGCTCGCCTACCAAACACAAATCAGCCCACTTCTCAATGCGTGTAACAGCTCCTCCAGTTGCCTTTGATAGCTGACAGCGATAGCATGTTATGTTGTCCCTTGCATATGAAAAACATCCTCGACGATCTTGGCTCTGCGTGTTTTGCTTTTGAACACCACATTTGGCCATTTTGTGTCCCATTTTGCCACACTTATGGCATTTTATGTGAGTCGTCTTTGCGCGATTAACTCCCAAATCCTCATTTCCAAAATTATGTCACGTCTATTTTTGATGTTAGCAGTGTACGTGGCTCGGTTCATGGTTGCACACGCCGATCAAAGTTTGCCACGTGTCCAAGAACAATTGCTCTTGATCCAAGTATTTCCAATTAGTGAGAAGCGACGTAATGAAACGACTAGCATACATTCGCAGACATTCGCCGCTGTTGGGTCGGCTATTCAGCAAATTCAAGATGGCGGCGGCCGGTGTCTTATTGTTTTCAAAACGTTGTTGGGATAATTGCTTAAATTCAAACCACGTTAATCCACTATAACATGCGTGTGGTAATCACTGTGCGGCAGTGCTTCCTTCAAGTGCTTTGCTTAATGTCAAAATTAAAATATACCCTTGCAATGGCTTTTTGCACAGCACAATATCAACGGCAGCACACCTGCATCGGCACCTGGAAAGTCGGTGTTGAAGTTCGGCAATACTACGACACTTTTAAGTTGCGGCTCTTTAACTGACGCGAATTGGATCCCACTTCTGATGTCGGCGACTGGTTATTCAAATTGTTTTCTTTCATTTTTATTATTTTAAGTTGTTGAATGCAGCGAGTCTTTTCCACCGTGGTCATTAGTCAGTCATCTCTCAAAAACGAATATTGATCTGGCTGCCCGGTCAGAGCCACGCTCGATTTTAGTGTGTCCTAATATCCCACTCAACAGAACTATATAACACAACATTGTTATTGATATCGTTAACTATCAGTATCGATATCAATAAGGCGCTCAATTCAAATAAATAATCTCAAACATATACAAATGCTATGAACTAACAAAAAACAACCTGACAAAATATTCACGACTTTAGCCAGAGACGTCATAAGTACAACAACAAAATTAAAACAAGTAGCACAACGCGAAGGACTTTATGAAAATTTCACTAGGAACAGTAACAAAACTGAAAGTAACTATAAACCTATCAATGACAACCGTAGTAAGGGAAATAGTTAAAGTTATTATCCAATTCCAAATTTTTCAAATACTTCTAATTCGTATACCAAATTTTAGTAATAACAATGATAATAATCAAGCATTACATCAAGAATTTAATCAAAATCGAAATCAAACTAGGGTATAAAACTCAATGAATTACCAAAGTTAAACCCAATTTCACCAAGACAGAACCAACCTTTTAAAAGACAACGCGAAAGCACAAGTGGCTCATCAAAAATGGACACTAGCGAAAATTTTCTTCAAGAAGCCCGGATCCCGAAAACCAAATCCCTTCATTCAAATAATTATGAATGGCTGACCATACAGCTGTGTAATTGATACAGGTTTATTTATCAATTTGATGAACAGAAACCTTTTCGATTGTTTGATTAAACCATGCATATAACTCAATACACATAACTTTAGCCCCTTGCAAACTTTGTCTGATCGGACAAACCTTTTATTTACATAATTTCTCAGATAATTATGATATCGTACTTGGAAGAGATTATTAAAGAGATTGTGAAGCAGAAATAAGCTATAAAAATAAACCAGTTGTCTTAAGTGATTTCCCATTTGCAATTAGATATAATCATGATGAACCTGTTGAGTACAAGACCACAATAGATAGCCTTGATCCGCCCCTAACGAAAGATAGACCGTTAAATTTTGATATAAACAATGAACTAAAAGAAACAAATGAATTCAGACTAGAAAATCTTAACGATAAAGAAACATCTAAGCTAACTAAGTTTCTTTTCGAGTTGAATGATATTGGGTTCAGCCGATGATCTTGTGTGTGGAAAGTGGTAGCTGAATAGGAAAATATAGTTAAAGAAAACGTCCTCCATTATATATATTATATATTTTCAAACACTCAGCGTACATTCAATCGATCTTCACTCACTTACGTTTGGTCGAGAACTAACTCGTCGAACGTTCTCAAACTTTCGTCTTCTCAAATGCACTTAAAGAGAGTAACAGCTCTTTGAGTGAGATTTATTGAGAGAGAGACCCTGCCGGCTACAATAGGAAATACAACTAGCAGGTGAAGAAACCGGTTTAAAAATGAAGAGAAACGCAAATCTACCCTCACAAAAGGTACTGCCGTCGATCTTGTCGAGGGTACTTGGGAAATGGGAAGGCTTTTTTTTGAGAAAAAATATAGGGGAAATGGTGCTAGTTAAGCGGCTGTGGAAGTCAATGAGCATAGAAAAATATATAGAGGGAAAAGGTAGTTGTTGATCAGTGGTGTAAGCCCATGAGCATAGCTAAGAGAGAGAGAGTGGAAAAATGTGGTTTATGGTCGGTCGGAAAGACTGCGAAAATCCCAATTTGATCATATTGGATTTTTCTTCCACTCACTGATGCTGCTACTATTAACCATGCCTACCCAAATCAATGACAATGAGATTTTTCTTCTTCTCGTCCTGCTTACTCTCTCAATTCCAACTCACTTTAGTACTGAAAAGTATGAAAAACAAGTAAGGAAGATTACAGTCGAGCTTGCCCGACTGTAGAAGACCCTGAGCAAGTATTTTAAAAATAATACTTTGATTAACAGAAAATTTAGTTGAGCCAGTATCCAGATAATATTTTTTGATTAAAAGAAAATTAAATTGAAGATACATGAAGGAATGAATTTTAATACAACTCTACATCCTATCTATGAGTTACATTCAGTTAAAAACATTAATTTAAAAAAACGATAGTTGTAAAAATAAAATATGGACAGTAATACTGTTTTCTCCTGTAGGCGGAGGGGCGAGGCATTTAAAAAAGTGATTTTTTTTCAAAAAAGTCAGGAATAAAAAAAAGTAAATTTTCTTTAGTTAAGAAAAAGTTTGCGATACCGGTGATCGAACCCTAGATCCTCCTGCTATTCGCAGGCGAGCACTCTACTCCTTACGCCACCACTCGTAGCTTTCGCACACGTTCTACGGGCCAAAAGATCATACGATCATGCAGTTATTTTTGGTCTGGTCTATGTCTGCATGAGCAAACAAGCGAGACAGCAAAAGCAGTGCATTTTTTGACTAATAGGTACTAATAGAGTACTCTAATAAGCTCAGCTCCAGAATTACCAGAGTTTTTAATGAAGAGTAATTCTTGCAAAGTGGATGTGTTAAAGTAAACGTTGCCAACATAAAATAAATTTATTTCCTTTATTTAATACTCAAGTAAATATATAAAAATTAAATACAAGTGCGTGGAAAAGAAAGTGTGTCCTAAGCTGCTATTTAATTGGTATGAAATAGTTTAGTTAAATATTTTTATACCCTCTGAGGGGTATATTGGGTTTGTGAAAAGTATGTAACCGGCAGAAGGAGGCGTGGCAGACCCCATAAAGTATATATATCCGTCAATACATACCTTTGAAAAAATACATGTTTTTTGCAAATATCTCAGTAAATATAACACCTAGGGACTCCAATTTTGGCATGCAGTATAAAGGTAATGCCATCAAAATTTTTTGGATGCCACGCCTCCTTCGCCCACCAAAAACACAATTACGTTGTAGCTTTGCAGTGCACTGGCTCACTTATTTCTTAACGTATAGTTTTGTAACTTAGTATATACTTGCAAACAAATAATAAAGCTAATAAATTTCTTTTCGAGTTTAGTGACATTAAGTACAAAGAAAATGAAGATTTGACTTTCTCCAGTACTATTTGGTAGAAATATCGATCCTTAGTGATCCCAAACAACTCGTTTGGCTAAATAATATCAATGAACCAAATATGATATTACAAAGATGGATATTAATATCAAATGAATTTGACTATAAAATAAATTATGTACCAGTCAAACAAATTATGTTGCAGACGCTCTAGCTAGACTTAAGTTAGAAGAAAATTTATTAGCAATTTGTGGGCAAAGAGGGCGTGGTATCCAAATTTTTTTAAGCGGAATTTGTTTATATGGTATCCAATCTCATGCATACCAATTTTGGGCTTTCCAGCATTCATATTAAAAAAGTCGAAAATCGAGATAGTCCCACTATTTCTCTAATTGTGGGCAAAGGGGGCGTGGCATCCAAATTTTAAAATAAACTTTATCTGCGTAACAGAGCTACGAAGCTTCTGCAAAAAAAAAAAAATCTCTAGCTATTATATTTGCTGAGAAACAGGCGTTCATACAGACGGACAGACAGACTATTTTCGCACAAAACCATTAGTCCCTTTTGCTCTTTTTCAAAGAGCTCAGGGTCTAAAAAGCGATAGTTGTAAAAATAAAATATGGACAGTAATACTATTTTCTTCTGTGGGCGAAGGGGCGTGGCATTTAAAAAAGTGATTTTTTTTCAAAAAAGTCAGGAATTAAAAAAAAAAGTACATTTCCATTAGTTGAGAAAATGTTTCCGCTACCGAGGATCGAACCCTGGATCCGCTGCTCTTCGCAGGCGAGCACTCTACTCCCGATGAAAGTAAACTTAACTAATATTAACTAAATTTAATCGAAGTTTTTTGATTTATTTTCGACTGATTTGTATTTTTAAGCAAACTTTCTTTTCGAAAAAAATAATTCGCCTACAAAATGTTAACTATACAGCTGTTTGCTGCCAATTTGTGGGCAAAGGGGGCGTGGTATCCAAATTTTTTTAAGCGGAATTTGTTTATATGGTATCCAATATCATGCATACCAATTTTGGGCTTTCCAGCATTCATATTAAAAAAGTCGAAAATCGAGATAGTCCCACTATTTCTCTAATTGTGGGCAAAGGGGGCGTGGCATTTAAAAAAGTGATTTTTTTTTTCAAAAAAGTCAGGAATAAAAAAAAAAGTACATTTCCATTAGTTGTGAAAATGTTTCTGCTACCGAGGATCGAACCCTGGATCCGCTGCTCTTCGCAGGCGAGCACTTTACTCCCTACGCCACCACAGTCTTCTGGGAGTGGAGGCTTAAATACATACTAAAGTAGAATTCAAAATAAATCATTGTCAAATGTTTTTCTTTGGAAATTTGCTCAAACAAATTGTTTGCCGAAGAAATTGAACTTAACTAATATTAACTAAATTTAAATGAACTGCTTTGATTATTTTTTAACTGATTTGTATTTTTTAGCTAACTTTATTTTCGAAATAAATAATTCGTCTACAAAACATTAACTGTACAGCGTTTAGTTCGCAACTTGTGGGCAAGGGGGGCTGGTATTTTTAAAGAAGAATATGTTTATATGGTATCCAGTATCCTGCATACCAATTTAGGGCTTTCTAGCAATTACATTAAAAATGTTAAACATCGAGACAGTCCCACTGTTTCTCTAATTGTGGGCAAAGGCGGTGCGACATCTAAATTTAAAAATAAACTAATACTTTCTGAGAAACAGGCGTTCATACAGACGGACAGATGGATAGACAGACAACTTTCCGCACAAATTCTTTAGTACGTTTTGGTCTGTTTCAAAGAGCTCATGGTCTAAAAAGTTAAGTGGTTGTTGATCTAGATTTACAAAGCCATGTTGAGTTAGGCAAATGACGGACCGACAAAGGTGCTGAAGATGAGAAGTAATTGTTTTTTCATACAATTTTGGAATTGCCGATAGTTCTGAAATGTCCCAATAGTTCTGAGAGTTTCCAACTTGAGTCGTTTTTTTTAGAGTCGGATACTAAATGAATCTTTCTATACAAGTCGGAAATGTTGCATAGTCAGTTGTGAAATATTCATATTGGAGAAACCACAAAATAAAAATATTTTTGAAAAATAAGAAATATAATTTTCAATATTCGCTGTCAATTAATAATATATATTTTTTCTTAAACATGTATATATTTTTCAGTCATTCTTAATTTTCGCAATCTCTAACACAAGGGAAGCTTCGGGTATATTACTAGCATCATATAAACTATATAATAAAATTTGCACAGTGTCTGTAAAGTAATATTATACATATACTGACCGATTTTGATTTTAATCGGACGACTTTATCATACAATTTAAATATGAATAGACCTGAAAAATGTACTAAGCTTGTCTTTCTTCCTACCTTTTTCATTTTCCAAGATAACTGAACTAATTTCAAAGAGTATGTGTATGGCGCCTCTGCCCGAAAAGCTTGGCAAAAATCATTTTTTTGACGGAAGCGTACGACAAAAGTAAAATACGGAATCGGTAGAGAACTCTCCAAAAGTTATAAACCCAAAAGATTTTTTAAATCGGTCCAAGATTATGGGCGCTACAGCCCCTCAAAGTAGAACCTACTTTTTTTATCGAAAATTTGCTACTTTAACATTGGCGAATGGGACATCCGATCATGAATCTTTTGATTTCATCTGAAAAGAATGTTAATTTAGAGAAACACGCAGTATATTTTATTATTGTCAACTTACTACTTTGCACACAATCAAAGTTTAAAAAATACACTAAATTTCGACTATTTTTCAACTTTGATGGAATATTAAAAAAATTGTTAAAAGTTGTTAAGCGCAGACTATATACAATTGATAGGTTAAATATTTACCTATCAATTGCATATAGTTCTTGCTGCGCCTGGTTGCGCCTCTGGAAATGAGAGCCATAAAACCAGTGAAGTCACGACTTAAACTCACGAGGCAGGCATATGGGTAAAAAATAGCGCATGCCAATACGGTTGCTATTTGTGTACCAGATAGTTGATAAATACCGAACTATTATAATTTAATTACTACCACTTTGTATTTCACTTTTGTTTTCAAGTTTTGACCGTTTTCGAAAGTATCTATAGGGCTACAGGAAAAAGGTATGAAATCGGAGTTTTAGGTCTTTTTATGTCTTTTTTTTCTGCTTAAATGCTTTGAATGTTAATGAATTGGTGATTCTTGTTTTGTTTTTTACCTAATTAAAACAAAATATCTGTATTTTGACAACAATTACACTTTTTGCGACAGTTAAATGTTAGCTTCAGAAAACGAACAGCTGTATTTTTTTCCAGTCGAATATTTTTTTTTAATATAGTTCTTAAAAATACCAATAATAGCTTGGAAACGTTAATTATATCAAATATTAAAAATATTTTTGATGATAATTTTGAAGAAAGTCGCACACAAATAGTAAATACACACAAATTACCTAAAAAAAAACACCCAAAAATCGAAATTAAAATTTTGTGTATTAAAGTTAAGAAACTTACTCATAACATCTTATAACTTGAAAGGATGGATAAAATTATAATAACTCTTATTTAAGGTAAAAAAATAAATATTTTTATTGGAATCTTACGGCCAAACTATGCATGAAAATATTTTTGAACTTTGACCTCTAATTACCAAGCACCATGAGAGGTCACAACCTTGGACAGACATTCATTTTGAAGCTTAAGAAGTTTTCTGACAAATGCTTTTTAAATTTTTTAAATCAATTCATTGGTTCAAAAGATATGAATTTTGCAAAGCAAAATGAGGAAAGGCCCACTGTGCGCGCCTTATCCATATCGTGTAAATGCATCTAATTGCATTTTTGAACCTGTGATTACGGAAAGTTCGCTTTTAAGTGATCTAAAGACTATAAAAATAGTATTTTTACCGGGACCTGATGGAGTACCAGGCCCTAAATTACAGCGCTGAAGGTCTTAAGAAGCCTCTGTATAACTTACTTAAATTGTCTGTAGAGTCGTAGTGCTTTCCCGAGATTTGAAAAGCATCATATATTATTCCTCTCCATAAAAATAGGAATAAATCTAATGTTAGTAACTATAGGGGTATTTCAAAGTTGTCTGAAATTCCGAAGACACTTGAAAAACTAATAACTTCTCAATTGCAACATTTTTGTAGATCTATGGTTTCACCCTGTCAGCATGGGTTCGTGAAATATAGATTTACTACCACTTACTTGTTAGAATTTACCTCTTTAATTATACAAGGCCTTCAAAACAAATTGCAGACTGAAATCATTTATACTGATTTTAGTAAGGCATTTGACTCTGTTAATCACTTTCTTTTGCTACAAAAACTCAATTTGCTGGGTTTTCCAAATAACTTCTTTTGGGTTTCTAACTATTTAAGTTCTAGAACCCAAAACGTTTATTTAAATGGTACAGTATCTAAATCTGTTAAAGAAACTTCTGGTGAACCTTAAGGAAGTCATCTTGAACCTTTGTTATTTACTCTGTTAATTAATGACCTGCCTTCTGCACTGAGTCAATTCCGTGTATTGATGTATGCCGATGATGTTAAACTTTGTGTGTCCAACCTTGGTACCATGTTACAAAGTGACCTTACTAATTTTGAAACACGGTGTAAAGTAAATTCACTAAATCTTAATTATAGTAAATGTAACGTGCATTTGGTGTCTTGGGTTTCATAAAGCGCTGGTCGAAAGAATTCAACGATCCCTACATAACTAAAACTCTTTATACTTCACTCGTACATCCTATTCTTGAATATGGGTCCTGTATATGGTCTTCCCAATACAAGATTCATGAAGACAGAATAGAATCTGTGCAAAATCAATTCTTGCTCTTTGCTCTAAGGGGCCTTAACTGGAACCCTCCGGTTGCCTCCCTATCATAGTAGACTCGTACTCATCAATCTTTCTTCTCTGTTTGATCGTAGAAACATGCTTGGTGTAATATTTATGCACAAACTAATAAATGGTGAAATTGATTCGTCTGAATTAATTAGCCAAATTTGTTTTGCTGTTTTGATCAGACCGACTAGAAACTTTCAACCACTGTCACTTCAAATCTGTTCTACTTACTATTCTATATATAACCCGTTTCGAGTTTTATGTTCTTCATAAATAACCTTTATCGTGTGTTATGTAATTCTTCAACTACCACTACTCTAAAATCTTCACTTCTCAGTCATCTTTCTAGTTTATAGATTATTTTAATTATGTTTATGCTTAGTAACTAGTATTTGTATTTGTTTAATGTTTATTGTTCGCGAGTTTCGTCGTTGTATTTATATTAATAAATTACGGTTCGCGCGTTAACAAGCCCGTGCTTGGTGTCGTATGGGCCACTTGAAAGTACTGCGTTTAGTACTACTTCAACGTCCAAATAAAATAAAGTGAGTAAAAAAGAACAGTTTGGAAGGAAATTGTTCTCTTGCTCATCTAAGTGAACAACTCTTTTTTGTTCACTCACTCATGAGCAACCCAACACTACAACAAAATGCTATAAATGCTTGGACACGGTCCACATAGCAGGGAAGTTTACCAGTAAAATAGACAGAAGCGACCTGTGCTTCCGCTCCGGTTACAAAATTAGTGAATGTCGCAATGAGGCTAAATGAAGCTCAGAGCAATGCACTTGGTTATGCCTTGCTTAAAAGGAACGATTTTCGTGGTATTGCAAACTTTTTTAATTATAATTCATGACCGCTTAGTTGAGTACACACCGTTGACGGGGATAGTTAAAAGTTCTATAAGCAGAAGCAAAAATGATACTCACAAAGCAAACAAGAAAAAAAATTTCAGTCGGGCATGCCGACCGTGTAATACCCTCTGAGCTTCGTTTCCAATTATATGAGTTCAAATTGGAGTAGCTGCGGCAAGAACTTAACATTCACACATATTTGTATGTCTGTCTCGCTCGCACGTTATTCGTTTTCGTTGCTTGTATGCACAGCTCAGTGCAATGCACGTGGCTATGCCTTACTTGAAAGTATCGATTTTCGTTGTAGGAAAAACTTTTTTATTTATAGTCCGATTTTGATAAAATTTTCACAATCGTTTGATATTCTTTGTCTGCTGGAATATTCTAAGTTAAAAAACTATAGGATAAGAAATAAGTGAATCGCAGGCATGCAAAGTTACAAAGAAGTTGTGCTTTTTGTGGGCGGATAAGGCGTGGCATCCAAAAAATTTTGATGGCATTGTCTTTATATTGCAAATGGCAACCTGCGTGCCAAAATTGGTGACCCTAGGTGTTATAGTTACCGAGATATTTGCCAAAAACACATATTTTTTACGAGGTATGTCTTGTTTTTCGCTAATTGTGGGCGAATGGGGCGTGGCATCAAAAAAAGGAAACAAACTTGTATTGACTGACTAAATATGTGATCGATACTGACCAAGTTTGAACTTGTTGCTCTTACCATCTCTGAGATCTGTTTGTTCATACGGACAGACGGACAGACAGACGGACACGGCTATATCGACTCGGCTGTTGATGCTGATCAAGAATATATATACTTTATGGGGTCTGACAAGTTAACATACTTTTCAGATGAAATCAAAAAATCATGATCGGATGTCCCATTCGCCAAATATTCAATGTTAAAGTAGCAAATTTTCGATAAAATTCATGTTTTCAACAGTTACAAAAAGTAGAGCCTGCTTTAAGGGGCTGTAGCGCCCATAATCTTGGACCGATTTAAAAAATCTTTTGGATTTATAACTTTTGAAGAGTTCTCTATCGATTCCGTATTTTACTTTTGACGTAAGCTTCCGTCAAAAAAATAATTTTTGCCAAGTTTTTCGGGCAGAGCCGCCACTTGCAAATTATCGCAACGTAACACAAACCCATACAATGACCACGAGACTGCAGGTAAGCAGAGGCACCCGGGTTCACATTCGTGTTTAATTTATTATTATTTGTATTCAAACTTTTAATCATAAACGCGAAACCTGGCGTGGTTGTTGCAATATGAGCTTGCGTGGTATTTTCTTTATTTTTGTTTAATTTTTTATTATAACAGTGGTGACATTTTATATTATTTTGTTTGGGTTTTTCATTGAATGGCTTGCGAGTATTATTACTCTTGTTGTAATTTGGATTTCTTTATTTATATTTATTGTTGTTACTATAATTATTTTTATAGTTATTATTAAAATTATTTTTAGCCTCAGCATGCAATACTTTCTTACTTGTGTCATTACTAGCGCTGTTTAATTTTATCTCTTGGTCTAACAAACGGATCTTCACAAAAACTAGAGTAAAATTCTCTTCCGATAGTGTCTCTATTGCAGTGACTCCGTAATTATATATTGGCAAAGTGGGAAACCTTGTTCGTTTCATCTATATTGGCGCCTGATGCCAACAGTTCACTAACTAGTTCATCAAAAATAAAAAAGTGATTCACAAGAGTCATCTCGTTCCTCAACTTAAGCGATAACAACCGTTTGCGCACAGCTAATTAAGTTGCCAGACTTTTTCGTTCATATAAGGAATTCAGGTTCCTTAGAATTTCGCGTGCTGTCTTGTTGCTTGTTGAAAAATTCAAGAACGCGTCACTTAAAAGCTCTACCACTATACTTTCTGCATACCGTTCGGCCTTTACCCAACTTTCATCTGTTTCTTCAGAAGCCTCACTTTCAATAACTCTTAATGCATCTTGCTCGATAAGAAGTAATTTTATTCTAAATGTCCATACAGGGTATTTCTCGCCGTTAAATAGTTTAATATTATGCTACACCTTTTCCATAATCGTAAAATTTTTTAATGTATACGTATATACATGTGAAAAAAAACTTTGTGCAAATTTAATTTTTTAATCTATCGTATTCTGGGCCCATAACCTGTTGAAATAAAAGTGTGGTTGCCTCAGTATTCTCCTCTACTGATCAAATACTCAATTGTTTATAGATTATATTTTATGGTTGCTATATATTTTATATTTAATATTTTGCTCTGCACACAAACAGGCACTTACACGGATCAAAAAAGAAAGAGAAGAAGGGAATAACAGTGTGCCCGTACATTAATTTTTGGGCTTTCTGTATGTTAATTTTTTAACGATCCCTATGTAACCAAAACCCTTTATATATTCCTGGTACGCCCTTTCGTTGAATATGGGTCTTGTATTTGTTCACCGCAATACAAGATTCATCAGAAAAGAGTCTGTGCAGAAGCAATTCCTGCTCTTTGCTCTAAGAGGCCTTAGCTGGAACTCTAATATTCGGTTGCCTCCCTACCGTAGTAGACTTTTACTTATTAATCTTTCCTCACTGTCTGATCGCAGAACCGTGCTTAGTGTAATGTTTATGCACAAAATAATAATTGATTTTTTACGGTTGCGATCAGACCCACTAGAAACTTTAAACCTCTATCACTTCAAACTTGTACTATAAACTGTTCTATACATAACCCATTTCGAGTTTTATTTTCTTCTTATAATAACCTTAATTATGTGGTATGTAACTCTTTACCTACTATTACTCTAAAATCTTCACTTCTCAGTCATCTTTCTAGTTTATAGATTATTTTAATTATGTTTATGTTTAGTAACTAGTATTTGTATTTGTTTAATGTTTATTGTTCTCGACTTTCGTCGTTGTATATTACATTAATAATTAATTACGGTTCGCGCGTTAACAAGCCCGTGCTTGGTGTCGTTTGGGCCACTTGAAAGTACTGCGTTTAGTACTACTTCAACGCCTAAATTAAAAAAATGAGTACACTTAAAAGTTAACTAACAGCGGTAGAAACGGGCCAAAGTAGGTGTCAAGACGCGTTAAAAGAGGTTCAGTTAGCAATAAATTGCACAGCCAATCGGGTCACTTAGTTTAGTCCGTTGCAGCTTTTAATTGGGAAAAATGTAAGACCATTAGGGATGCTATCGAACATTGTGGTTAAAAAAATATGATAATTTACAAAATCTAAGAGCACAAGCAAAAGATAATATAGAAAGTAATGCTTGTTATGACAAGAAAAGAAGCGATAAAGGCAAAGCAAACGTTGTAAAGAATAAAGTGGGTGATCATGTATAAAAGGAAGAAATAATTTAAAAAACAGTTTTTTATTGTTTGGTTATATGGCGGCTATATAGTTTTCCCATCCGAACCAAAGTTGGTCAGAAAATTAAAAAAAATGTTTTTTACATACTGTGTAAGTTTGGTTTGGATACCTCAAAAGACAAAACAGTTTCTCATCCTAAGACATATATTAGCTCTGATGTCTGTCAGATTACTTCTATGGGAGATACGGGATATAGTTTTCCAGCCCAACCCAAAGAGAGAAATTAGACCAAACTAGATCCCAAATTTAAGGGTCCATTCGTTATAACAGAATTACTTGAAGGAGACCGATATTGTTTGAAGTCATTAATAAGCAAACGAACCTACAGGTATCCTCATGAATGTTTAAGGGCGTTACCAGTCGAGACAAGCTGTGCCTAAGGGATGTACAAGGACCGACAGCGCTACATAGAGCGCACACCACGTTGTTTGTTTTATATTAAGACCACGTTCATTCTGGTAAGTAATGGAGAGAGTTAAATCTAGTTTTTTGGCAAATTAATTGAGAATGACACAGAAATAGTAGAACTGTCACCAACGATCGAAGTCCGATCTTTTTTATCGTAGTATTACCATTGTACCGCGATTTAAAAATTTGTTCGGGACAAAAACTTCTTTGACAAATTAAGTCAAAAGCCATATCCGAACAAGATATCTTAAATGACGATATTTCCCTAGGGTATTTAAAATTTAATTTTTCTACTTGTATATCATTAGCTTGTGTTATGTTTTGGATGAAAACCTTAACATAATACCAGGACTGATCTTTACAAAGCCTAGAGACAAAACTTGTTTCTTCGGTTTGGGGAGCGAAACAGCCTGGAATGGCTTGGGTACACGAGATGGAACAGTAGGCAAAATATTGGCTACTTGCACCACTGGCGTGACAAGAACACCATCTCTTTGCGATGAGATGGGCGACATACTAATTGGATTTAAAGAATTATTCCCTAGAGTAGCAGAGCAGTTTAATTTCAAAATAAGAGTAGTAAAAGATTGAAGAATTGCTTTCGAAGTACTTGGCTGCGGGCTGGGATCAAAGAGGAAAGTAGGGGGTTCTCGCTATGGCACACAACAGAGCTGGACTTTGCGTTTCGGCGGCTCATTTAGTAGAGCCGAACAAGTTTCTATGTCCAAAAAAATATTATTTGCATTACTAACAAGAAAGAAACTGTCAGTCGGGCATGCCGACCGTGTAATACCCTCTGAGCTTCGTTTCCAATTAGATGAGTTCAAATTGGAGTAGCTGTTGCAAGAACTTTACATGCACACATATTTGTATGTCTGTCTCGCTCGCACGTTTTTCGTTTTCGTTGCTTGGCACAGCGCACGTGGTTATGCGTCGCCTGAAAGTTACGATTTTCGTTCTTTCAGAAACTTTTTTAATTATAGTCCGATTTTGATGCAATTTTCACAATCGTTTAATATTAGTTGTTTCCCAGTATATCCTAAGTTACAAAACTATACGTTAAGAAATAAGTGAGCCAGAGGCATTCGAAGTTTCAACGCAATTGTGGGCGAAGGGGGCGTGGCATCCAATAAATTTTGATGGCATTATATTTATATTACAAAAAGAAACCTACATGCCAAAATTGGTGTCCCTAGGTATTATAGTTACCGAGATATTCGCAAAAAACATGTATTTTTTCCGAGGTATGTCTGGTTTTTCGCTTATTGTGGGCGAACGGGGCGTGGCATCGAAAAAAGGAAACAAACTTGTATTGACTGACTAAATATGTGGTCGATACTGACTAAAACGGATATTGTAGCTCTTACCATCTCTGAGATCTGTTTGTTCATACGGACAGACAGACGGACAGACGGACAGACGGACAGACAGACGGACAGACGGACATGGCTATATCGACTCGGCTGTTGATGCTGATCAAGAATATATATACTTTATGGGGTCGGAAACGCCTCCTTCTGCCTGTTACATACTTCTGACAAACCCAATATACCCCTCAGAGGGTATAAAAAGTTTAAACGACTTTCTGGTGCGCTCCATAAATCTGCGGAACTGCACCTCTACTTAACGACAAGTATCACATCGCCAACGCAGACTATTATTCTTGTCAAGACAGTCTTTAATCTTCACTGTCAAGACCGCACATATTAAATGAAATGTACGATAGCAAAATAAATAGGAATAATAATACTATTTAACCTGGCACGCTTTTGAAAATCAGACAATGTTCGCCATTATTTTGTAATATTTTAAGTATTTAATGACATGTAGTATTTATTTATAGATGAAATTATCAGCTACTGAAATATTACACTATATAAAACATTTTTATACCCTCTGAGTTTCTTTTTCCATTAGGAGAAAGCATTATTTAGTCGCTCAGAGCTAACTATTGAGCATGCAATATAAAATTGACCATTAAAAAAGATCATCTCAAAAGATACATGTAATATTTATTTTTAGATGAAATTATCACCTACTGAAATATTTCACTATATAAAACATTTTTATACCCTCTGAGTTTCTTTTTCCGTCAGGAGCAAGAATTATTTAGTCGCTCAGAGCTAACTATTGAGCATGCAATATAAAATTGACCATTAAAAAAGATCATCTCTCAGGTCTAGTCCTGCCCATTTTATTGTTTGTCCCTTAGAATGAATGCAGTTTCTCCTTTAGCACAACCAATAACTACTATGGCTTAAAGTTCATATTTATGAAGAGCTTTTTATACTACAGCGTATGGAGTTCAGAGTAGTACATTGGGTTTGCAAGGTTGTGTGTAACAGGCAGAAGGAGGCGTGGCACACTCAATAAAGTATATAACATCTTGATCATTAGCTTCTATATGTCGACGCCATGCGAATCTTCTATCTAGGTATACCCCTAGGTATGTAACTTCGTTTCATTAAAAGGTTCTGAGCTGGCCTGAATTTTTGCACGCCACACAGTGGGGCCTTTCCTCATTTTGCTTTGCAAAAATCATATCTTTTGAACCAATGAATTGATTTGAAAAATTTAAAAGCATTTTACAGAAAACTTCTTAAGCTTCAAAATGAATGTTTCGATGACGCTGAGGCATAATGGAGGTTCTATGCCGCTAATGTGCCGAATTATCTCATCCTTTAGCTCTTGAATTGTTGCTGGCTTTTCGATGCAATTATATTTTGATGCAATTTTCACCATCATTTGATATTATTTGTCTCCCAGTATATCCTAAGTTACAAAACTATACGTTAAGAAATAAGTGAGCCAGAGGCATTCGAAGTTTCAGCGCAATTGTGGGCGAATAATTTTGATGGCATTATATTTATATTGCAAATAGCAACCTGCATGCCAAAATTGGTGTCCCTAGGTCTTATAGTTACCGAGATATTCGCAAAAACATGTATTTTTTCTGAGGTATGTCTAGTTTTTCGCTTATTGTTGGCGAATGGGGCGTGGCATCGAAAAAAGGAAACAAACTTGTATTGACTGACTAAATATATGGTCGATACTGACTAAAACGGATATTGTAGCTTTTACCATCTCTAAGATCTGTTAGTTCATACGGACAGACAGACGGACAGACAGGCGGACAGACAGACGGACACGGCTATATCGACTCGGCTGTTGATGCTGATCAAGAATATATATACTTTATGGGGTCTGACAAGTTAACATACTTTTCAGATGAAATCAAAAAATCATGATCGGATGTCCCATTCGCCAAATATTCAATGTTAAAGTAGCAAATTTTCGATAAAATTCATGTTTTCAACAGTTACAAAAAGTAGAGCCTGCTTTAAGGGGCTGTAGCGCCCATAATCTTGGACCGATTTAAAAAATCTTTTGGATTTATAACTTTTGAAGAGTTCTCTATCGATTCCGTATTTTACTTTTGACGTAAGCTTCCGTCAAAAAAATAATTTTTGCCAAGTTTTTCGGGCAGAGCCGCCACTTGCAAATTATCGCAACGTAACACAAACCCATACAATGACCACGAGACTGCAGGTAAGCAGAGGCACCCGGGTTCACATTCGTGTTTAATTTATTATTATTTGTATTCAAACTTTTAATCATAAACGCGAAACCTGGCGTGGTTGTTGCAATATGAGCTTGCGTGGTATTTTCTTTATTTTTGTTTAATTTTTTATTATAACAGTGGTGACATTTTATATTATTTTGTTTGGGTTTTTCATTGAATCGCTTGCGAGTATTATTACTCTTGTTGTAATTTGGATTTCTTTATTTATATTTATTGTTGTTACTATAATTATTTTTATAGTTATTATTAAAATTATTTTTAGCCTCAGCATGCAATACTTTCTTACTTGTGTCATTACTAGCGCTGTTTAATTTTATCTCTTGGTCTAACAAACGGATCTTCACAAAAACTAGAGTAAAATTCTCTTCCGATAGTGTCTCTATTGCAGTGACTCCGTAATTATATATTGGCAAAGTGGGAAACCTTGTTCGTTTCATCTATATTGGCGCCTGATGCCAACAGTTCACTAACTAGTTCATCAAAAATAAAAAAGTGATTCACAAGAGTCATCTCGTTCCTCAACTTAAGCGATAACAACCGTTTGCGCACAGCTAATTAAGTTGCCAGACTTTTTCGTTCATATAAGGAATTCAGGTTCCTTAGAATTTCGCGTGCTGTCTTGTTGCTTGTTGCAAAATTCAAGAACGCGTCACTTAAAAGCTCTACCACTATACTTTCTGCATACCGTTCGGCCTTTACCCAACTTTCATCTGTTTCTTCAGAAGCCTCACTTTCAATAACTCTTAATGCATCTTGCTCGATAAGAAGTAATTTTATTCTAAATGTCCATACAGGGTATTTCTCGCCGTTAAATAGTTTAATATTATGCTACACCTTTTCCATAATCGTAAAATTTTTTAATGTATACGTATATACATGTGAAAAAAAACTTTGTGCAAATTTAATTTTTTAATCTATCGTATTCTGGGCCCATAACCTGTTGAAATAAAAGTGTGGTTGCCTCAGTATTCTCCTCTACTGATCAAATACTCAATTGTTTATAGATTATATTTTATGGTTGCTATATATTTTATATTTAATATTTTGCTCTGCACACAAACAGGCACTTACACGGATCAAAAAAGAAAGAGAAGAAGGGAATAACAGTGTGCCCGTACATTAATTTTTGGGCTTTCTGTATGTTAATTTTTTAACGATCCCTATGTAACCAAAACCCTTTATATATTCCTGGTACGCCCTTTCGTTGAATATGGGTCTTGTATTTGTTCACCGCAATACAAGATTCATCAGAAAAGAGTCTGTGCAGAAGCAATTCCTGCTCTTTGCTCTAAGAGGCCTTAGCTGGAACTCTAATATTCGGTTGCCTCCCTACCGTAGTAGACTTTTACTTATTAATCTTTCCTCACTGTCTGATCGCAGAACCGTGCTTAGTGTAATGTTTATGCACAAAATAATAATTGATTTTTTACGGTTGCGATCAGACCCACTAGAAACTTTAAACCTCTATCACTTCAAACTTGTACTATAAACTGTTCTATACATAACCCATTTCGAGTTTTATTTTCTTCTTATAATAACCTTAATTATGTGGTATGTAACTCTTTACCTACTATTACTCTAAAATCTTCACTTCTCAGTCATCTTTCTAGTTTATAGATTATTTTAATTATGTTTATGTTTAGTAACTAGTATTTGTATTTGTTTAATGTTTATTGTTCTCGACTTTCGTCGTTGTATATTACATTAATAATTAATTACGGTTCGCGCGTTAACAAGCCCGTGCTTGGTGTCGTTTGGGCCACTTGAAAGTACTGCGTTTAGTACTCCTTCAACGTCCAAATTAAAAAAATGAGTACACTTAAAAGTTAACTAACAGCGGTAGAAACGGGCCAAAGTAGGTGTCAAGACGCGTTAAAAGAGGTTCAGTTAGCAATAAATTGCACAGCCAATCGGGTCACTTAGTTTAGTCCGTTGCAGCTTTTAATTGGGAAAAATGTAAGACCATTAGGGATGCTATCGAACATTGTGGTTAAAAAAATATGATAATTTACAAAATCTAAGAGCACAAGCAAAAGATAATATAGAAAGTAATGCTTGTTATGACAAGAAAAGAAGCGATAAAGGCAAAGCAAACGTTGTAAAGAATAAAGTGGGTGATCATGTATAAAAGGAAGAAATAATTTAAAAAACAGTTTTTTATTGTTTGTTTATATGGCGGCTATATAGTTTTCCCATCCGAACCAAAGTTGGTCAGAAAATTAAAAAAAATGTTTTTTACATACTGTGTAAGTTTGGTTTGGATACCTCAAAAGACAAAACAGTTTCTCATCCTAAGACATATATTAGCTCTGATGTCTGTCAGATTACTTCTATGGGAGATACGGGATATAGTTGTCCAGCCCAACCCAAAGAGAGAAATTAGACCAAACTAGATCCCAAATTTAAGGGTCCATTCGTTATAACAGAATTACTTGAAGGAGACCGATATTGTTTGAAGTCATTAATAAGCAAACGAACCTACAGGTATCCTCATGAATGTTTAAGGGCGTTACCAGTCGAGACAAGCTGTGCCTAAGGGATGTACAAGGACCGACAGCGCTACATAGAGCGCACACCACGTTGTTTGTTTTATATTAAGACCACGTTCATTCTGGTAAGTAATGGAGAGAGTTAAATCTAGTTTTTTGGCAACTTAATTGAGAATGACACAGAAATAGTAGAACCGTCACCAACGATCGAAGTCCGATCTTTTTTATCGTAGTATTACCATTGTACCGCGATTTAAAAATTTGTTCGGGACAAAAACTTCTTTGACAAATTAAGTCAAAAGCCATATCCGAACAAGATATCTTAAATGACGATATTTCCCTAGGGTATTTAAAATTTAATTTTTCTACTTGTATATCATTAGCTTGTGTTATGTTTTGGATGAAAACCTTAACATAATACAAGGACTGATCTTTACAAAGCCTAGAGACAAAACTTGTTTCTTCGGTTTGGGGAGCGAAACAGCCTGGAATGGCTTGGGTACACGAGATGGAACAGTAGGCAAAATATTGGCTACTTGCACCACTGGCGTGACAAGAACACCATCTCTTTGCGATGAGATGGGCGACATACTAATTGGATTTAAAGAATTATTCCCTAGAGTAGCAGAGCAGTTTAATTTCAAAATAAGAGTAGTAAAAGATTGAAGAATTGCTTTCGAAGTACTTGGCTGCGGGCTGGGATCAAAGAGGAAAGTAGGGGGGTTCTCGCTATGGCACACAACAGAGCTGGACTTTGCGTTTCGGCGGCTCATTTAGTAGAGCCGAACAAGTTTCTATGTCCAAAAAAATATTATTTGCATTACTAACAAGAAAGAAACTGTCAGTCGGGCATGCCGACCGTGTAATACCCTCTGAGCTTCGTTTCCAATTAGATGAGTTCAAATTGGAGGAGCTGTTGCAAGAACTTTACATGCACACATATTTGTATGTCTGTCTCGCTCGCACGTTTTTCGTTTTCGTTGCTTGGCACAGCGCACGTGGTTATGCGTCGCCTGAAAGTTACGATTTTCGTTCTTTCAGAAACTTTTTTAATTATAGTCCGATTTTGATGCAATTTTCACAATCGTTTAATATTAGTTGTTTCCCAGTATATCCTAAGTTACAAAACTATACGTTAAGAAATAAGTGAGCCAGAGGCATTCGAAGTTTCAACGCAATTGTGGGCGAAGGGGGCGTGACATCCAATAAATTTTGATGGCATTATATTTATATTACAAAAAGAAACCTACATGCCAAAATTGGTGTCCCTAGGTATTATAGTTACCGAGATATTCGCCAAAAACATGTATTTTTTCCGAGGTATGTCTGGTTTTTCGCTTATTGTGGGCGAACGGGGCGTGGCATCGAAAAAAGGAAACAAACTTGTATTGACTGACTAAATATGTGGTCGATACTGACTATTCTTGAATATGGGTCTTGTATATGGTCTCCCCAATACAAGATTCATCAAGACAGAATAGAATCTGTGTAAAAACAATTCTTGCTCTTTGCTCTAAGGGGACTTAACTGGAACCCTAAGATCCGGTTGCCTCCCTATCGTAGAAGACTCTTACTTATCAATCTTTCCTCTCTGTCTGATCGTAGAATCATGCTTGGTGTAATATTTATGCACAAACTTATAAATGGTGAAATTGATTCGTCTGAATTAATTAGCCAAATTAGTTTTGCTGTTCCGATCAGACCCACTAGAAACTTTAAACCACTGTCACTTCAAACTTGTACTATAAACTGTTCTATACATAACCCATTTCGAGTTTTATTTTCTTCTTATAATAACCTTAATTATGTGGTATGTAACTCTTTACCTACTATTACACTAAAATATTCACTCCTCTGTCATCTTTGTAGCTTATAGAATATATTAATTATGTTTATGCTTAGAGTCTGGTATTTGTATTCGTTCAATGTTTATTGTTCGTGACTTTCGTCGTTTTATTAATTTAATTATTACGGTTCGCGAATCAACAAGCCCGTGCTTAATATCGTATGGGCCACTTGAAAGTACTGCTTATAGTTCAACGTCCAAATATGAAAAAAGCAGCTGTAGCTAGCTGTTTATATTATGCAGCCGACGCTGCCAAACTTGTTTATGTTTGTTTTCGGAAGGCTTATGTTTACTTTCTTAGTGTGAATTACTGTCCACTATTATTATTATTATTGTCAGACTGGCCAATAAAAATAAACGAACAAAAATGCGAGCATGTAACTTTCACTCTAAACAGGCAAGATTGTCCACCGGTCATGCTAATTAACACCGCACTTTCAAAAGCACCTAGGAGTACACCTAGACAAGCAAGACACAAGACTAATAAAATTAACCTAAAGCTGAAAGCCAACAACCTTTACTGGACCCACGGCTCTCAGTTATGGGGGAACGCTAGCAACAACAACAAATATGTAGCTAACAACTTGTGGACTATTGGACCGGAATTTCTCCTGTCAGAAAAATGGAATTGGACAGCAACTGACCAAAATGGAAATTTTTATGATACCAGCGAGCGAAAGAAAACTGTTTTAGTTGTGGTATCAGAACCAGCGGTAGATTTTACCCGATATTCGAACTATTTGCGTTTGGAGCGAACCTTTGGCTGGGTACTTATATTCTACAAGAAAGTGCGCTACAAAAATAAGGGTAGAGCTTGTGGGGAACGCACATCGATGGAACTAGAGGCAGCAGAAATTGAATTGTACAAAATGGTTCAACGTCATGTGTATGCGCAGGAAATGTCCAAATTGAAGGAAATGGACTCGGTTTTAAAATGTATTACAAACTATTCTTTGTGTCCAAAATTAACTTAAATCGGACTTATAGTTGTAGTTGGAAGGCTTAACAATTCTACTGCAATTTCCGAGTAAGCACGGTAGCCTATAATATTACTAGCAAAGCACACACTGACTAATTTGGTTGTCAAATGATATCGCGATGTTTTTCATCACCAAAACCATGAGCTGATTATAAATAGAATAAGGCAGAAATTTTGGATCACAAACTTGAGGCGGGAGGTGAAGCGAGTCACCAAAACAATGAGCTGATTATAAATAGAATAAGGCAGAACTTTTGGATCACAAGCTTGAGGCGGGAGGTGAAGCGAGTTAAAAGTAATTGTCAATATTGTAAAAACAACAGATCGGGCTATGATGGCTATGATGGGACAATAACCAAAGGATCGAGTCACTCCTTACCAGCGGCCATTCTCATTCTCTCAGTTATGGAAATTTTTATGATACAGGAGCCACTCTTTCAATAACTCTTATTTAAAGTGATTTTAATTTAAACTTCCACACAAGATATTTCTCACCGTTAAATGGTTTAATATTATGCTTCACCTTTCCATAATCGTATATATTTTTAATGAATACGTAAATACATGATATACAAACAGACACTATTGTGAGAAAAAATTTAACTCTTTGATAATTAAAAACACAATTGTTTGATTATTATGTTTTATGATTGCTAATATTAAGTTGGGGGAAAAGAAATGCATTATTTATATACTATTTTCAAAATTCATTTATTACGGTTTGGACAGTCCGATTTATTTCAAATATGTGCCGTTTTGTTCAATGACTTGTTGCCATTTTGAGGACAACTTTAAAATTGTCGTACGTGACCCATTTTTCATCACCAGTCACCATCCGCTTCAGAAATGGGTCGATTTCATTACGTTTCGACCAAAATTGTTTTTTTTTTTATAACTCGTGAGGCACCAATATGTCTAGCTCCTTACAGAATCTAGCTTTTTGTAAATGCCTTAAAATCAAGTGCCTTAAAAAAAAGTCAATGTTAAGCTCTTGGGCGATGCTGCGGCTGCTAACATGCCGGCCTGCTTCAGTTAGCTCCACGATCTTATCAGAATTTTCGATGAAGGGTCTACCAACTCTAGGTGCATCTTTAACGTCGAAATTTCCGGAACGGAATTTCCGAAACCAAAATTGTGCATTACAACATTAATCAGCTTTACTTTATAAATGCCGAATTTTTCTGACTCAATTGTCACTTCGAAACCTTGACTTAAAATTTCCCTGCCTATCATTACATCATGTTTCAAATATTTGTCCATAACAACATGGAATAACATTTCTAAAATAAAGTCATTAATGGTTACATTGGTCAAAATTTGCATAGAGCTACATACTTACAGAATCGTTTCCAATACCCTTAAGCATGACTACATTATGAAGTTTTTTCCCCAGAGAATTTTCCAACTGCGCTTTTCTTAATAAGTGAACACTCGGCTCCGGAGTCAAAACAGAAATCAACGAACTCACCAGAATGATCGAGCACACCTTTCGGTTCCATTACCGAACATATGTTTACTCTCTTTTTAGTGCTTTGTCCAGACAAAGGGCAGCCAGTAGAAATGTGTCCAGCATGTCCACACTTGTAGCATATTACGTAGGATTTTTACTCTTTTGGTCTCATAGCAGTGCTTGTCCGCTTCCCGATGATTGTGATTCCCGATTTTTCTTCTGGCGGCAGTCTGCGATTTTGTGGCACGTCTTTCCACAATAATGGCAACTGATGTTTGGCAACTTCTGCTTCTTCCTTTCAGGCCCCATAGTAGTCTCTGCTGTCGAAGTCTCTTGACGCTAGCCGATTTCGTATACCTGCAACTGTTGCTGCAATTAGCTTCGCGACTTGATATTTGTTGTGCACACAAGCTTTTTGAGTCTGGTGTCCAGTCGCGCAGTATGCGCAACCACAACTGACGCTAACAATTCCTCGAGCTCCATATTTTTCATTTTCGTCATTAACGAAATGACGAGTCGGCTTGCATACGCCGACATGCACTCTCCAATCCCTGGGCGTCCTTCTAGCAGCTTGAGGAGTGTTGCCGTAGTTGTCTCTACGCCGACGAACCTTTGCGTTAAATAGTTGTTTGAATTCAACCTAAGTCATACCAGAAAAACAGATCTGTGAAAGCCATTGCGATGCACTGCCCTCCAAAGCTTTACTGAGGGCAATCACGAGTGCACTACCCTCAAGTGGATTTTCAATAAAAATCATGTCGGCCGTAATACTCCAAGCACATGCATCAGCACCGGCAGCTTCGGGATTAAATTTTGGTAGAGACACCGTCCTTGACTCACGAGGCGCTCAGTAAAATTTCTGTTTTGTTGCTCCATAATTTGACACAATTGAAGGCAAATGTGTCATAAATTTGCCATCCTGCTCACCCGTACACATTCAGCCAATAGATAGTCCTGTCTCGCTCATCTTCTTCAACTCATGTACACAGAACGAACAGTAAGAGCAAGAAAGAAAATGTCAGTCGGGCATGCCGACCTTGTAATACCCTCTGAGCTTCCTTTCCAATTATATGAGTTCGAATTGGAGTAGCTGCTGCAAGAACTTAACATGCACACATATTTGTGTGTCTGTCTCGCTCGCACGTTTTTCGTTTTCGTTGCTTGTGTGCACAGCTCTGTGCAATGCTCGTGGATATGCATTGCTTGAAAGAAACGATTTGCGTTGTATGACAAACTTTTTTATTTATAGTCCGATTTTGATGCAGTTTTCAGGATTGCTTGATATTATTTGCTTCAAATTATATCCTAAGTTAAAAAGTATACATTAAGAAATAAGAGAGCCAGACGCATTCGAAATTTCACAGCAATTGTGGGCGAAAGGGGCGTGGCATCCAATAAATTTTGATAGCTTTATATTTATATTGCAAATAGCAACCTGCATGCCAAAATTGCCTAGGTATTATAGTTACCGAGATATTCGCAAAAAACATGTATTTTTTCCGAGGTATGTCGATTGGGGCGTGGCATCAAAAAAAAAAAGATTCTTGTATTGCCTGACTAAATATGTGATCGATACTGATCAAGTTTGAACTTGTAGCTCTTACCATCTCTGAGATCTGTTTGTTCATAAGGACAGACGGACAGACGGACAGACGGACATGGCTTTATCGACTCGGCTGTTGATGCTGATCAAGAATATATATACTTTATGGGGTCTGCCACGCCTCCTTCTGCCTGTTACATACTTTTCACAAACCCAATATACCCCTCAGAG
The DNA here is from genome assembly GCA_035047385.1 of Drosophila tripunctata. Classification (NCBI taxonomy): domain Eukaryota; kingdom Metazoa; phylum Arthropoda; class Insecta; order Diptera; family Drosophilidae; genus Drosophila; species Drosophila tripunctata. Next base: position 87,270 of record JAWNPS010000269.1, on the reverse strand, counting down.
GGTATAAAAAGTAACACACCAAACACGTAGGCACGAAATCACACTCAATAAGATAATTAACAATTAGTCCTCTTACCGACTCTCGGTGTCATAAGGAATACAAGACGTCGATGAACGGTTGTTCTGTTTTCTTTATTCTTTCTTTCTTATAATTCGACACATACAATATTAATGTTGCTATACTTAAATTCAAATAATAAAAACAATGCTCCGACATATATATATTTGAACTTTTTTATTTTTATGTATTCTTTGAAATAAAGATTTGTTTCTTTTGTTAATTTATTTTAAATTAATATGATTTAAGTTTTCTTTTTTTGATTCTCATTATGTTTGCTGATAACAAATTTTCCTTTTAATTTAACTTTTTTGAATTTTTTTCATTTTTCTTTCTTTATGTAAAATACACTTTAGTTTTCAGTCATATATATTATTTTATTTGTATATTAAAAAAGCGATCACCAAAAACTACAAATGCTGAGTGCAATAGCACAGGCACTTTAAGGTTGAATCTGCTTCTGGGTGTTTACTCACTCAGTCACTTAATCCGCGATGAAAGGCCTTCCAGCATGGTGGTGAACTTGCTAATATAGAGGGTGCATGGCTTTTCATAAAATACAATTACAATATTTAAAACTTTTTCTTTAGTAATATTTTAAATAAATGAATCATTACTTCAATTTAATTATGCCCTGCACTTAATTTGTTTTCCTGTAATTAACACTTTCACTACTTTCATTTTGGTTGGTGGAATAGATGAATAGATTTTCTGCAACAATCATAAGGTGAGTTTCTGCAACAATCCTAAGGCGGTGTCTGCTGTCAGAATGAGCTGTCCTCAAGAGTTGTTAAAACGGCGGCTTCCATGTCCAGCTGATTTGGACTGATCGGAATTTTTGGGCAATTTAATTGCACACTTTTATTTGCCCAGGCGGCACTAAGGGATACAAATCCAAAACAGACTTTGCTGTACGCTGATCTGCCGCCTGTGGCAGAAGCTGTCTTGGCCAAGCTTGCCTTGAAGCGATGCTTTTGAAAAAATGCAACCGGTGATAACCTATTCGACGTAAGGGAATTAAGTTATGTCAACCTAGTGGAAATTTTGTTTACCAAAAGAACTGTCGAGATCGGCTTATAAAAGCTTTCCCAGCTTAAGTATATGTGGGCAACTTATTCGCGGATTCCCAGTAATGATTTGCTGTTCCTCGAATATGCAGAAATCTGCACCCTGACGAGGTTATGTTTATATGCAATAAATGCAATTTGGCAATACGTTTGACTAGTGTCAATTAGTTGCACGTGAAGAAAAAGAGAATTAGTCCAGCCTCGTATGCGTTTTTATATGCAACAATTTCAGATTCACTCTTGTTCTTTTTTAGTGGTGAAAAGTTCTGGAAGTTCAAAGAATTAAATTAACTCCTAAAAGGATGCTATATATATATGTATATATGAAAAGATGCACAGTAATTAAAAGTGCATACTTTTACTGCAATTGCAATTTTGTCGCAATATACATTTTTAATGTTAAACTAAAGCGGCAAAATATTAAAATTATATGAGTTCATTTTGGACTGCTTACAAGCAGTGCACTGCATAAATTTTATAGACTCAAGCAGTGCACTGAGTAAGTTTTAAATATACAAGAACTGCTTTTGCACTGCTTGTAAACACTGCAGCGTAAACGAAAGCAGTGCACTGCTAAGAGATTCACTCGACACCAAGAAGAAAATGCGTCAAGATCATTCGGCAGAAGGCGGTGAGAGTGAGGATCGTTATACTATAAAAAAAGCTTGACAGCATCAGCATACATAAGAATGTATTGACACTAACAATTCCTCGAGCTTCATATTTTTCATTTTCGTCATTAACGAAGTGACGAGTCGGCTTGCATACGCTGACATGCACTCTCCAGTCCCTGGGCGTCCTTCTAGCAACTTGAGGAGTGTTGCCGTAGTTGTCTCTACGTCGACGAACCTTTGCGTAAATAGTTGCTTGAATTCAACCCAAGTCATACCAGAAAAACAGATCTGTGAAAGCCATTGCGATGCACTGCCCTCCAAAGCTTTACTGAGGGCAATCACGAGTGCACTACCCTCAAGTGGATTTTCAATAAAAATCATGTCGGCCGTAATACTCCAAGCACATGCATCAGCACCGGCAGCTTCGGGATTAAATTTTGGTAGAGACACCATCCTTGATTCACGAGGCGCTGCGTTTGCCTGCACTGTTCGTAGCAACTCAGTAAAATTTCTGTTTTGTTGCTCCAAAAATTTGACACAACTGAAGGTTAGGCGGATCCAATCCCACTTCTGATGTCGAAGGGACAGTTATGTCTGGATTCTTTGCACTTTAAGCAGCGAGCCCCGATTCCTTCGTTGGTGCCATAGTTAGAATGTTTTTTTTAAAGCAGCGTCTGTGCACTTGGAATGTTTCTGTATAACTCGCGACTGACTTCTTTTCTGCATACCACGGTTATCTCGCCAAAATCTATTGTGCGGCCTGCCTATGACACATTTGCCATCCTGCTCATCCGCACAACTCGCGACTGACTTCTTCTCTGCATACCACGAGCATCTCGCCAACTTTTGCCATCCTGCTCACCCGCACACATTCAGCCAATAGATAGTCCTGTATCGCTCATCTTCTTCAACTCCCCCCCCCCCCCCCCCCCCCCCCCCCCCAAACAAAAAACCACCCCCCCCCCCCCACCCCCTTTTTTTTTTTTTTTTTTCTTTTTTTTCCCCCCCACAAAACAACCCCCCACCACAAACCCCCCCCCTTAACAAAAAAAAAAAAAAAAAAAAACCCCCCAAAAAAAAAAACCCCCCCCCTTTTAACCCCAAAAAAACCCCCACAAAAAAACCCCCCCAAACAAAAAAAAACCCCCCCCTTTTTACCCGCTAAACAAAACCCCTCACCCATTTTATATAAAATGCATGAAGAAATTTTAAAAGAACTCATCAAGACGAGAAAGTATCCAAGCACTTGCAGCAGCACTGGCAGCTTCGGGATCGAATTTTGGTAGAAACACCGTCCTTGACTCACGAGGCGCTGCGCTAGCCTGCACTGTTCGTGGCAACTAAATAAAATTTCTGTTTTGTTGCTCCAAAATTTGACACAACTAAAGGTTAAGAGGATCCAATTTCACTTCTAATTTCGAAGGTACAGTTATGTCAGGATTCTTTACACCTTGAGCAGCGTGCCCCGTTCCTTTCGTATGAATTTCGAAGGTGTTATGTCAGGGTTCTTTACACCTTGAGCGACGTGCCCCGTTCCCTTCGTATGAATGTTTTTCTTAAAGCAGCGTCTGTGCACTTCGAATGTTTCAGTACAACTGCTAATGACTTCTATTTTGCATACACACAGCTTCCACACATTCAGCCAATAGATAGTCCTATCTCGCTCATCTTCTTCAACTCATGTACAAAGAATGAACAGTAAGAAAAAGCAACACACCAAACACGTAGGCACGGATCGCACTCAGTAAGAGAATTAACAATTAGTCCTCTTACCGACTCTCGGTGGCTCAGATCGGACCACTGTATCACATAGCAGTCATACGATGTAATAAACACCGAACAACAGTTAGTTCGAAAAAGTTGGTTGTTTTTTAAGATATCGCCAACAAACTCTCAGATTATTAGTTTGGTATATAGATATATATGTCCACCGATTTTGGTTAAGACCGGACCACTATAAAATAAAATATGCGAGTACCCCTCAAAGGTAGTACTAGTGCAGATATTTTTGTAAAAGCATTGTTTAGCATTTTAATGATTCTAATATGTTTGGGAATTTTTAAAACAAATTTTGAAGAGCTCATTTTCAAAATATTTTTAGATATTTTAAATATATGTAACAAGTCATTAGACTGGTATCTAAGCCCGCTAGATTAACAGCAAAAAACGATGCATCAAACTTTGTAAAGGATCTGGATTACAAATAAAATGTTGTTCATCAGTATGTAATTAAACCTATTATATTTATTGTTTGTGCCAAAGGAGAAACTGCATCATTGCAAAGAAAAAACATTAAAATTGGCAGGACTAGACCTAAGAGACAATTGTTTTTCTTATGGTAAATTTTATATTGCTGGCTCAAAAGTTAGCTCTGATAGTGACTTAATAATTCGTGCCCCTGATGGAAAATCAAACTCAGAGAGTATAAACAAGAAAGTAAATGTCAGTCGGGCATGCCGACCGTGTAATACCCTCTGAGCTTCGTTTCCAATTATATGAATTCATTTTGGACTGCTTACAAGCAGTGTACTGAGTAAATTTTATAGACTCAAGCAGTGCACTGAGTAAGTTTTAGATACACAAGAACTGCTTGCGCACTTTAACTTTAAATTGTTTAAGGATATTTCAATCCACTTCAAATAAAAATATTACTTCAAATAAAAGTTTTAAGCATGTTTTTAAACAAAAACCAAATTTTTTAATAGTGTGTTGAGCCACCTTTTTTCTCCAAAACCTCACACATTCGGTCTGGGAGGGATTCATACAATTTTCCCAAATAATTCAAGTGTAAATTTTTTTCACTAAGTAAATTTTATAGACTCAAGCAGTGCACTGAGTAAGTTTTAGATACACAAGAACTGCTGGCGCACTTTAACTTTAAATTGTTTAAGGATATTTCAATCCACTTCAAATAAAAATATTACTTCAAATAAAAGTTATTAGCATGTTTTTAAACAAAAACCAAATTTTTTAATAGTGTGTTAAGCCACCTTTTTTCTCCAAAACATCACACATTCGGTCTGGAAGGGATTCATACAATTTTCCCAAATAATTAAAGGTGATTGAGCCCCATGCTGATTTGATAGCTGCAATGAGCTCAGGAACGCTCGAATATTGCTGACCTGATCCTTATTGACGTGTTAGCCATCCCCACACATTCTCAATAATATTCAAGTCCGGTGAATAGGGTGGCCAGCTTAATAGTTCTACGTTTTGGCTCGCTATGTACGATTTAACAATCCGGGCCGTATGTATAGGAGCATTATCATGCTGATAAATCCATTTTAGTGAAAGTGTGGAAAGGCCTCTTTCAATATGCCATTATAGCACAATGCATTCATGGTGGTTGGAACAAATTTAAACTCACAGGTGCCATAATAGGAAATGGCCCCCCCCCACCATAATACCTCCAGCACAGCTGTGCAACTTTTCAAGATGGTGTGGTTCTTTCCGAAGATCATGAAAATAGTAGTTATAGCCATCGGGAATTCCAAATTAAACTTTTTTTCGTTCGAAAAGACAACACGATGCCACTCCGAAGTCCAGGTCACATGTGCGCGAGCGAACTCAAGGCGTTGCAACTTTCGAACCGGGTTAAGGGGTGGCTTCTTCTTGATTTTTAGTCTCTTTAGGTATGCAGCATTATTAATAACACGTCGCATGGTTGTCAAACTTGCTCTAACGTTGCATTTTTCCCTTATCTTGGCCAAAGAGTCGTGTGAATTGGAAGCTTGTCTGCGATAGTAAGCACATTGTGGGTGCGACCCTTCATGTTTTTTCCATAATTAGCCTCATTATTTAAAAAATTGGTTATGACGTGACGGCTCCTGTCCATTTTTTTTGCTATTTTGGCAATAGAAAGTCCAGAATCCTTGTAGGCTAGGATTTTTCCCTTTTCCGACTCAGATAATGAAGTGCCACGACCCATTTTAATTTTTAAATTTAATATACACTTCAAATTAAGAAAAAAGTTTTACTTCACCAAAATTTGCGGGCACGTGCCAACGATACAAATTAAATAAAATGCATGTTCTATTCAAGTGGCGCAAAAATTCCATTGAATTTTTGCGAATGCAAACATAAAACGTAAACAACTTTATAACGGTTCTGTTCCAAAGCTTGGAACGCACCAGAAAGAGCGAAGAATGCTTGAAATAAGATATGAAAAAAAAACCGTTGTTTTACCATTTCGTTTACGAGTTATGAGCATTTGTAAAGCGAGCATACAGGGTGTCCTATTCAAGTGGCGCGCAGTGTAAAAAGTGGTAAATAGAGCTGATAAAATTCATCTATAAATAAATAATACATGTCATAAAAGACTTAATATATTACATTGTTTTATTTGAGCAATGATAAATAAACATCAGTACACATAGTTGTATTGAGCAGGACTCTTTTTGCATTGTCAGCTGTGAAGTATTCCTATTGGAGAGACCACAAAATAAAACAAGAAAGAAATGTACAATCGAGCACGCCCGATCGTATTATACCCTCTGAGAATCATTTCCGATTATATGAGCTCAAATCGGTATTTAGTATATTATTGTTTAGTTATTAAAATAAAATAAAATCTTAAGAATTCTTTATATTTCTTGTAATGAAATGGGTGAATTAATAAAGAAGGAACAATCGTCTGCGTCCGACTGTATAATATCCTGTTCTAGTACAGAGCGCCGCTCGAGTTCGTTCCCGATTATATAAGTTCAAATCGGTATCCAGGGAACAACACGTGGAGGTCATTGCGATGCAATTAGATCTTTAAAATAGATCTTTGAGTCAACTTGAAATGCGTTATTGATACGCATATCCACGTTCCCCACGGAAAAAAAAAACAAATACCGACCTAACATATCAATCTATATTATATCTGGAATGCTCACGGAAATAGAGTCATGAATGCTGTGCACAGTTTCAAAAGTTTTTGCGCTGGCTTGGCCAAGCGACATATTTGAAAATGCCCAATCAATATGTGTATCATCACGTGTTGTGGACATTTTCAAATCTAAAAGGGATCTAAATCCCTTACTAACCAAATTCTCATATGTTTCCCTAGCCTCAGTCAGAGCGCGTAAACATAATTTGAAATCTCCTAAAATAATTGCTTCGCTACCTAAAATATCACTATATTCTTGAAATAAATTCTCAAACTTTATTCTAAATTTTGGCAACGAGTAACGGAGGCTCTTGTAAACTACCAATATACCAATGGACCTATACCTTAAAACTGCATATTCGAATACATGCGAACCATTAATATTGCGACCACTAGAACAAAGACTAACATTCTCAAATAATTACTTTTTAAAGGAAAATAAGAATTCCTCTTTGTGATCGAGCCCTACCTTCAATTGGACAATCTAAACGTACAGCATTCTTATATCCTGGGACTTCATAAGTCTCATTTGGGAAGGTCGAGCCTTCAACAAAACAAAGCATTGAACCAAGATTCATAAGCTTATCGCATTGAACATTGCAGACTTTGAACATTGTGAAAAATTATTTCAAAACTTGAAGTGTAACCTAAATAGCCGAAATGAGTATTAAGTAACTTAATGGAGCGTAATTTTTCTAATTGGTGGGATAAAATTTCCTACTATAAATAGTCCAGCTGCACTTGTTGCTCTACCACAACCTACATATAAAGCTGCTCGCTCTAAGGTTCTAGATATGTGGACCGCAACTTTACTAAAAGTTGCTCCCTGACTTTTGTGTATTGTAATACCTTCAGCAGGAATGATCGGAAATTGTTTGCGGTCTATCGTTACATTTTCATTTTTCCTAAACTGAAAACTTCTAACATTTTTAGAAATTGGGGTCTACATTGGATTGGGTAGATTTCTAACGTAAAAGTAATTCTTCTCCTAATAAAATCTACCCATAGAACTAAAGGATGACTGTTTGAGACTAAATCTATTTGCCTAAGTATTCCTGTTGCTCCATTAACTAAACCATCTGATGTATCTATATTAAGAGTCATCATGTACTTTGCTGTCTTCTTTAAGATAAGGGAACTACATAAACCCTGGGCCTTGTTTGCATCACCTACATTACTAGCCTTAATAAAATCCTAAGCATGTGAAAAATATTGAGGAGTCGCAATTCAATTGAGCTTTAAGGTATTAAATGAATTTGTAGTGGCGTTTCGGAAATCGGAAACTATCCAATAGAGAATCAAATAATAAGGATCGTTGGAATGGGATCTAAAAATCCACCTGTCCCCTACAGGCCGCAGTTGTCTGAGATCGCCGAACACGATGACAGGTATTCCTCCAAAAGGTTTCTGACTTTTGAATATTTGCTTTAGCCTCATGTCAATAAAGCCAAACATTCTGGCTCCTACTATAGAAATCTCGTCAATAATTAGTAATTTGAGATCGATTAATCTCGAATGTAGCGTATTTACTTAGTCGGAAGATAAGGTCCCCATTCTTTCTGACTGATTAAGGGGAAGTGTAGTATGTTGTATGCCAAATGAGCATATACCCACAGTATTGTAGAGTATACAATATTACAAGGGGTCATATGCCCAACTTAAAGTAAGAGTATCATACTCATAACATAGTGACACTTTGTTTCTATGTTTATACAAACATATGTGCGCTGAAATACGATCGTCCACTTATGCGGACTGGCCGCAACGTGGGATCGCTAGCGTAAACACTTTTCCAGTATGTGCCGTATGCACGTACTTATACATAAACACATAACTACATACATACTGCAACTCTCTCTCTCTCGCCGAAGTTCTTAGCGGCATAAGCATAATACATATATATATGTTACACATAATATACATAATCGTCTCTCTGCTGACCATAACAGTTGAAACTGGTGATGAACCGGAATCAACAGAACAAGCTGACACTGACCAAACAGAGTCAGAAGAGCTTGCAATTGCGAATCCAAAAATAGAGGAGCAAGATTTAAATAATCTTACTATTCCAGCCATTTTGCTGTCAGATCCGGATAGTTCTACAGATTCTGATACTTGTTCAGCAATAATAGAGAACAAAGTAAGGAGCAATATCACAATGGCGCAAACCAATATTGATTTCATTAACACAGCATCCAAGCTTATACCAGTTTTTGATGGTAAAGCTGAAAACTTAACAAGTTACATTGATGCTTTACAAATATTGGAATTGATTAAAGGCGAACACGAACAATTAGCAGTTTCAATAATAAAAACAAAGCTAAAAGGTGTCGCCAGAAATCTGATCGGAAATGAGACATCAATATCTGAAATCATTTCCAGCTTAAAAGGCAATGTCAAAGGCGAAACTGTAGAAGTATTATCAGCTAAACTGATGAACCTACAGCAACGCAATAAAACTGCTAACCAGTACGTACAAGAGGTTGAGCAGTTGACAAAAACTTTAGAACTCAAAATGCTGTAAAAGCAATGACCAAAAATTGCACAATTGATAAGGTAAAACTTATCATGCAAGCTGGTACCTTCAATTCAATGAATGAGGCCGTATCAAAATTTGTAAATAGTTGCACAGAAGCAACCGGACAGCCAAACACTGTCCTTTATTACAAAAATCACTCACAACGCGGCGGAAATCGCGGACGTGGAGGTCACAGAGTTAACTTTCACAGTCGCAACAATGGTAACAACAATAATAACCAATCCAATAAAGGACGAGGCCAATATAGAGGAAACTCAAGAGGCCGTGGCAACTTGAATCGAGTCCACAACAATAACAACTCAAGCAATGTCAGAGTAGCCAATACATCGGAAAACTCACAAAACCCATTAAATATTCAACAGTAGAAAATGCAAAGGTCCATACTATTAATCTCAGTCAGAATATGTTTGTTTCATTCAAACTTGTGGCTACGGGAAAAGAACTTGTCTTTTTAGTAGACACAGGTGCTGACATTTCAATAGTTAAAGAAAATTCTGATGTCTTTTATGACATACAAGATAATTATATTATCGACATAAAAGGAATAAGTCAAGAGGTAACCAAATCCAAGGGGTTAACTTCTATTGAGATACAGACAACTAAGTACCTAATCCCACACGATTTTCATATCGTGGATTTACAATTCGCTATTCCTTGTGATGGCATATTAGGAATCGATTTTATTAAAAAATACAACTGTCGATTAGACTGCATGCCTTCAGAAGATTGGGTTGTAATCAGACCTAATATTTAAAATTTCCAATTTATGTTCTAATAACATTCAGTTCTGGCAACAATTTAAAACTTCTGCCAGCAAGATCCCAAGTTATTAGGAAAATCCAATTAAATTCAAATGAAGACAGTGTATTGATTCCAAATCAAGAAATTAAGCATGGTATTTACATAAATACACAAATACCATAGCAACATCTAACAACGCTTTTATAAGACTACTCAATACGACTTATAAAGATCAAGTAGTCAGCACAAATAATTTAGCGTATGAATCACTTTCGAACTACGAAGAAGTCAACACTAATCAAGAAAAAAGAGAAAAGTTTGTATTATCTCAACTTTCGAAAAACTTTCCTCCAAAATTCAAATCACAGCGCTCATGCTTATACACCAAATATTGTGATATATTCGGATTGGAAAATGAACCAATAAGCACGAATAATTTCTATAAACAAAAACTGAGAATAAAAGATGATGAACCAGTGTATATTAAAAATTACAGAAGCCCACACAGTCATGTGAACGAAATTCAAAAACAAGTCGGAAAATTGATCACCAACGGGATTGTTGAACCCTCTGTATCAGAATATAATAGCCCATTATTACTCGTCCCTAAGAAACCATCTCCAGGTTAAGAACAAAAGAAATGGCGATTAGTGATTGACTATCGTCAAATTAATAAAAAATTACTGTCCGATAAATTTCCACTCCCAAGAATTGATGATATTTTAGATCAACTTGGACGAGCAAAATATTTTTCATGCCTTGACTTAATGTCAGGATTTCATCAAATTGAACTCGAAGAAAGTTCAAGAGATATAACGTCATTTCCAACGAGCAATGGCTCGTATCGCTTCACGCGATTACCCTTTGGATTAAAAATAGCGCCTAATTCATTTCAAAGAATGATGACTATAGCATTCTCTGGATTAGAACCTTCACAAGCATTCCTTTATATGGATGACTTAATAGTTATAGGTTGTTACGAAAAACATATGCTTAAAAACTTAACAGATGTTTTGGAGAAATGTAGGAAATACAATCTAAAGTTGCATCCAGAAAAATGTTCTTTCTTTATGCATGAGGTGACTTTTCTCGGTCATAAATGCACAGATAAATGAATACTTCCAGATGACAAGAAATATGATGGCATTATGAATTATCCTACGCCGCATAACGCGGACAGCGCTAGACGTTTCATAGCATTTTGTAATTATTATAGACGCTTCATAAAAAATTTCGCCTAATATTCACGGCACATAACAAGATTATGTAAAAAGAATGTTCCTTTTGAATGGACAGATGAATGCCAAAACGCATTCCAATATTTAAAAACAAAACTCGTGGAACCTACTTTGCTACAATATCCCGATTTCAGCAAAGAATTTTGTATAATTACTGATGCAAGTAAGCAAGCGTGTGGAGCGGTTTTAACTCAAAACCATAACGGACTCCAACTTCCAATTGCATACGCATCAAGAGCTTTCACAAAAGGAGAAAGTAATAAGTGTACAACTGAGAACGAATTAGCTGCAAATCACTGGGCAATATTACATTTTCGACCATATATATATGGAAAACACTTCACAATCAGAACAGATCACAGACCGTAAATATATTTATTTTCAATGATTAATCCAAGTTCTAAACTGACACGTATGAGGCTAGAATTAGAAGAGTATGATTTCACGGTTGAATATTTAAAGGGAAAAGACAATTTTGTAGCTGATGCGTTATTAAGAATAACCATTAAAGATCTACAAAACATAGCAGGAAATATAATGAAAGTCACAACAAGATATCAAAATAGAAATAGACAATAACAAGAAATAGAATTGCCAACGCAATCTATAGAAAATGCTTCTAAGCCCAACGTATATGTAGTCATTAACAAAGTAGTGACCTTGCATGTAAAAGATACGCTATGTTTATTTAAGCGTGGTAGAAAAATTACTGCAAGATATGATGTTAGCGATTTATATACCAATGGAATTCTAGACTTAGGTCAATTTTTTTAAAAGCTTGAAACGCAAGCCGGTATAAACAAAATCAGCCAACTCAAAATGGCACCGTGGGAAAATATCTTTGAACATGTTTCAATAAATAATTTCAAAATTATGGGCAATAAAATATTGAAAACATTAAGAGTAGAGCTACTCAACCCGGTGACCCTAATAGAAAAACAAAAAGATAAAGAAGCTATTCTGTCTTGACGATCCAATACAAGGAGGTCATAGCGGCATTGCAAAAATCTTGGCCAAGGTCAAAAGACATTATTTTTGGAAAGTTATGACTCGAGAAATTACTGAGTACATACGAAAATGTCAAAAATGCCATAAAGCTAAAATAACCAAGCATAGTAAGACCCCATTAGTAATAACAGATACGCCAATAAATGCTTTCGACAGAGTGATTGTAGACACTATTGGTCCACTACCAAAATCAGAAAATGGCAATGAATATGCAGTTACTCTAATATGTGATCTAACTAAATATTTAGTTGCCATACTAGTTCCAAATAAAAACGCGAACACTGTCGCTAAAGCAATTTTTGAATCATCTATTCTGAAGTACGGTCCAATGAAGACGTTCATTACAGACATGGGAACAGAATATAAAAATTCAATTATAAATGATTTGTGCAAGTACCTAAAAATTGAAAATATAACATCTACTGCACACCACCACCACACAGTTGGAACAATAGAACGTAGTCATAGAACTTTCAATGAATACATACGCTCATATATATCGGTTGATAAAACTGATTGGGACGTATGGCTTCAATATTTCGTTTTCTGTTTCAACACCACCCCCACATAATTATTGTCCATATGAGTTAGTATTTGGTAAAACAAATAATTTACCAAAATGTTTTAATAGTATAGATAACATAGAAACAATATATAATATAGATGACTATGCTAAGGAAAGTAAATATAGATTAGAAGTAGCATATAAAAGAGCTAGAATAATGATAGAAGAAAGTAAGAAGAATAATAAGATATTGTACGATCAGAAAATAAACGACATAGATATATTAGTAGGTGATAAACTCTTATTAAAAAATGAAACAGGTCATAAGTTATATTAGAAATATACTGGTCCGTATAAAGTAACGTAAATAGGAGATAGAAATAACATTATAATAACTAGTAATAAAAACAAAAAACATGGCATGGCCATGCATTAATAAATGCTTTAATAAATAAATAAAAAAAAAATATTATTTGTAATTTCATTCTCTTTGAATTCAAAAAAAAAGAAAGATTACAAAAAAATGAAAAAAAAAAACAATAAAAATAGAATATATATATATATCTACATATATTTTAAAATAAAAAAATGTTCTTTAATACAACATAGTAACTAAAGAGATAAAAATAAAAATAATACTTATATATAATTTTCATATTAAATAACTCCCTAATATTACGTTATTTCTTTAAGAAGGGAGGTGTAGTATGTTGTATGCCAAATGAGCATATGCAAGTGGTCATATGCCCAACTTAAAGTAAGAGTATCATACTCATAACATAGTGACACTTTGTTGCTATGTTTATACAAACATATGTGCGCTGAAATACGATCGTCTACTTATGCGGACTGGCCGCAGCGTAGGATCGCTAGCGTAAACACTTTTCCAGTATGTGCCGTCTGCATGTACTTATACATAAACACATAACTACATACATACTGCAACTCTCTCTCTCTGCCAAAGTTCTTAGCGGCAAAGCATAATTACATATATATATGTTATACATAATATACATAACCGTCTCTCTGCTGACCAACTGTCGGCAGCGCAGCGACGAGACTTTGACTTACTTAGAACTTAAGTAAAAATGTAAAAAGCAGATACAATTGAACGCTGGGCGCGGCACCTTTGCTGCTCCCTTATAATAAAAAGAATACTTTAAAATAAAAGGATAATCTTTTAATACAGTGGGCAAACCTCTTTAAAAAGAAAAACAAAAAAGTTTCTAAAATGAAAGAAAACAACTTCACTTCACAGGTTTGGATCCATATTACTCCTTTCCTTATCAGTGGCTTCGGCACATGTCACCGAATACTCGCGTGCCAAGTACATTCCCATCGTCGACGGCGAAATCCTGGTTTGGGAAGAATACGCCTATGTTAGGCTCTCGGGAAACCTCTCAGAGTACGTGCGAATGGTGGAAGAAACGGTCAAATTAATTGACATGTTCCCGCTATCCCACATGAAAAAACATCTAATTGTGGACACGGCACATCTTCAAGACCTATTGGAGGTGTTAGGCACACACCATAGAGTCGCCAGGAGTTTTGATTTTCTAGGGTCCATACTGGTTGTGGCGAGTACACCCGATGCTGGTGATTTAGAGCAGATTAGGTTCACTGAAATGCAACTAATTAATGCCAACAATAGACAAATAGAAATAAACACTAGAGTTCAAGACCAGCTTAACCTGTTAACAATCACTGTCAATAAAATTCTCAAGATAGCCAAAAACTCACAAGTTGACACTAGCCATTTATTTGAAACACTACTGTCTAGAAACAGAATGGGCGCGGCACCTTTGCTGCTCCTTAAGAATAAAAAGATTACTTCAAAAATAAATGAAAATCTTTTAATACAGAAGACTAAACATTGAATGGAGTGCACAACCTGCCTGTACAACCTGCTGCCTTCCCTGTTGGAGCGGACAAAAGAACTTTTATTGTCTCCGGATTTGAGCCTCTTTTGTTATTAAATCGAGCTGTCAGAGCTTGATAAATAACCGAAATAAGTCGACTTTTGCCGACTCCAGCACCGCCACCTACAAATTCATAAAATTTAGTATCGATTTTAAAATTATGCATAACATGATTCAAGTAAACATGACGATATCATTAAAGCAGGCAACTGAATTGAACAGTGTTAATAACACTGCCCATCTGCATTATCCTCATTATCTAAATTTAAAATGTCGGCTTGAGGATCTATTTCTGCAACTCCTAATGCTCTAAATCTATTATCTAAATTATCCTGATCATCTAAATTATCGACATCAACTACCTGATTTTCATCTAAAAGTCTACTGAGCGCATCTTCTAGCTCATTCTCATCTAAAACATTGAATTTCCTACGAGTTGTCTCAATAATCTCTTGATTTTTAATACAAATCTCTTCGCAATTTCTATATATAAGCTCCCCCCAAACAACATACAATCCCTAAAATAATTCTCCTCTTCTTTGTTTACATTAAATCGCCTACTACGTATTATCCGTGGTCTTCGCCTTTCTCTAACAAATCCACTTTCTTGGCGAGTCCTACCTGAAGTTCTACTAAAAACTACTTAGATTATCTGGACGTTGAACGTAATGATCTAATAGACCTACTTCGAAAATGTCTTCCGAGTCTTCTGACAATTCTCTAAGTTGTGCCCTCGACTTGAGCGTTCGAACTCGTTTTTCAGGCAATGCAGATTAATGAAGACATCTGCATTGCTGCTTTCTGACAACGACATACCTAAACAACAATAAGCTCCTTCTTGTGCAGATATTTCTGAGCCAGTGATAAACTTATGACCTATGTGTTGCAGCTTCTGCCTAATGCTAAAATTCCCTCCACGCGCTTCTACTACAGCTTCTCGCATAAGCTTTGAAACGCCTCTCTGGGACTTTTTAATGTAATTCATTACATAACTGCAGCACGCATATGGATCTAGAATAAGTTGAATGTCTATATTGGCTCTCTGCATTGACAAAATATGCTTGTTATACGCATTCACCGTAATGGCGTCAAAACTTCTCTTTAAAAAGATTTTTGGTCGGTTCAAGCTAGATCTAATAGCAAGAACATAATCCTCATAACTAAGACCAATTTGAGGTTGCGAGAGAAAGTAGTCGAAATTGTTAAGCAATTCTATAATCTCACTAATTATTGGAGAATTCAAGAAATAATTTATTTTCTCCAAATTGTTTTGATGAATTGAATTATTAGGAAAATTTCTGGAAGAGGAAAAAGAATTTCTGTTCTAGGTAAAGGAGGATAAGGTATACCAAATCGACAGACTTGTCTATTTCTAATGCTACGCTGGCATGACGGAGTATGCCTATGCTTTTAGTACAAGATAAAGGGTTTCAATTCATCATTTGTTGGATTTTGTTCCGTCGTAACAAACTGATCAACAAACTGTGTCACAAACGAAAAGTGGAAGAATTACTAGCATCAAATAATATATAAGTATTAAATTCTTTATGTAAATTATATATAAAAATTTAAATATTAAAATTTTAAAATATATATATTCTTTATTTATAACTAAATAAAGAAAATTAATATAAATCTAATTAATATGAAAATATAAATATAAAATTTATATAAATTCAAAACTGGCAATATAAATTTACAAGTAATATTAAAATATTATTTTGAAATTTTATTATTTATATATAACAATTTTAAATAGTTTTCTTTTTAAATATTATAATTAATAAAAGAAAATAATTATTAAAATATTAACTTACTCGGACAGAAAGCTATTGTTGACTTTATTTAAATTTAAATAAATGAATAGCAAGGAGAGGCGCAAATAAAAATCGGACAGTCAAAACATAAAACTTACGAAATTACTGTATGAAATCGCCAAAGTAAAGGTCGTCTGAAAAACGCGAGCGGCACAAGTGGACGAGAAACGCGTACGCGTTACCTCAAAACGCACTCTTATCGCGCGCGATTCCTAACACAAAAACACACTAAACACGCAAGCGTCTTAAAAACCGCTAGCGTCTCAAAGTCAAGCCGACGAACATTCGCGGTTCTTTGCTTCAGACAGCTCACACTCAACACACAATCGTTTTTAAAAATGCTGGCGTCCTAAAACAAAGTAAAACCAACAGTTTCCAATTGTTGCACACATGCACACAAGAACTTTCTTAATATTTAATTTTTTTATTTTAAGTTATATTAAAATATTACTATTAAATTTATTTATTTTAAGTTATTATTCGTATTGAAAATTACGTTTTATTCAAATTTTTAAAAACAATCGCAACCAATCGATTAAAATCACGTCCGCACAATCGAAACGTTCGAATGAATAAAGAGAAGAAAAGGCCGCACAAAAAACTGATCGAATTCCCATTGGCTTAGTCAAATTCTGCAAAGGGGGTACATTTCATAGCTTGTTGTCTTTTCTTTGTCCCCTTTTGTTTTACTTTCGTGTCTACGCCTCTGTGCTAGCACGCGTGAAAGAAGAGAGGAATGAGACTAGACGTGAGAGAGTCAAGGAATGAGAGAGAGTTAATGAGGACTAACGAAAAAAGTCGTTACTTTTGTCGCGCGCTAAGCGAAATAAACAACACATGCGTAAGTTTGTTTATGTATGTGTGTCAATGCAACGCGACAAAGCAACAGAGAAAAAACAAATTCGACAATATTGGAAGAAAGAGCGAGATGGGAATATTCTGTTATTGTTTTGTCATGCTATTCAAACAGTGCAACATGATTTATTTGAACTGACCAAAACAAAAGATTGGAGGTGGTGGTGGTGGGGGTGTTGTATTAAAAATAATTAATTTATTACAGCAAATTTAAATATTTATATTGATACTTATTAAAATTATATAAAATTTTATATATCAAACTAATTATAATATGAATAATATAATATAAATATAATAATATCATTCATAACAATTATTACAATTATTATTAATTTTATTATTATATTTATATAAATATTTAAAAATAATAAATAAGCAGAAAGGTTAATATTTATATAATAATAATGTTATTAATGATTGATAATATTATGAACATATTTATACAAATATTAAATAAAATATGCAGTAATATTATAAGACATTAATGAATTATTTAAACAAAATGTTAATATTAATATAAACATTAATGTAATTTAAATAATTTGAATTAACAAATTTATTAAAACATCTGTGCAATATGATTTGTTTATTATGATCAAAACAAATAATATTTCTATCGCCTTTGTGCTAGCACTCGCAACAGAAGAGAGGAATTAGAGTAGACGTAAGGGAGCTAAGAAATGAGAGAGAGCTAATGAGGACTAAAAAAAAAGTCGTTTCTTTTGTCGCGCGCTCTCTTTCTTTTATTTTTGTCGTTTTCGCCAATGTTATTGTTGTTATTTTTATATAATTGTTAAACAGCTGTGCACTATGATTCGCTTAGAACATTGTATACATACATATATGCTTTGTGCATAAATATATATATATTTATGTATTTATATTAATACATATATACATATTTATGCATATATGTATAAGCATGTTTGTAAGTATATATTTATATATGTAAATAGTATGTACATATGAGCTCAGTGCAATGCGGCTTTGTCTCGCTTAACATTAACGAACTTCGTTGTATGACCAACTTTTTTAATTATAGTCCGATTTTAATGAAATTTTCACAATCGTTTAATATTATTTGTCTGCAAGTAAATGCTTAGTTACAAATCTATACGTAAGAAATAAGTGACCAGCCGCTTACAAAGTTACAAAGAAATTGTGCTTTTGGTGGGCGAAGGAGGCGCATTATCTTTATATTGCATCTAGTAACCTGCATGCCATAATATCTGGTTTTTCGCTTACTGTGGGCGAATGGGGCTTGGCATCCAAATTTGAAAATAAACTTGATCTGCGTAACAGAGCTACGAAGCTTCTGCAAAAAGAATGGAATCTCTAGCTATTATACTTGCTGAGAAACAGGCGTTCATACAGACGGACAGACAGACAATTTTCGCACAAACCATTAGTCCCTTTTGCTCTTTTTCAAAGAGATCAGGGTCTAAAAACACAAAACACTTACACTAAATAAATATGTCTTACAGACGTCAGCAATTCTAAAAACTCAAAAACACAAATAATTTCACAAAAACAAAAATATGTTTTTAAATACTCATAAACATTATTATTAGAACACACACCTTGTTCACAAATTATATTACATTAATATACAACTTTAAAATACAAATTTTACACTATAGAATTTATAAACTTGTTACAAATTCTATATTCTACACCTTTAATAAATTTTTTTAAAACTCAATAATCGAAAAATATTCTTTTGATTCAGTAGGGTTATTTGCAAATGTCTAAGAATAGCATAGTAAACGAAACAAGATCCAGATTAGGACCTAGAAGCATCATCTTGGAATAGTAGCCCCGCCAGTGCCAGGCTACCCATAATTGAGACCGCTAGTACAGCTTAGAATACTTCTATTAGCTTGACCCTCAACCCAAGTGACATTTTGGCTTTCGTCAAACAGCTACCCACTTTTTATGGAGATTTAAGTACCCTTGACTGGTTCATAGTAAGTTTTTAAGAAATAATCATGGTAAATCGCTGCACTGACCAAACTTCTTGTTAATAACTGCTTTTGCGAACAACTCGCAATAAATGACGGGGAGAGCGGACCAAGCGTTAACTGAATCTAACGAGAATCTTTTTTAGTGCGCTTGTAAAAAGACAACAGATATTAGCGAAATACAAACATTACCGGACGACCTCTCTCTTTGCAAACTTTTCTACGATATCAAGAAGCTAAGGAGCCAACTCATAAATCTTCGTCATGTGCACGACCATCAAGCCGAAACCATTGGAACCTCACCAAAAACATGTCTCGATGCATTCCTAGTGGGACTTAGTGATCCCCTCATAGCCATGATTAGAACTAGGAAACCGTTGACCATTGAAGAATTATATCTTACTTTTTAAATTTTCCATCCATGTTTTAATGGATAATTAGGAATAGACTTTCTAACTAACCCTTTGATTATTGTTTCCAATCTTTCTCCTTCAGGAGGGTTATATTTCTTTTGTTTTTGTTGGCTCTCAGTGTTTGTTCATTTGTTTTTGCTTGTTCTTGGTTTAAAGTGCAAGTCTGCAATTTGTTTGTGTAATTTGCGCTTTACCAATAATTGGCTCTCCTGTTTTTTTGTATTTTCGCTCTCAACATAACGCAACTTCTCTCGCTTCTGTTTTGAGCGGCAGTTGAGTTACAGCTAAGTTGTTGTTTGAATAACGTTGTTTTACTCTCTCTTTAATTCTCTCCGGTATTTTCACCTAAATCCGTTGTACCACCTAATTAATACCCTTTAATGGCGAATATTGTCTGCTTTGCAAAAGCGTGTCAAGTTAATGACGCTAAACAGTATTATTATTCCTGTTTCTTCAGCTGTCGTACATTACATTTAAAATGTGCGGGCTTGACAGTGAAGATCAAAGTCTGTCTTGATAAAAATAATTATGTCCGTTGGCGATGTGATACTTGTGGTGATACATAGGTGCACGTCCGCAGGTTTATGGAGCGCACCAGAGAGTCATTTAAAGACCTTACTAAGCTTTTTAGTAAGGCATTCAACATTTTTTCGGACATGGAAACTTTGTTTGGCAATTCGGCTCTACTAAATGAGCCGTCGAAACGCAAAAAGTCCAGCTCTGTTGTGTGCCATAGCGAGAACCCCCTACTGTCCCCTTGGATCCTAGCACGCAGCCAAGTACGTCAAAAGCCATTCTTTAATCTTTGTCAACTCCTACATCGGAGTTAAACTGCTCCGCTACTCCAGGAAATGATTCTAGTTCATTGAATCCAGTTAGTATCTCGCCCATCTCTTCCCAAAGAGATGGCGTTCTTGTCACGCCGGTGGTGCAAATAGTAATGATCAGTCTTCGTATGATGTTAATTTTTACATCCAAAATAAAATACAAGATACTGATATACATGTAAGGTGGCAACCCTACACAGCATTATACCATCCCTAGTATTAAAGATAGAGGAGAGAGAGAATGCAGAAGATGAAGCAGAGTCGCCGTTAAAACACAGTCGCAAGGAGTCGTCTAAAAGCCGCTTTTATACGTTTTGTAAACCATATTTTTCAACCCCTTATTAAGAATGACATAATGCAGCTGTATATGGACGACATAATCATATACGGAAACGACGCCGACGAATGTCTTATTAAAACGAAGGAAGTTCTGAAGACAGCAGCTCTTTTCAACCTGAAAATTAAGTGGAAGAAGTGTAGCTTTTTGCAACAACGAATAAGTTTTCTAGGGCATGTCATAAAAAACGGAAAAATTTGGCCTGGAGTGGAGAAGAGTTCAGCAGTCAGCCGTTTTGCTACACCTAAAAACGTAAAAGCTGTTCAAGCGTTTCTGGGTCTGACAGGATTTTTTTCGGAAATTCGCACCACAATATGCGCAGCTTGCACGCCCACTCACGGATCTACTGAAGAAAGATGTCGAATTTAAGATTGGTCCAGCAGAATTTTTTGACATTTGGACGTTGAAGTAGTACTAAACGCAGTACTTTCAAGTGGCCCATACGACACCAAGCACGGGCTTGTTAACGCGCGAACCGTAATTTATTAATATAAATACAACGACGAAAGTCGCGAACAATAAACATTAAACAAATACAAATACTAGTTACTAAGCATAAACATAATAAAAATAATCTATAAACTAGAAATTATACTGAGAAGTGAAGATTTTAGAGTAGTGGTAGTTGAAGAATTACATACCACACGATAAAGGTTATTATATAAAGAACATAAAACTCGAAACGGGTTATGAATAGAATAGTTAGTAGTACAGATTTGAAGTGACAGTGGTTGAAAGTTTCTAGTGGGTCTGATCGGAACAGCAAAACTAATTTGGCTAACAAAGAGCAAGAATTGTTTTTGCACAGATTCTATTCTGTCTTGATGAATCTTGTATTGGGGAGACCATATACAAGACCCATATTCAAGAATAGGACGTACGAGTGAAGTATAAAGAGTTTTAGTTATGTAGGGATCGTTGAATTCTTTCGACCAGCGCTTTATGAAACCCAAGACACCAAATGCACGGTTGGCAATAGAAGCAATATGCCTGTCAAACTTAAGTTTTGGATCCAAGAGGATACCTAAATCAACGACCGACTCAATTCTATCAAGATCTTTGCTATTAATAACATAATTTTTAAAAAAAGGAATTCGCCATTAAAAAAAAAAAAATCCAAAGCAACCAATCCTAAGCCCCACAAACAAAATTTTACAATCTATCTGTCTTATAATCTATTAGACCAATACAAACCCAATCAAAAAACGTACGAGTGAAGTATAAAGAATAGTAGGATCGTTGAATCTTTCGACCAGCGCTTTAGAAACCCAAGACACCAAATGCACGGTTGGCAATAGAAGCAATATGCCTGTCAAACTTAAGTTTTGGATCCAAGAGGATACCTAAATCAACGACCGACTCAATTCTATCAAGATCTTTGCTATTAATAACATAATTTTAAAAAAATGAATTCGCCTACTGAAGGGCATTACGTTACATTTACGATAATTAAGATTTAGTGAATTTACTTTACACCATGTTTCAAAATTAGACAGGTCACTTTGTAACATAGTACTAAGGCTAGACTCTGCAGCCGACACGCAAAGTTTAACATCATCGGCATACATCAACACACGAGAATGACTAAGTACAGAAGGCAGGTCATTAATAAAAAGAGTAAATAACAAGGGTCCAAGATGACTTCCTTGAGGTACTCCAGAAGTTACTTTAACAATTTTAGATACTGTACCATTCAAATAAACGTTTTGGGTTCTAGAACTTAAGTAGTTAGAAACCCAAAGAATAAAGTTATTTGGAAAACCCAGCAGATTGAGTTTATGTAGCAAAAGAAAGTGATTAACAGAGTCAAATGCCTTACTAAAATCAGTATAAATGACATCGGTCTGCAATTTGTTTTGAAAGCCTTGTATAATTAAAGAGGTAAATTCTAACAAGTTAGTGGTAGTAGATCTATATTTCACGAACCCATACTGGCAGGGTGAAACCATAGATCTACAAAAATGTTGCAATTGAGAAGATATTAGTTTCTCAAATGCCTTCGGAATAGCAGACAACTTAGAAATACCTCTGTAGTTATTTACGTTAGATTTATTTCCCTTTTTATGGAGAGGAAAAATATATGATGCTTTCCAAATTTCGGGAAAGCTGCTCGACTCTACAGACAATTTAAATAATTTATACAAAGGCTTCAAAAGACCTTTAGCGCAGTACTTTAGGACACAGCCTGGTACTCCATCAGGTCCCGGTAAAACTACTGGTTTTATTGCCTTTAGATCACTTAAAAGCGAACTTTCCGTAATCACAGGCTCAAAAATGCAATTAGATGCATTTACACGATATGGATAAGGCATTGCAAAATGACAATGATCAGTACTATATATGAATGGCTGTCTTTTTATCATAGACCACAGCAGAGGGAAGCGTTGAAGATTTACGCTTCGCATTAACGAAGCTATAAAACCGTTTCGGATTCCTTCGAAACTGTTGTCCACAGTCAGAAAGGTAATTCCGATAACATTGGTTATTCATATTAGAGAAATGAGATCGTGCAATACTATATCTAGAGAAATCTAAAGAGGATCCAGTTTCTTTAAATTTCTTAAAAAGTCTTGACTTTCTATTTTTTAAATTTGTCAATTCCCTTGTGAACCATATAGGTTTATTAGAAATACATGGCACACAGTTCGAAACGCAAATGTCAAGTAACGAGTTCAGAATAGAATAAAAAACATCGATTGCACTATCCATGTCCTTACATATGTAAAGTGGGGACCAGTCAGTCTGGGATAAGAGTAGATTTAATTTACTAAAATCTGCTTTCCGAAACTGACGAGTTCTCTCGAAAGATGTCTTACGAGAGATTGGCACCCCGTTAGGTAAATCAATCAACACCTCCAGAGTAGGATGGTAAGGGTCTTCGGGATGGGATAAAGGAGAAATATGGGAGACAGACAGATAGGATGGATCCAAAACAAAAACTAGATCAAGCATCCTACTCAGCGAATTCGGAATAGAACTTATTTGGAACAGAGAAATTTCCAACAAAATCTCCAAAAAATCATGTTGTGTCATGGGAGTCAACACGGCAGAGTCGGGATTTGAAATCCAAGTAGTATTGGAGATATTAAAGTAGAGAGTAAAGAAGAAATAGATTTGATTGCAGATAAATGAGCTAGGTAAATACAATTATCAGAAGATGGCGGAATGTAGGAACAAGTTATATAAATGTTAATATTAGATAAGGTTAGTTTTACAGCAATAAATTCTACGTCTATATTACAATCGGTTAATACTAATTCTGAAGATAAATCAGCATCAACAGCTATAAGCACACCTCCCCCACGACGAGGGGTGCGATCATTTCTAAAGATGGAGAATTTATTTGATAAGATTTCAGTGTTAAGAATGTCGGGCCTTAACCATGTTTCGGAAAAGGCAACGACATGAAAAGGAAAATCAAAGCTATCTATGTAAAGAGCACTAAGTTTACTACAAAGACCTCTTACATTCTGATAGGCAAGTGAGAGGGAGGATGTTAGTTTTTTTTCGTTATAGGTTGAGCAGAGGTTGAGGAAGCTAGTACAACCGGAGACCGATTTCTTTTTTTGGCAGATAGCAGATAGAACGAGAAGTGATCCAAAATGCCCACGAATCTGGTCACTTTGCAACGAATAAGACGATGCACAGCATTCAGCAACAATATTACATACCGCATCTCGAGGTGAAAGTAAATACTTTTATCAATAACTTTGCAGAATTTCTGAGCAACAACATGGTAGAGCATGTGTGGTCAACAACAGGCGTTGCAAGAGGAAATGGACAAGTGGAGAGAGTAAACCGCTCTATTCTGTCTATTGTCGGAAAGCTATCAGAGGATCCGTCCAAATGTTTTAAGTACGTTCCACAAATACAAAAAGAAAGAAACTCACACTGGAATTACTACTGGAATTACTAGATCAGGAACTAGTACAACAATTTGACGATGAGCGTAATGCGTTACGTGCTGAAGCCAAGCGTAACATTCACCAGGCACAGATGAATTACAAAAATAACTGATCTTGTCGCTATAAAATGAACTCAGTTTGTAGCAGGTCGGGAGCTGGCTAGTACATATCTTGGTCCGTACGAAATCACTAAGGTTAAACGTTGCGGCAGATATGATGTAAAGAAGGCGGCCGAAGATGTCGAAGGTCCAACCGTTACTGCAACCAGTTGTTACAACATTAAACTGTGGATGTATGTTGCAGAGAACGAAGAGCTGTTGTCATCCGGGTCAGATGAAGAAGATCAGGAGGGCCGAATGTAAGGTGGCAACCCTACACAGCATTATACCATCCCTGGTATTGAAGATAGAGGAGAGAAGAAGTCGTCTAAAAGTTGAAGTCGTAGAAAGTTGAGAATACAGTTGAAACGTTGCGAACCTATTGTTTTGTTTTTCCCCATTTAAATTACTATAATAATAAACACTTATATTTAATAATATTACATACAAGTAGAAAAATTTAATTTTAAATGCTCTTGGAAAATATCGTCTTTCAAAATACCTTGTTCAGATAAGTCTTTTGACTTAATTTGTCAAAAAAGTTTTTGGCCCGAACTAATTTATGTATCGCACTATAATGGTAATATTACGAGAAAAAATGATCGGACTCCGATCGCTGGTGAAGATCCTACTATTTCAGTGTCGTTCCCAAGTAGTTTATCAAAAAACTAGATTTAACTCTCTCCATTACTTATCAAAATGTACGTGGTCTTAATACTAAACTAACCAAACTATTTCTTGACAGTCATTCGTTTGATTTTGATGTTAACTGATTTACAGAAACCTGGCTTAATCCCTCAGAACCAAACTCTTCTGTTCTTTCCTCTAAATAAAACATATATAGATGCGATCGCATTTCTCGTGGAGGTGGTGTTCTGGTAGCCGTAGACTCTGGCTTAACTTCGGAACCCATTCTGGCCTCCAATAATAATAATAATAATTTTTCTTTCTACATATCATGTTCTTACATACCTGATATTAATGATCGCTTCATTGTTCTTGGTGACTATGTTACTGGGTGGATTTATAATGTCATGATATGTTTTTTGGAAAATTAAAAAGTCTTTGTCATTTTCGATGTAAATTACACTTGTGTGATTTAGAAAATATTTCAAAAGTATATCTTTTGCTTTTGAATCTGTAATTTCTGTGTATTTAATTTTTATACCCTCTGAGGGGTATATTGGGTTTGTGAAAAGTATGTAACAGGCAGAAGGAGGCGTGGCAGACCCCATAAAGTATATATTCTTGATCAGCATCAACAGCCGAGTCGATATAGCCATGTCCGTCAGTCTGTCGTCCGTCTGTCCGTATGAACAAACTGATCTCAGAGATGGTAAGAGCAACAAGTTCAAACTTGATCAGTATCGATCACATATTTAGTCAGGCAATACAAGAATATTTTTTTTTTTTGATGCCACGCCCCATTCGCCCACAATAAGCGAAAAACCAGACATTCCTCGGAAAAAATACATGTTTTTGGCAAATATCTCGGTAACTATAAAACCTAGGGACACCAATTTTGGCATGCAGGTTGCTATTTGCAATATAAATATAATGCCATCAAAATTTATTGGATGCCACGCCTCCTTCGCCCACCAAAAGCACAATTGCGTTGTAACTTTTCATGCCGTGACATGACACTTATTTCTTACCATAACGTTTTGTAACTTAGAATATATTTGAAGACAAATAATATTAAACGATTGTGAAAATTTCATCAAAATCGAACTATAAAAAAAAAAACAGCGAAAATCTATATATCTATATATATATATATATATATCTATATAGTCATCCGATGCCAAAAAAAATCGGTCAATGTATAGTCATCCGATGCCAACCAAAATTGGTCAGTATATGTATATTACTATCTACCACATACTGTGTGAGTTTCATTGGAACATCTTTAGAAACGAAGAAATAATTTAAAAACAATTTTTTAATGTTTGGTTATTTGGCGGCTATATAATTGTCCGATCCAAACCAAAGTTGGTCAGAAAATTTAGAAAACTCTTTTTTACATTCTGTGTAAGTTTGCCTTGGATACCACAACAGACAAAAAGTTTCTCATATCAAAGACATGTCTTGGCTCTAATGTTTGTCAGCTTACTTCTATGGGAGGTACGGGATATAGTTGTCCAATCCAAACCAAAGAGAGAAATTAGACCAAACTAGATCCCAAATTTAAGGGTCCATTCGTTATAACAGAATTACTTGAAGGAGACCGATATTGTTTGAAGTCGTTAATAAGCAAACGAACCTACAAGTATCCTCATGAATGTTTAAGGGCGTTACCAATCGAGACAACCTGTGCCCAAGGGATGTTTAGATAAAATATGTTTAGATTAAAATAACTGTAAAAAAAAATTTGTAATACTGAGCGATACTTGCGTTGCTCGTAATAGAGTATGGCCCGTAAAGCCACACGAAACATTAGATAGGGGATCACTGTTGATCAAAATTGGAAACACATACAATATAAGAATATGTGACATATGCATATATATAATGAAATGTTCATTAATTCATATCAATAAAAAATATTGATTTATTTTAATTTATATTCATGTATGTATTTTATTTGTCAAAAGTCAACTTAAAACTAACTACAAGATTTGTGATCTGGGCACAGCAAACCTTCAAAGCTCGGCTGCTGTTTGCTTACATTTGTTTACTTATTTCGATTCTGTTAGTTTACATTTGAGTTCTATAAGTTTACATTTGAGTACTGCATTTCTTGCATGTGTCTTTGATAAGCTTTGAAAAAGTGATGTGTCTTCGATAAGCTTTTGGAAAGTGAAGCTTTGCAAAAGATCGTTTGTGTTTATGACGGATTTGTTATATTCTTATGGCAGATATGTCACTCCCCCACCCTTTAGATTTAAGCTTGTCCTCAAGCGCTTATGTTTGGATATAATTGTGGTGTTGGGGTTTCAATGGTGATAACTTCTGCAACTGTTTCTAAATTAGTTTCATTTTCTATTTCTTTTTTAATTGTTTGGTTTATCTTTGGTGTTAAATATTTAATTATAATATTATTTGGTGTTGTTTTGCATTTCTTGTAGATATAAAATATGAAACTTATGGCTAGTGTGAATAAAATGATTATTAATAGATTTTTATAAAATGTGTTGTTCTTATTACTAAACAAAATCATTTCTTTAATTTCTATGTGTGACATTGGTTCAATTTTAGTTACATTATGTTCAGTGAATATTAGATTTGTGTATTGTTGAATATTATTTGATATTGACACTTCTTTAAGTTCCGCAGTACAGTTAAATACTTTAATAATTTTATTATTCTTAATGTAAATTTCTTGACTATTACAGTTTTGATCAAGTTTTTCTCGTGTCAGATTCCATGTAATTAATATGTTTGGTTTGATATATTGAATGTAATATTGTTTACGATATTTTTGGAAAGTGCAAGTTGGTGTTTCATGTTTTATGATATTGACAATACAATGGTCCTTAACAATATTTTTCGTAAGAGTGTTTATAACATAATTATTGTGTAAATAAAATTTGCCTGCAGTATTTTCTCTGATAATTTGTCCATTATTGTCAGGGTATGGTGTGATTAAGAAAGTTGATTTTTCAATTGTGTTAGTGGGAATATGAGACATTAAGAATATCTCATTAGTGACTGTGTTATACCAGGCAGAAGTTTTTGTGTCCATGAGATTTTTATAATGAATGTTGCCAAGTTGGTCATGTTTAAGCAACATAGGGTTGAAAATTCCCAGTCGTGTGAGTTGTGAACCCATTTCAATGTCTTCGATATATTCAGTGAAATGTTCAATATTAAATATTAAAAGGTTAATTTTTTGCTCTGTCCGTATAGTTTTAGTTTGGTCATTGATCATTTTTATGCCGTCATTGAGACTGTCAATGATATGATTTAGATTGCTGTCTTGTATAGTATTTTGTGCTAGCGTATTAATTTGCTGTTCAATTTTTTGTCTGTCGTCTTCATCTAAAGTGCCAAAAAGATATTTGTGTATTGAGCCTACAAAATTGAATAGTCCTCGTTTGTTTCGTTTTGTCAAGCGAATGCCGTTTATTTTTTTGTTTAGTTTTTGAATTAGATAATTAATTTGTGGGACATTATTGAATTGTGAACTTTCTTTTACGAGGTTATTAAATGTTTCTTCGATTTGTGTAATATTAATTGTGAGACAATGGTTTATAAATGTTATGTATGGATCTGTATTGTTCCTGATTCAAACAAAATAAATCCTTGGTTATTTTCGATTGGGTTAATTTCTATCGTTCCTGCTGTTGTCAATGTAGTCATAGCTGTCATCATAATTATTGTGAGTCCGATAAGGGGGAAATGTCTGTTGCCTGAAAATATTTACTGTCGTTAGTTTTCTTTTTCTTTTTTAATTTACTTTTGAAGTGGACAATATTCTGTCCTTTGTTATTTTCATTATAGTGTTTGTCATCTAGTTGTTCTATTCTGCCAGTTTTTCTAAAAGGATTCTTGGATTTTTAACGTGTTAACGGAGCTTGTCTGAATTCTGTGTTAATCTCATAATCTTGTCTTTTTTCGTTTAATTTGTTTATTTTGTTTTCCTTAATCAGTTGGGTATTGTAAAAGGGTGTGCCTGCGTAAAGTAGTATGTAAGCTGGGGTCTGTCCAGTTGTGTTGTGTTAAGTCTTATGGTTGTAAGTGTATAATATAGTTTCCATTCAAGTCTCTTTGTTTTCACGATTATTATCTGTATTAATAATTCGAATTTTTTCATTAATAGTTTTATGGAGACGTTCTACGTCCGCTATTCCTGTTTTACTTGTTGAGTAAAAATTAATTCTTTCAATTCGGAGTAGTTTTTAACATCTTTTAATTTTATTATGTTTTTCATGATTTTTAGGTTACTGTGTGGGTTTATAATGTCTTGGAATGCTTTTTGGAAAATTAAAAAGTCTTTGTCATTTTCAATGTAAATTACACTTGTGTGATTTAGAAAATATTTGAAAAGGATATCTTTTGCTTTTGAATCTATAATTTCTGTGTATTTAATTTTTATTTTTGTTTTAGTGAAGTACTTTTCAATGTCTATTTGATCTACAGTAACTTTTACAAATTCAATTTGTCTCGCAAAATGGTTTAAAGGTTTCTCGGTGATTTGAATGTAATTTTCGTTACCTTCTTCTTCTTCTCCTATCAAGTTTTCTTCTAATTTAACACGGGAGAGGGCGTCTGCCACATAATTTAGTTTTCCTTCCAAGTATTTTATTTTGAAATTGTATTCGCTGAGTTTTATTCGCCAACGCTGTAATTTCATATTACCCTAAAAAGTGCAGAATTGAACAACGCAACCAACGAAATTGCTTGCTATCGTATGGGCCTTAGGTAAATTGCTGAACTATCTATATAGTCATCCGATGCCAAAAAAAATCGGTCAGTGTATAGTCATCCGATGCCAACCAAAATTGGTCAGTATATGTATATTACTATCTACCACATACTGTGTGAGTTTCATTGGAACATCTTTAGAAACGAAGAAATAATTTAAAAACAATTTTTTAATGTTTGGTTATTTGGCGGCTATATAATTGTCCGATCCAAACCAAAGTTGGTCAGAAAATTTAGAAAACTCTTTTTTACATTCTGTGTAAGTTTGCCTTGGATACCACAACAGACAAAAAGTTTCTCATATCAAAGACATGTCTTGGCTCTAATGTTTGTCAGATTACTTCTATGGGAGGTACGGGATATAGTTGTCCAATCCAAACCAAAGAGAGAAATTAGACCAAACTAGATCCCAAATTTAAGGGTCCATTCGTTATAACAGAATTACTTGAAGGAGACCGATATTGTTTGAAGTCATTATTAAGCAAACGAACCTACAAGTATCATCATGAATGTTTAAGGGATTTACCAATCGAGACAACCTGTGCCCAAGGGATGTTTAGATAAAATATGTTTAGATTAAAATAACTGTAAAAAAAAATTTGTAATACTGAGCGATACTTGCGTTGCTAGTAATAGAGTATGGCCCGTAAAGCCACACGAAACATTAGATAGGGGATCACTGTTGATCAAAATTGGAAACACATACAATATAAGAATATGTAACATATGCATATATATAATGAAATGTTCATTAATTCATATCAATAAAAAATATTGATTTATTTTAATTTATATTCATGTATGTATTTTATTTGTCAAAAGTCAACTTAAAACTAACTACAAGATTTGTGATCTGGGCACAGCAAACCTTCAAAGCTCGGCTGCTGTTTGCTTACATTTGTTTACTTATTTCGATTCTGTTAGTTTACATTTGAGTTCTATAAGTTTACATTTGAGTTCTGCATTTCTTGCATGTGTCTTTGATAAGCTTTGAAAAAGTGATGTGTCTTCGATAAGCTTTTGGAAAGTGAAGCTTTGCAAAAGATCGTTTGTGTTTATGACGGATTTGTTATATTCTTATGGCAGATATGTCACTCCCCCACCCTTTAGATTTAAGCTTGTCCTCAAGCGCTTATGTTTGGATATAATTGTGGTGTTGGGGTTTCAATGGTGATAACTTCTGCAACTGTTTCTAAATTAGTTTCATTTTCTATTTCTTTTTTAATTGTTTGGTTTTTCTTTGGTGTTAAATATTTAATTATAATATTATTTGGTGTTGTTTTGCATTTCTTGTAGATATAAAATATGAAACTTATGGCTAGTGTGAATAAAATGATTATTAATAGATTTTTATAAAATGTGTTGTTCTTATTACTAAACAAAATCATTTCTTTAATTTCTGTGTGACATTGGTTCAATTTTAGTTACATTATGTTCAGTGAATATTAGATTTGTGTATTGTTGAATATTATTTGATATTGACACTTCTTTAAGTTCCGCAGTACAGTTAAATACTTTAATAATTTTATTATTCTCAATGTAAATTTCTTGATTATTACAGTTTTGATCAAGTTTTTCTCGTGTCAGATTCCATGTAATTAATATGTTTGGTTTGATATATTGAATGTAATATTGTTTACGATATTTTTGGAAAGTGCAAGTTGGTGTTTCATGTTTTATGATATTGACAATACAATGGTCCTTAACAATATTTTTCGTAAGAGTGTTTATAACATAATTATTGTGTAAATAAAATTTGCCTGCAGTATTTTCTCTGATAATTTGTCCATTATTGTCAGGGTATGGTGTGATTAAGAAAGTTGATTTTTCAATTGTGTTAGTGGGAATATGAGACATTAAGAATATCTCAATGTCTATTTGATTTACAGTATCTTTTACAAATTCAATTTGTCTCGCAAAATGGTTTAAAGGTTTCTCGGTGATTTGAATATAATTTTCGTTACTTTCTGATGCGCTGTGAATTGTTGCCATTGTTGAAATATTATCTTCTTCTTCTTCTCCTATCAAGTTTTCTTCTAATTTAACACGGAAGAGGGCGTTTGCCACATAGTTTAGTTTTCCTTCCAAGTATTTTATTTTGAAATTGTATTCGCTGAGTTTTATTCGCCAACGCTGTAATTTCATATTAGGTTCTTTTATGTTGTTCAGCCAAACGAGTGGTTTGTGATCGCTTGGAATATTAAAAGGAACCCCATATAAAAACGGACGAAAATATTTTGTTGCCCAAACAATAGCAAGTAATTCTTTTTCTATCGTGCTATAATTTTGTTCATGGTCATTGAGAGTTCTACTTGCAAAACTAACTGGTTTGTTATCTTGTGATAACACAGCTCCTATTGCAAAGTTTCTAGCGTCAGTAGTAACTTGGAACGTTTTTGTAAAATCAGGGCAAATGAGAATTGGATCACTCATGATTAATGTTTTTAATTTCTCAAAGGATTTGTTGTATTCGTCATTTCTAGTGTCGATTTTTGCTCCTTTTTCAAAAAGACGGTCATGGGTTTTGCTATTTTAGCGAAATCTGGGATGAATTCGATAATAGCCACATAGACCTAAAAACGATTTAATTTCTTTTGAGCTTTTTGGTATTGGAAATTGTTCTATCGCTTTAATTTTATCTTTATTTGGTCGTATGCCTTCTGGACTTATAGTATGTCCTAAGAAATTAGTTTGTTTCTTAAGAAATTCACATTTGTCCAGTTGAAGTTTTAGATTGCCTGTTTAAGTTTCTTAAAAACCTTTCTCAGTGAGTCTAGGTGTTCATTAAGAGACGTGGAGTAGACGATGGCGTCATCCAAATATACAAGACAATGCTTGTTAATGAGATCTTTGAGGACAAAGTTCATGCAACGTTGAAATGTGGCTGGGGCATTTTTTAACCCGAAAGGCATACGAGTGTACTCGTAATGATCATGTTTCGTAGAGAACGCTGTTTTGGGTATTGATTTAGGGTCCATTTCGATTTGATGGAAACCTTTTGCTAAATCAATTGTGGTGAAATACTGGCATTTACCAAGCTTACCCAATATTTCGTCCATATTTGGAATAGGAAATTTATCGTTTATAGTAATTTCATTTAAATTACGATAATCGACCACCAATCTAAATTTATTTTTACCTGAAGCATCTGTTTTTAATTGGTACGATCCACAAAGGGCTGCAATATGGGGAATCGCTTTTACGTATGATCCCTTGTTTCAACATTTCGTCAATTTGTTTATTGACTTCGGTTTCGTATGCGAATGGGTAGGAGTATGGTCTTTTATATACTGGATTATCGTGTGATGTTTTGATCTCATGACGTATGACACTAGTGAATGTTAAATCTTCATTTTCGGAATATTGAATGTCATCAAAGTCTTTCAAAAGTTTTGTAAGTTTATTTTTCTCAAATGGTCTAAGCGGTATGTTCGCTCTGAATTAAGGTCATTGTTCAATGCGTAAGACACTTCAGTTGTAAAGTTATTTTCTTGTAAGATTCCGTCAAAATTTTTTGAAGAATTGGATTCATTTAATTGAAGTTCCTTATGAAAGAATTCCCTGTCATTAATTCTTGTAACTTTTGCAATATAATCTACTATTCCATTATTCTCCATTAAAACTTTCCTCCTACCTAAGAGGATATCGTAATAAGGTGAAAACTGATGTATATAAAATTGTTGGTTTTGCTGGAATAACCCATTGGCTGGCAAATTAACAAATTTGTTTAGACGTGAATACCCTGTCATACTTCGGACAACTATTTATTTATTATGCACTTGGAGATTAAAAAAGTTTCGCGTCATCATGTTTATTGAAGATCCAGTGTCTACTATGCATCGATATTTGTGATTGTTAAAAACAATTTCTATGTATTGGTGTATTCCCAGGCTGCTATTGGAAAATTTTCGGCTTGTTGACATTGCGGATCAACTTGCATCTCAGTTTCTGTATGCTGTAATTGATCTTCGTGGTACTGCTCGTTTTGCTTATCATATTGGTCAACGTCAGCGTCGTCATTGTAATCTGATTCGTACTGTTGATGACTCTCGTCAATTTGCATGCGCGACTGTCCGCTGCCTTCTTTAAAACGCTTAGTTGGCACTCTTTGCTGCTGTGGGGGCTGGCTATAGTTTCGGGTGTCATTCTGTCGGTCGCGATTTAAGTCTTCTCTGAATTCATTATACAATTGCCTATTCTGATCGAATTGTTGTTGTCTAGTCTGTGCTGATCGCTGATAAGGAATTTGGTTACTGTTTACGTTCAAGTTTTGGGCTTGCGTGGGAACCTTGAATGGATTAAAGGGGCGACTGAATTGTTGGCCTGGATAAGTGTTTTTGTTGTGGTCGATATAAGTTTTGTTGTTTGTACTTGTGTTTAGGGAATTAACGCCTAACTTTGGACGATTATCAGATTTTTTGTCTTTTTCAGAAATTGGATCTTCGTATAGGCCTTCTTGCTGACCAATTTGTCGTAACCTTTGTACTGTCGAAATATCATACCTTTACAAGGTCATAAATAATCTATCTGGGAGTTTGCGTTGAATTGTATTTTTGATTGTGGTGGCCATTGCTTGTGTATAAACAATTGAGTTATTTTGATTACCTTCTAAAGCTAATTTGTTTATTATAATTGTACTCTTATCTTCTAATTCTTCACAGAATAGCCGTAAGTTACCTTTGTAAGGTGTAGAGTAGAGGCGTTGTAGTAATTCTTCCAGCGGGGTTTGCGTCTTAAATTCATCGATGGGGGCACCTTTTAAAGTTGTCCATTCGTTGTGGAATCCGAGTTGTGATATTTTTTCGGCGTCTCCAACGATTTGTAATTCAATGGCTCCAAAAATTTCGGCCTTCTGTCGTGGGTCATTGGTAGGGTAAAGGTTCATCAAATACTCAATTCTCCTGATGAAAGGGCTGAGGCTGCATGGATCTCCAGAAAATTGAGGTACTTGGCGGATCTGACGAAGTAGTTGAGTTAGGTTGTCGTTTGTTAATGCCATGTTTTCTGATGTTTCTTGTTGTTGGTTTGTTGAATCTGTTTGATTTAACGAGGGTAAGGTAGCGGTCACACTCATTTAGCGGGCTACTGTATTTAATCAAATACTATTTGGGTGGCAGTCACACTTTGTCTAGTGGGCCACTGAATTTTGTTCACGTACTGCTCAGTATAATGAGGCTTATGTATTAAGTGAACTCAAATAATATTTGGGTGGCGGTCACACTTTGTCTAGTGGGCCACTGATTTTTATTCACGTACTGCTCAGTATAATGAGGCTTATGTATTAAGTGAACTGCACTGTGCACTTGTTAATTAATTAAACTTCACTTTAGTGGCGGTCACACTTTTCTAGCGGGCCACAAAATAGGTCTTTTTAATTAATTTTATGCACACAGGTTCTTTTGCGGATATCGTTTCGTTATAAAATTGTAATTTTTTACCGAATCACTAACCAGACATATCTCGGAAAAACAGACATAAAGTGATTAACCCTAAAGTGCCCTAATATTAATATAACTCTTTTTGTGCTTTTTGTAGTGTATTTATTTAATTTCTAAATTTTGATCTTTTTTTCGTTTTTTTTTTTTTAATAAATTTAAATAATTATTTAAAATTTGTAAAAATGTATGTCTGTTGTAAAGATAATTGCCAGGTCCGTTCAAACGGGAAAATAGGTTTCGTTTTCTGCTGGCTGTGGGAAAACGTCTCACATGAAAAATGCGCCGGCCTCAGTGGCCCTGTAATTGACTTAATTGAGTCAAAAAAGGGCATTAAGTGGACGTGTGAAGCATGTAGGGATGTTGAAAAGGACGTTATGTATTTCATGAGGCAGACTAGAAAAGGCTTTGGAGATATCTTCGGCAGATTTAAAACTCTGTTCGATGGTTTCTCAGCTTTGGATAAGGAATTTAAAAGTATGCAGCTTTTGAATGATTCTCCAAAGCGTAAAAAGGCCAATTTTAGACTGACAATTGGAGCAAATGAACTTTCCATCCTGCCTCACATCCCTACTATATCCGATTACATTTTCAGTCTCCCTCTCCAAATATTTCTGTCAGTAGGGACGAAAATCTTACATTACCCATGGAGGTGGTCCCTACTCCGGTCATCAACAATGATGTTGCTCTGCAAAATATCATTTCTGACGTGCCTGTTGATTTAATTAGTCAATCAGCCAATGTAGTAGCTCCTGTTGAAGCTAATGCAGTGGTTGATAAAAAGACTCTGATAAGTGTTCCACCAAAGAGACAAATCTTTGTTTCAAGGCTTGCCCCTGATACAACATCTGATGACGTCAAGGCCTATATTCTGACCAATTCTATAGCCAATGTTACTGTGGAAAAATTTAAATTTTTATATCTTCGGGACATCTCGTCATTTAAAATAAGTGTTCCAGCCGATTCTTCAGTAAAATATGCTGCAAGGAGTTCTGGCCTGACCACTTAGTTAAAAAAGAATACACTACCAAAAAAAGAAATCGGCCATCTGATGCAAAAAAAAAAAACTAACAGCCTCCTCCCTCTCACTTGCATACCAGAATGTAAGAGGTCTTTGTAGCAAACTTAGTACTCTTTACTTAGATAGCTTCACTTTTTCCTTTCATGTCGTTGCCTTTTCTGAAACATGGTTAAGGCCCGACATTCTTAATACTGAAATATTAGCAAATAAATTTTCTATTTACAGAAAAGATCGTACCCTCCGTTGTGGTGGTGGTGTACTTATTGCTATTGATGCTGAGTTGTCTTCAGAAGTAGTGATAAATGATTGTTTTGTAGATATTGAATTTTTAGCCGTAAAGTTAAGTATTTCCAATGTAGAAATCTTCATAACTTGTTCTTATATCCCACCTTCTTCTGATAGTTCTGTTTATCTTTCCCATTTAGCAGCTACACAATGTGTTTCTGCTATGCTTTCCGCTCGGGATCTTCTTGTAGTTTTTGGTGATTTTAATGTGTCCAATACTACTTGGATTTCAAATCCCGACTCTGCCGTGTTGACTCCCAAGACTCAACTTGATTTTTTGGAGAATTTGTTGGAAATTTCTCTGTTCCAAATAAGTTGTATTCCAAATTCGCTGAGTAGGATGCTTGATCTGGTTTTTGTTTTGGATCCATCCTATCTGTCTGTCTCCCGTATTTCTCCTTTATCCCATCCCGAAGACCCTTACCATCCGACTCTGGAGGTGTTGATAGATTTAAATAACGGGATGCCAATCTCTCGTAAGACATTTTGGAAAGAACTCGGCAGTTTCGGAAAGCAGTTTTTAAAAAATTAAATCTACTCTTATCCGAACTGTGTGTCATGTATGTCTAATAAGCCTATATGGTTCACAAAGGAATTGACAAGTTTAAAAAATAGAAAGTCAAGACTTTAAGAAATTTAAAGAAACTGGATCCTCTTTAGATTTCTCTAGATATAGTATTGCACGATCTCATTTCTCTAATATGAATAACCAATGTTATCGGAATTACCTTTCTGACTGTGGACAACAGTTTCGAAGGAATCCGAAACGGTTTTATAGCTTCGTTAATGCGAAGCGTAAATCTTCAACGCTTCCCTCTACTGTGGTCTATGATAACAAGAAAGAAATGTCAGTCGGGCATGCCGACCGTGTAATACCCTCTGAGCTTCGTTTCCAATTATATGAGTTCCAATTGGAGTAGCTGCTGCAACATGCACACATATTTGTATGTCTATCTCGCTCACACGTTATTCGTTTTCGTTGCTTGTGTGCACGTGGCTATGCCTTGCTTGAATGTAACGATTTTCGTTGTTCGAGAAACTTTTTTATTTATAGTCCGATTTTAATGAAATTTTCACAATCGTTTGGTATTATTTGTCTGCAAATAAATGCTAAGTTACAAAACTATACGTTAAGAAATAAGTGAGCCCGCCGCTTGCAAAGTTACAACGCAATTTTGCTTGGGGTGGGCGAAGGAGGCGTGGCATCCAAAAAACTTTGATGGCATTGTCTTTATATTGCATCTAGCAACCTGCAAGCCAAAATTGGTGTCCCTAGGTGCCATAGTTACCGAGATATTCGCAAAAACCTCTATTTTTTCCGAGGTATGTCTGGTTTTACGCTTATTGTGGGCGAATGGGGCGTGGCATCGAAAAAAAAAAGATTCTTGTATTGACTGACTAAATATGTAGTCGATACTGACTAAAACGGATATTGTAGCTCTTACCATCTCTGAGTTCTGTTTGTTCATACGGACAGACAGACGGACAGACGGACGGACGGACGGACAGACGAACATGGCTCAGTCGACTCGGCTTGTAATGCTGATCAAGAATATATATACTTTATGGGGTCTGCCACGCCTCCTTCTACCTGTTACATACTTCTGACAAACCCAATATACCCCTCAGAGGGTATAAAAAGACAGCCAATTCAAATCAGGCAATTGCCGATTTATTGGCCGAATTTTTTCAGACAACCTATAGTACTGATCATTGTCATTTTGCAATGCCTTATCCATATCGTGTAAATGCATCTAATTGCATTTTTGAGCCTGTGATTACGGAAAGTTCGCTTTTAAGTGATCTAAAGGCAATAAAACCAGTATTTTCACCGGGACCTGATGGAGTACCAGGCTGTGTATTTAAATTGTCTGTAGAGTCGAGCAGCTTTCCCGAGATTTGGAAAGCATCATATATTATTCCTCTCCATAAAAAGGGGACTAAATCTAATGTTGATAACTATAGGGGTGTTGGAGCATATACTTGTATATTTAGTTAGCATAAGAGAAAACCTTTTCATCAAATACTAATGGATTCGCAAAGTATACCTAAAACAGCTTTTTTAGCCAAAAATGGATATTATGAGTACACTCGTATGCCTTTCGGATTAGAAAACGCCCCAGCAACTTTTCAACGTTACATAATCTATTAGAAGATTAAATAAAGACTAATTAAAAGTACTCATCTCGTCCGATTAAATTTTATCTTATCTGAATTGTGAGAAACCGCTCTAACTCACAATAGCTGCTAGCAATATTGGAATAAAAGCATTATTGTCGCAAAATCAAAAAACCAATTGAAAAAGAACTTGTTTTCCCCATAGGGAATTACCAAAGTCAAACCCAAGTTACTCCATGACAGAACCAACCTTTTAAAATACAACGCGAAAGCACAAGTGGACACTAGCAAATATTTTCTTCAAGAAGTTCCGAAAACCAAATTCCATCATTCGTATAATTATAAATGGCCGACCATACAGCTGTGTAATTGACACAGGTTCATCTATAAATTTGATAATCAGAAACATTTTCAATTGTCCGCACTATTAATGATATAACTCAACTAAAAATATAAATAACTTTAGCCCCTTGCAAACTATGTCCGACCAAACAAACATTTTATTTACATCATTTCTCAGATAATTATGATTTCTTACTTGGAAGAGTTTATTTAGAAGATAGTGAAGCAGAAATAAGCTATAAAATAAACCAGTTGTCTTAAGTGATTTCCCATTTGCAGTTAGATATAATCTTGATGAAACCGTTGAGGAAAAGACCGCAATAGATTGCCTTGATCCGTCCATAACGGAAAATAGACAGTTAAATTTTGTTATAAACAATGAACTAAAAGAAACAAATAAGTTCAGACTAAAACATCTTAACGATGAAGAAACATCTAAGCTAACTAAGTTTCTTTTCGAGTTTAATGATATTCGGTTCAGCCGATGATCTTGTAGAAGGTGTGGAAAGTGGTAGCTGAATAGGAAAATATAGTTAAAGAAAACGTCCTCCATTGTATATATTATATATTTTCAAACACTCAGCGTACATTCAATCGATCTTCACTCACTTACGTTTGGTCGAGAACTAACTTCGTCGAACGTTCTCAAACTTTCGTCTTCTCGAATGCACTTAAAGAGAGTAACAGCTCTTTGAGTGAGATTTATTGAGAGAGAGACTCAGCCGGCTACAATAGGGAATACAACTAGCAGGTGAAGAAACCGGTTTAAAAATGAAGAGAAACGCACCTCTTAAATCTCATTAATACACGGAGAGCAAATCTACCCTCACAAAAGGTACTGCCGTCGATCTTGTCGAGGGTACTTGGGAAATGGGAAGGCTTTTCATGTAGATATAAAAGAGAGGACAAAAAAGAGAGGGGGAAAAAGAAAGGGAGAAAAAGTAGAGATGAGAAAAAATATAGGGGAAATATGAGCATAGAAAAAAGATATAGGGGGAAAAGGTAGTTGTTGATCAGTGGTGTAAGCCCATGAGCATAGCTAAGAGAGAGAGAGTGGAAAAATGTGGTTTATGGTCGGTCGGAAAGACTGCGAAAATCCCAATTTGATCATATTGGATTTTTCTTCCACTCACTGATGCTGCTACTATTAACCATGCCTACCCAAATCAATGACAATGAGATTTTTCTTCTTCTCGTCCTGCTTACTCTCTCAATTCCAACTCACTTTAGTACTGAAAAGTATGAAAAACAAGTAAGGAAGATTACAGTCGAGCTTGCCCGACTGTAGAAGACCCTGAGCAAGTATTTTAAAAATAATACTTTGATTAACAGAAAATTTAGTTGAGCCAGTATCCAGATAATATTTTTTGATTAAAAGAAAATTAAATTGAAGATACATGAAGGAATGAATTTTAATACAACTCTACATCCTATCTATGAGTTACATTTAGTTAAAAACATTAATTTAAAAAAACGATAGTTGTAAAAATAAAATATGGACAGTAATACTGTTTTCTCCTGTAGGCGGAGGGGCGAGGCATTTAAAAAAGTGATTTTTTTTCAAAAAAGTCAGGAATAAAAAAAAAGTAAATTTTCTTTAGTTAAGAAAAAGTTTGCGATACCGGTGATCGAACCCTAGATCCTCCTGCTATTCGCAGGCGAGCACTCTACTCCTTACGCCACCACTCGTAGCTTTCGCACACGTTCTACGGGCCAAAAGATCATACGATCATGCAGTTATTTTTGGTCTGGCCTATGACTGCATGAGCAAACAAGCGAGACAGCAAAAGCAGTGCACTTTTTTCTTACGGATAAATATAGATAAGCAGAAAGCTTTGTATTATCAAGGGACGCCACTGTGGCTAAAAGCGTAAACGTCACTGTAGCTTAAGCTGCGTATTATCCGTAAGCTGTAACGTTGCTAAAGCTTTCACTCCAAGTAATGAGTTAATCTCAATGTTGTGACTCAGAGAGCTCAACGTAACTATTAAGTCACGGCTAATAATAACACATGTGCCGTCGTGGCAAAGCTTAAGGTTCAGATAGAATTTCGTGGCATTGTTGAGGAAGTAGAATTTTTTGTTATTCCAGAATTGAAAGAAAATGTATACCTTGGTATCGATTTCTGGAAAAGTTTTGGCTTGTTGTCTAAGTTAATGACCTCGGATAGAAGTATTAACGAATTAGATACGGGAACTGAGCTTAAAAATAAAAGTGACATATAAATGCACAAACTTAGTGTTAAGGAAAAGCTTAAATTAGATTCTGTAATTCAATTGTTTCCATCATATGAACGCGATGGCTTAGGTCACACTAGCGTTGTTAAGCATTCAATTACAATGGAATCTGTAGTTCCTGTTAAGCAACGACATTGGCCAATTTCGCCAGCTAAAGAAAAAATGATGTTCGATGAGGTACAGAAAATGATTGAGTTAGGAGTGATAGAACCATTCGTAAGTCCTTGGAGCAGTAATTATGTGTTGGTAAAGAAAGGCAATAAGAATAGACTCTGTTTAGATTCAAGGGAAATAAATAAACATATAAGAAAGGATGTGTATCCTTTACTACATATTGATGGCATTCTCAGTAGGTTACCTCCAGCCAAGTATATTACAGGGCTAGATATGAAACATGCTTATTGGCAGATACCACTCGAAGAATCATCACGTCCTTATACAGCTTTTACAGTTCCAAATCGACCACTTTATCAGTATAAAGTTATGCCATTCGGATTAACTAATGCGGCACAAACACTTTGTAGGTTAATGGATAAGGTTATACCTGCCCAGTTGCGTACTCGGGTATTTGTTTACCTGGATGATCTTTTAGTTCTGTCTGAAGACTTTGAGAGTCATTTACTTTTACTTCAAGAAATTGCTGTACACCTGCGTAAAGCTAATCTCACGATCAACATAGCGAAGTCACATTTTTGTATGAGAGAAATAAAATATCTCGGATTTATTATTGGAAACGGTCAGCTCAGAACTGATTCTAGTAAAGTTCAAGCTATTACTGAATTTCCCATTCCAAAGACCGTTAGGCAACTGAGAAGATTTCTCGATATGGCGGGCTGGTATCGGCGATTTGTTAGTAATTATGCTACAATATCTCTCCCCCTTACCGCTAATGAAGCGTTTACAAAATTAAAAGGTAGTTTGACCTCAGCACCTATCCTGGCTACCCCAGATTTGAAAAAGCCCTTTTTGCTTCTATGTGATGCTAGTACTTTTGGTTTAGGCTGTGTATTGGCTCAAAAGAACGAAGACGAGGAAGAATTACCGATAGTCTTTATGTCAGAAAAACTTTCGAAAGCTCAACGTAACTATTCAGTCACGGAGTTAGAGTGTTTAGCCGTGATAAGAGGAATTAAGAAATTTCGTGCTTATATAGAAGGCCAAGACTTTATGGTAGTAACTGACCAATCAGCCTTGCAATGGCTAATGAAGCAAAAAGATCTTTCCGGTCGTCTTGCTCGATGGGCAATTAATTTACAGGGTTTCTCCTTCAAGATAACCCATCGGAAAGGTACCCAAAATGTAGTAGCCGATGCACTTTCGCGTTTGGATGAGCCCGCAGTGTTAGAAATAGAGACACAAGGTCCAATTGTCAATTTAAGTTCCAAAGAGTTTCAAACGGCTGAATATACTGATCTGATAGATCGCATTCGCAGTAATCAAGCCAAACTACCTGATTAAAAAATATTTAATAATTTGGTTTACAAACGAACAGATTTTAAAGTTGAGGAAGACGATTCGCTCGATTCTCAGATCTGGAAATTATGGATCCCTTCTACACTTGTACAATAAGTGATAGCCAGAGCCCATGATCCACCAAATGCATCGCATTGTGGTATCGGCAAAACACTAGAAAAGATTAAAAGACATTTATTTTGGCCGGTGCTTATAAAGCCTTCCTTACACGGTATGGGATTAACCAAATATGCACAGCAATATACTCCCCACAAGCTAATGCGAGTGAGAGATTAAATAGATCTGTCTTAGCAGCCGTTCGCGCGTACATTGGTCAAGATCATTCCAACTGGGATAGTAAATTATCACAAATAAGTACAGCATTGAGGGCTAGTTTGCACCAAAGTAAATTTGAAATCTTAATTGCACATTTTTATTTGCCCAGGCGGCACTACGGGATATAAATCCAAAACAGATCGTTGCTGTTTGCTGATCTGCCGCCTGTGGCAGACGCGGTCTTGGCCAAGCTTGACTAGAAGCGATGCTCAAGAGAAAATGCAACCGGTGATAACCTATGCAATTTAAGAAAATTAGACACTGCCAAACAAGTGGAAAAATTGCTTACCAAAAGAATGGTCGAGATCGGCTTATTAAAAAGCTTTCCCAGCTTGCGTGTATTTGGACAAACTTAAGCGTTTTCCCCACCAATGATTTGCTGTTCCTCGGATGTGCAGAAATCTGCACACTGGCGAGGTTATGTGTGATTACA
Source organism: Drosophila tripunctata (assembly GCA_035047385.1). NCBI lineage: Eukaryota > Metazoa > Arthropoda > Insecta > Diptera > Drosophilidae > Drosophila > Drosophila tripunctata. The sequence continues at coordinate 43,466 of JAWNPS010000269.1, read as the reverse complement.
ATAAATGCAATTTGGCAATACTTTTGACAAGTGTCAACTAGTTGCACGGGAAGAAAAAGAGAATTTGTCCAGCCTCGTGTGCGTTTTTATATGCAACAATTCCAGTTTCACTCTTGTTCTTTACTAGTGGTGAATAGTTCTAGAAGCTCAAACAGCTTTTGCAACAGCTGATCGACTAATTTGTACTTGGCAATACTAATTAAGCTCGAATTAAATTAGCACCTAAAAGGATGCAACTTATATATATGTATATATGTATGTTAGGGTGCATTGTAATTAAAAGTGCATACTTTTAGTGCAAAAGCAATTTTGTCGCAATTAACATTTTTAATGTAAACTAAAGCGGCAAAATATAAAAATTATAAATAGAAACAAGAAAGAAAATGTCAGTCGGGCATGCCGACCGTGTAATACCCTCTGAGCTTCGTTTCAAATTATATGAGCACAAATTGGAGTAACTGCTGCAAGAACTTATCATGTACACATTTTGTATTTCTATCTCGCTCACACGTTTCTCGTTTTCGTTGCTTGTGTGCACAGCTCAGTGCAATGCACGTGGCTATGACTTACTTGAAAGGAACGATTTGCGTTGTATAAAAAACTTTTTAAATTATGGTCCGATTTTTATGCAATTTTCACTATCGTTTGATATTATTTGTCTGCAGATATATACTAAGTTACAACACTATACGTTAAGAAATAAGTGAGCCCGCCGCTTGCAAAGTTTCAAAGAAGTTGTACATTTTGTGGGCGAAGGAGGCGTGGCATCCAAAAATTTTTGATGGCATTATCTTTATATTGCATTTAGTAACCTGCATGCCAAAATTGGAGTCCCTAGGTGTTATATTAACTGAGATATTTGCCAAAAACATGTATATTTTTCGAGGTATGTCTGGTTTTTCGCTTATTGTGGGCGAATGGGGCGTGGCATCGAGAAAAAAAAAGATTCTTGTATTGACTGACTAAATATGTGTACGATACTGACCAAAACGGATATTGTAGCTCTTACCATCTCTGAGATCTGTTTGTTCATACGGACAGACGGACAGACGCACAGACGGACAGACGGACATGGCTATATCGACTCGGCTGTTGATGCTGATCAAGAATATATATACTTTATGGGGTCGCAAACGCCTCCTTCTGCCTGTTACATACTTCTGACAAACCCATTATACCCCTCAGAGGGTATAAAAATAAAAGCAACAGCGTCCATTACAACACCCGAAAATATTCCATCGCTAGACCAAATATTAGAGGGAATTATCTTTGGCATGATAAGTGCCTACTTCTTGACTTTGTAAACTTTCTAGTATATAATAACAATTTCCTAATTTCTTTTTAACTCTACATTTAAGGAACTGGGGTCCAAGTTTAGCGTTAAAATTTTGTGTAAACTTGCTTAAAGCAAAATTTCGAAGAAATACTGTGATTGTCAGTTTACAAGAGCATCACAAAATAGGTGTAAATATATAAGAGAGTTACGGATAAATATAGATAAGCAGAAAGCTTTGTATTATCAAGGGACGCCACTGTGGCTAAAAGCTTTCATTATCCGTAAACGTCACTGTAGCTTAAGCTGCGTATTATCCGTAAGCTGTAACGTTGCTAAAGCTTTCGCTCCAAGTTATGAGTTAGTCTCAATGCTGTAACTCAGAGAGCTTTCGGATGTCGCACACGTTCTTCGGGCCAATAGATCATACGATCATGCAGTTATTTTTGGTCTGGTCTATGTCTGCATGAGCAAACAAGCGAGACAGCAGAAGCAGTGCACTTTTTTCTTTCGTTTTGACTAATAGGTACTATTAGAGTACTCTAATAAGCTCGGCTCCAGAATTACCAGAGTTTTTAATGAAGAGTAATTCTTTCAAAGTGGATGTGTTAAAGTAAACGTTGCCAGCATAAAATAAATTTATTTCCTTTATTTAATACTCAAGTAAATATATAAAAATTAAATACAAGTGCGTGGAAAAGAAAGTGTGTCCTAAGCTGCTATTTAATTGGTATGAAATAGTTTAGTTAAATATTTTTATACCCTCTGAGGGGTATATTGGGTTTGTGAAAAGTATGTAACCGGCAGAAGGAGGCGTGGCAGACCCCATAAAGTATATATATCCGTCAATACATACCTTTGAAAAAATACATGTTTTTTGCAAATATCTCAGTAAATATAACACCTAGGGACTCCAATTTTGGCATGCAGTATAAAGGTAATGCCATCAAAATTTTTTGGATGCCACGCCTCCTTCGCCCACCAAAAACACAATTACGTTGTAGCTTTGCAGTGCGCTGGCTCACTTATTTCTTAACGTATAGTTTTGTAACTTAGTATATACTTGCAAACAAATAATATCAAATGATTGTGAAAATTTTAATAAAGTCGGACTATAATTAAAAAAGTTTGTCATAAAACGAAAATCGTTACTTTCAAGCAAGGCATAGCCACGTGCATTGCACTGAGCTGTGCACACAAGCAACGAAAACGAAAAACGTGTGAGCGAGATAGACATACAAATATGTGTGCATGTTGAGTTCTTGAAGCAGCTACTCCAATTTGAACTCATATAATTGGACACGAAGCTCAAAGGGTATTACACGGTCGGCATGCCCGACTGACATTATCTTTCTTGTTTTTATATATTAAACTAAGATCATTTTTGTTGCAAATAGATCCCGTAAATTATCGAACAGTTCTTCCGCAATAATATTATACGGAGATTCCGTCGAAGCTGATTCCGACCCTTTGTAATTAAAAGGTTATTATGAATAATAACCATTACGGATGAGGATCTCGGACCTTTTAAAAGGCGACAAATCCGCTCCGGAACAGTGGCCATGGATGGCCAAATTATAATCTAATTTATAGATTATTCCTCTTTGTGCTATTTGCAAATATAGATGGTCTGTTACCTATATTCAGTAAGAGCAGCCCTGGACGTCTAATTAATTAATTAGTTAATTAATTTCTTTTGGTCTAAGTAATGAAGGTAGTAATGATCGAACATCTTAAGATCGGAACTTTTGATGATTTATATATTATTTTCCAATGATTGCATATATATTATTTTCTATAATCATAATTTCTTTTAACAGATATAAGGATATCGGATGGAGTAAAAGTATCTAAACGCAAAATCGTAAGAGAATTTGATTTAATCTATTTATATATATATATGCATACATCGCCTATATTATATAGAATCATTAATGGTAACTTTTTGGATTCCATTTAATACTGATTTTCGATCGTCGCTTTCTATTTTGTTTTTCTAATGTCATTAGACAATTAACATATATGTATATGACTAAGTTCTTTTTTTTATGATTATTATGGAATTTATAAACACAAATGAAGACAAAGGATTGTCAAAAAGGTAATTAAAGCATTAAACCGTTACAATTATTGTTTAATTATGTATTAAATTCTTTTTAATTCGTCCTGAGTAGAGGGCTATGATAGTTAGCACAACGCGTTAGCGAGTAGGTTTTACAAAAAGGGTCTTAAGAAACATAGGTAGGGAGGGTAGAGAAACATGGAAATCACGTCATCTGATTTCCTTATGTACATCGACGAGTAAAAAACAGCTTAATCTCTGTCGGATTTGTAATCAAAACTCAGTTATTTTATTTATTTTTGTATAGTTTAGAAAGTGTACCTAATAAAATGTTACGTTAAGGTGTATCATGGTTAACAACAAGAGATTAGAAAAGAACCCCGACAATCCGGCGAGCTAGATAGAGCATAGCTAGAGGTACACACCAGTTCGAAATATTGCCATGAAAATTTTGGGTCAGCGTAGTATTTCCTTTTCAGGAGTATAACGTCTGCATAATTCCACACTCCGTACCCGTGAAGAACCTGCACCATTACATAAATGGCGCCCAACGTGGGGCCCAGAAAAATATATGTTTATATATCGGTTGCCCCGCAAATAAGCTCTTTACTTATTTTAAATAGATCGGATAATAATATTTCTTATACTCAATGGTCCCAACAGCTAAATACGTTAAATATGGAAATCGAATTATTCGAAAATTTGAGAGTTTTTGACCAATTTATAGTATTTTAGTGCATGAGGATAACCAATGAGTAGTTTGAAATATAATTTAACCCATTCAAACTCCAGGTGCTCCAAATTTAGGATATAATAGTTTGTGAATATACAGTAATTTTCAAGCGTTGGGATGTTCTGTCCAAACAGTTATCCTTAACATTGGTCAATTTACTGATCGATGAAAGCACTGGGGACAAACTTATGTTTATTACTAAAGATAAATCTTAATGAACGGAATAGTATTCATTTAGATAAATTTACTTAAAGAATAACCTTCATTTAATTTATTAAATAGTATAAACCTGCAATAGAACCAATAAAAATTCATTTAGCTGCATTTTAGGAAATATTGTACACATAATAACTACTCGCACATTCAGCATATTTAATCACTCTTGAAAGGGACGAATAATATAATTTGCTTGTGTAGAAAAAAATCACATTAAGGATTAATTAGTTATTAAGTACTAGATTTTGTTTTGTGAGGATATAAACAATTGGGAAATAATGCCAGTAACGCATAGTCCAGATATGGAAGGCGCTTCCAGTTTCACACCAGAATGCTGTGGCATTTGTCAAGAGGTATTACGAGATGAACAATTAATAGCATCTATACCATGTAGACATCGATTTCATAGTAACTGTTTAACTGAACTTGTTAAAAGTGTAAGAGTGTGTCCAATTTGTAAACAGGAGTTTAGTCCTGAGTCTATATCTTACGAAGAGAATACCCTTGCTGCAGAATTGCAAACAGCAACAAGGCAGTTAGTGAATACAGAGACTTTATTACCGCCACAAAAGTCTCACTATCGAGGAGGTAGATCGCGCAAAGGTCGAAGTTCGGGATCGCACATAACAACCAGGTCCCAAACTCGTTATTTTAGAGATGATTCCAATGGTCGCCTTTCCTTCGGCAGCACTGGGAATCAAACGAATAGAGGAGACTCAGATAGTGGAGTAACGAATCTTATACATTCGGCAGTACAGCTTCAACAGGAAAGCATGATGACTGATCTTACTAAGTTGATCAAAAATAGTATAGACTCAACGTTGCAAGCTCAAATGGCGTCTCTAAATTTAAATGGTAGAAGAAACTCCAATAGCATTCCGGAACCCAGTGCAGCTCCCAGCTCTGTGGAAAACATAAGCAGAAATGTTCATTCTGTTTTGAACGATCAGGAGTTAGGTAATCAAGGTCGTGTTCCTTTTGACCGCAGTGTGGTGCCTGCGAAAGCAGCTAGCATTTTGTCAAGTTGGCATTTAAAGTTTGAGGGGACTAAAGATTCAATGAATTGTAACGAGTTTCTATATCGTGTACGTTCGTTAACAGCGCAGACATTAAATAACGATTATGGATTGCTATGTGATAATTTGCATTTACTTTTCATGTCAAAAGCAAGTGATTGGTTTTGGAACTTTAATAGAAAGAACTACAAATTCTCATGGCAGACATTTTGTTCAGCATTTCAAAAGAGATTTGAGGATTCAAAGGATGATTTTGACTTATGGGAACTAATCAGAAATCGTCGTCAAAAAGAGAATGAATTGTTTGATGATTACCAATTAGCAGTTGAAGAACTTATCTCTCGTCTTTCACATGAAATAAGTGAAGAGAAATTAATAGACATTTTAAAGCGGAACGCAAAGAATAGTTTGAAATTCGAACTGCTTCATCTGAAAATCGCCAACAGGGATGAATTAAGGGAAGAAGTGCGTAAGCATGAAAATTTCCATTCTGGTAATTCTTTTGTAAGACAAAAGTTTAGTAGAGCTAACATTTCGGAACTAACAAAAAGGGATGCGCAGACCAACACTCTGGAGGCGCATCCGAATCAGAAATTAATATAAATAAGTTAGATATGTGTAAGACGGGCATAGATTTAGAATCAATGGTCCATGGAAAAATAGTTTTAGCATATAATAATTTAACAATCGCACCTAGCTTGGTACAAGAAACCAATTTAAACAGGACCGATTCGACAGAAGAAGATAATTTTAGCAGAGTGTTACAGATCCATCCAAAACCAAAGCGATCAACATTGAGACTAAGATTGTTTTGGAAAAAGGTTAAGACTGACAGAAAGAGGTTAGTATCAGCAGTATTTATGGAAACAGATAATAGATTATATACAGACATAAATATAGAAGGACATAGTTTTACCGCTTTATTGGATTCAGGAGCCACTATTAGTTGTTTAGGTAGTAAAGCTGCCATAATTTTACGACAACATGAAAAAGCCCAAAAGTGTTCGGGAAAAATTCGAACGGCTAATAATAACACATGTGCCGTCGTGGCAAAGCTTAAGGTTCAGATAGAATATCGTGGCATTGTTAAGGAAGTAGAATTTTTTGTTATTCCAGAATTGAAAGAAAATGTATACCTTGGTATCGATTTCTGGAAAAGTTTTGGCTTGTTGTCTAAGTTAATGACCTCGGATAGAAGTATTAACGAATTAGATACGGGAACTGAGCTTAAAAATAAAAGTGACATATAAATGCACAAACTTAGTGTTAAGGAAAAGCTTAAATTAGATTCTGTAATTCAATTGTTTCCATCATATGAACGCGATGGCTTAGGTCACACTAGCGTTGTTAAGCATTCAATTACAATGGAATCTGTAGTTCCTGTTAAGCAACGACATTGGCCAATTTCGCCAGCTAAAGAAAAAATGATGTTCGATGAGGTACAGAAAATGATTGAGTTAGGAGTGATAGAACCATTCGTAAGTCCTTGGAGCAGTAATTATGTGTTGGTAAAGAAAGGCAATAAGAATAGACTCTGTTTAGATTCAAGGGAAATAAATAAACATATAAGAAAGGATGTGTATCCTTTACTACATATTGATGGCATTCTCAGTAGGTTACCTCCAGCCAAGTATATTACAGGGCTAGATATGAAACATGCTTATTGGCAGATACCACTCGAAGAATCATCACGTCCTTATACAGCTTTTACAGTTCCAAATCGACCACTTTATCAGTATAAAGTTATGCCATTCGGATTAACTAATGCGGCACAAACACTTTGTAGGTTAATGGATAAGGTTATACCTGCCCAGTTGCGTACTCGGGTATTTGTTTACCTGGATGATCTTTTAGTTCTGTCTGAAGACTTTGAGAGTCATTTACTTTTACTTCAAGAAATTGCTGTACACCTGCGTAAAGCTAATCTCACGATCAACATAGCGAAGTCACATTTTTGTATGAGAGAAATAAAATATCTCGGATTTATTATTGGAAACGGTCAGCTCAGAACTGATTCTAGTAAAGTTCAAGCTATTACTGAATTTCCCATTCCAAAGACCGTTAGGCAACTGAGAAGATTTCTCGATATGGCGGGCTGGTATCGGCGATTTGTTAGTAATTATGCTACAATATCTCTCCCCCTTACCGCTAATGAAGCGTTTACAAAATTAAAAGGTAGTTTGACCTCAGCACCTATCCTGGCTACCCCAGATTTGAAAAAGCCCTTTTTGCTTCTATGTGATGCTAGTACTTTTGGTTTAGGCTGTGTATTGGCTCAAAAGAACGAAGACGAGGAAGAATTACCGATAGTCTTTATGTCAGAAAAACTTTCGAAAGCTCAACGTAACTATTCAGTCACGGAGTTAGAGTGTTTAGCCGTGATAAGAGGAATTAAGAAATTTCGTGCTTATATAGAAGGCCAAGACTTTATGGTAGTAACTGACCAATCAGCCTTGCAATGGCTAATGAAGCAAAAGATCTTTCCGGTCGTCTTGCTCGATGGGCAATTAATTTACAGGGTTTCTCCTTCAAGATAACCCATCGGAAAGGTACCCAAAATGTAGTAGCCGATGCACTTTCGCGTTTGGATGAGCCCGCAGTGTTAGAAATAGAGACACAAGGTCCAATTGTCAATTTAAGTTCCAAAGAGTTTCAAACGGCTGAATATACTGATCTGATAGATCGCATTCGCAGTAATCAAGCCAAACTACCTGATTAAAAAATATTTAATAATTTGGTTTACAAACGAACAGATTTTAAAGTTGAGGAAGACGATTCGCTCGATTCTCAGATCTGGAAATTATGGATCCCTTCTACACTTGTACAATAAGTGATAGCCAGAGCCCATGATCCACCAAATGCATCGCATTGTGGTATCGGCAAAACACTAGAAAAGATTAAAAGACATTTATTTTGGCCGGTGCTTATAAAGCCTTCCTTACACGGTATGGGATTAACCAAATATGCACAGCAATATACTCCCCACAAGCTAATGCGAGTGAGAGATTAAATAGATCTGTCTTAGCAGCCGTTCGCGCGTACATTGGTCAAGATCATTCCAACTGGGATAGTAAATTATCACAAATAAGTACAGCATTGAGGGCTAGTTTGCACCAAAGTAAATTTGAAATCTTAATTGCACATTTTTATTTGCCCAGGCGGCACTACGGGATATAAATCCAAAACAGATCGTTGCTGTTTGCTGATCTGCCGCCTGTGGCAGACGCGGTCTTGGCCAAGCTTGACTAGAAGCGATGCTCAAGAGAAAATGCAACCGGTGATAACCTATGCAATTTAAGAAAATTAGACACTGCCAAACAAGTGGAAAAATTGCTTACCAAAAGAATGGTCGAGATCGGCTTATTAAAAAGCTTTCCCAGCTTGCGTGTATTTGGACAAACTTAAGCGTTTTCCCCACCAATGATTTGCTGTTCCTCGGATGTGCAGAAATCTGCACACTGGCGAGGTTATGTGTGATTACAATAAATGCAATTTGGCAATACTTTTGACAAGTGTCAACTAGTTGCACGGGAAGAAAAAGAGAATTTGTCCAGCCTCGTGTGCGTTTTTATATGCAACAATTCCAGTTTCACTCTTGTTCTTTACTAGTGGTGAATAGTTCTAGAAGCTCAAACAGCTTTTGCAACAGCTGATCGACTAATTTGTACTTGGCAATACTAATTAAGCTCGAATTAAATTAGCACCTAAAAGGATGCAACTTATATATATGTATATATGTATGTTAGGGTGCATTGTAATTAAAAGTGCATACTTTTAGTGCAAAAGCAATTTTGTCGCAATTAACATTTTTAATGTAAACTAAAGCGGCAAAATATAAAAATTATAAATAGAAACAAGAAAGAAAATGTCAGTCGGGCATGCCGACCGTGTAATACCCTCTGAGCTTCGTTTCAAATTATATGAGCACAAATTGGAGTAACTGCTGCAAGAACTTATCATGTACACATTTTGTATTTCTATCTCGCTCACACGTTTCTCGTTTTCGTTGCTTGTGTGCACAGCTCAGTGCAATGCACGTGGCTAAGACTTACTTGAAAGGAACGATTTGCGTTGTATAAAAAACTTTTTAAATTATGGTCCGATTTTTATGCAATTTTCACTATCGTTTGATATTATTTGTCTGCAGATATATACTAAGTTACAACACTATACGTTAAGAAATAAGTGAGCCCGCCGCTTGCAAAGTTTCAAAGAAGTTGTACATTTTGTGGGCGAAGGAGGCGTGGCATCCAAAAATTTTTGATGGCATTATCTTTATATTGCATTTAGTAACCTGCATGCCAAAATTGGAGTCCCTAGGTGTTATATTAACTGAGATATTTGCCAAAAACATGTATATTTTTCGAGGTATGTCTGGTTTTTCGCTTATTGTGGGCGAATGGGGCGTGGCATCGAGAAAAAAAAAGATTCTTGTATTGACTGACTAAATATGTGTACGATACTGACCAAAACGGATATTGTAGCTCTTACCATCTCTGAGATCTGTTTGTTCATACGGACAGACGGACAGACGCACAGACGGACAGACGGACATGGCTATATCGACTCGGCTGTTGATGCTGATCAAGAATATATATACTTTATGGGGTCGCAAACGCCTCCTTCTGCCTGTTACATACTTCTGACAAACCCATTATACCCCTCAGAGGGTATAAAAATAAAAGCAACAGCGTCCATTACAACACCCGAAAATATTCCATCGCTAGACCAAATATTAGAGGGAATTATCTTTGGCATGATAAGTGCCTACTTCTTGACTTTGTAAACTTTCTAGTATATAATAACAATTTCCTAATTTCTTTTTAACTCTACATTTAAGGAACTGGGGTCCAAGTTTAGCGTTAAAATTTTGTGTAAACTTGCTTAAAGCAAAATTTCGAAGAAATACTGTGATGGTCAGTTTACAAGAGCATCACAAAATAGGTGTAAATATATAAGAGAGTTACGGATAAATATAGATAAGCAGAAAGCTTTGTATTATCAAGGGACGCCACTGTGGCTAAAAGCTTTCATTATCCGTAAACGTCACTGTAGCTTAAGCTGCGTATTATCCGTAAGCTGTAACGTTGCTAAAGCTTTCGCTCCAAGTTATGAGTTAATCTCAATGTTGTAACTCAGAGAGCTTTCGGAGCTTTCGCACACGTTCTTCGGGCCAATAGATCATACGATCATGCAGTTATTTTTGGTCTGGTCTATGTCTGCATGAGCAAACAAGCGAGACAGCAGAAGCAGTGCACTTTTTTCTTTTGTTTTGACTAATAGGTACTATTAGAGTACTTTAATAAGCTCGGCTCCAGAATTACCAGAGTTATTAACGAAGAGTAATTCTGGCAAAGCGGATGTGTTAAAGTAAACGTTCCCAGCATAAAGCAAATTTGGCTTTATTTAATACTCAAGCAAATTTATAAAAATTAAAGAACAGTGCGTGGAAAAGAAAGTGTGTCTAAAGCTGCTATTTAACTGGTATGAAATCGTTTAGTTAAATATTTTTTTTATATATATAAAAACTAAGATAATTTTTATTGGAAATAGATCCAGGAAATTATCGACAAGTTCAGCCGTAATAATATTATACGGTGATTCCGTCGAGGCAAATCCCTTTGTAATTAAAAGGTTATTATTGATAATAACCAAAACGGAGGGGGATCTCGGACCTTTTCCAAGGGGACAAATCCGCTCCGGAACAACGGCCGTGGAGGGCCGAATAATAATCTAATTTATAGATTATTCCTGTTTGTGCTATTTAAGGGAAAAAGAATGGTGTTCAAAACTAAATAAATCACCCAATCACAATCGAGTAATCTAAAACTGAGCACTAGATCAATGCTCTCCCACCAGATTTTTAGGATAATACCCATTTGATGGAGATGATTTGGACGAGAAACCCAGTTACCATTCTGAAGAGAGGCAGTTTATGAGTAGCTGTTGTACGCCAATATAGATGGCCTGATACCCTGCAGCCCTGGACGTTTATTTAATCATTAGTTAATAAATTTCTTTTGGTCTAACTAATGAAGGTAGTAACGATCGAACATCGTAAGATCGGAACTTTTGGTGATTTAGATATTATTTTTCAATGATTGCATATATATTCCTTTCTTTAATCATAATTTCTTTTGACAGACGTATTAATACCCCCGTCATCGTTGAGCTCAAGGATATCGGATGGAGTAAAAGTATCTAAACGCAAAATCGTAAGAGTATTTGAATTAATCTATTTATATATATATGCAAACATCGCCCCCTATTATATATAATCATTATGGGTAGCTATTGAATTCCATTTAAAACTGATTTTCGATCGTCCCCTTCTATTTTATTTTCTAAAGTCAATAGACAATTCACATATATGTATATGACTAAGTTTTTTTTATTATTTGGAATTATTATATTATTATAATTTGGAATTTATAACCACAAATGAAGACAGTGGATTTTCAAAATGGTCATTGAAGCATTAAACCGTTATAATTATTGTTTAATTATGTATTAAATTCTTTTTAATTCGTCCTGAGTAGAGGGTGATGATGGTTAGCAAAATGCGTTAGCGAGAAGGTTCTACAAAAAGGGTCTTAAGAGACATAGGTAGGGAGGGTAGAGAAACATGGAGATCACGTCATCTGATTTCCTTATGTACATCGCCGAGTAAAAAGCAGCTATATTTTCTGTCGGATTTGTAATCAAAACTCAGTTATTTTATTTATTTTTGTGTAGTTTAGAAAGTGTACCTAATAAAATGTTATGTTAAGGTGTATCATGGTTAACAACAAGAGATTAGAAAAGAACCCCGACAATCCGGCGAGCTAGATAGAGCATAGCTAGAGGTACACACCAGTTCGAAATCTTGCCATGAAAATTTTGGGTCAGCGTAGTATTTCCTTTTCAGGAGTATAACGTCTGCATAATTCCACACTCCGTACCCGTGAAGAACCCGCACCCTTACATGGGTAACTGCCAATACACACTTTTCGAATCCTTTGTCGAAATGTACCGAAATTCCGCAACTGCTCCAAGATGTGGTTGATCCTCGGCTGCGGACATACATCCGCACATCGCCTGTACTTGGCGTGAGTCGATACGCTTGCCCTCCTCCTGGATCCTGTGATTTGTGGCGTCCACTTGTGCCCGGCAAGGCTCTGTTGGTCTGTGTATCTAGACGTTAACGATCTTAGCCAGGAGTGGTGCCGACTGATTGTGATGGCCTCGTCATTGGCATGGCGATTGGCTGCTCTTCGTAACTTGTGATGAGCTTCGTTAGTTGCGCCAGCGTCGAAATTCTAGTCGGCGATTGTATACCAGATATGCGAGTAGCGAGTCCAGTTCAACTCCTGGGTCTCGGTGTATGCAGCTCGATGCATCATGTCCCGCAGATTACTAAATCGAAACCAGTCTGCCACTGGTCTAGTGAGCTACCCGAAATTTCCGGCATGTATTGGTTCGATGAACTGAAGTGGATCAATTGAGCCATAAAAGAAGATACCCCATTTCTGCAGCCAATCCACAAAGCCGAATTGTAAAGAGCGCTCGCTATGTACAGAAATGGATGTCGGCCCTCGAATGTCTTTCCCCAGGTTACGGTACGGATAGCCAGACTTGTTTCTACAGTTATACTGGGCGGCTTCTGTTTAGTGGGCCTTGAAGCTTTAGCTTGACTAGTGCTCGGGGTCGTCCTTAGATGATAAGCTTAATTGTCGAGGTTTGTCTTCCGGAGTCAAGGTACGCTGTTTGTATAATAGATCAGCTTCTGAATAATATTTTTGCAATTTCACTGATTGACGTGCAAATCCAGGAATAACTTGCGCTCTGCAATTGATAAATATTTTCCAAGTCTCCTGAATATTCAACCAACTCTGCAAAAGTGTGAATCAGATATATCTGTTGAAAAGTCTTATTCAAAGAACCTCTATAATCAAGCAACGGTTTCAGAGTAGGTGCGTCGATCGTAAAACAGTGCTCGAAGTACGAAGACTTTATTGGTGCCATTTTTATGTTCTCTTGTTGATTTTAAGTTTGGTCACTAGAATTCAAAAAATTGATTCCGACTAAAAAAATAAGAACCGGCTGTTGATGCTGATCAAGTGAAAAAATCTTGGCAAGATTCCCTCGGAGGCGTGCAACTTGCGTTGAACTGCTCGGTCAATCATGTAACAGAGGAAAGTCTTTTAGAAATGTTCATCGGCAAAGAAGCTCGACCCCTAGGCCTAGTTCCTCCGGTAGGAGCGGAATCAGCGATAGATTTAAGCGGTGTCAGGACTCGTGCTTGTCGTAATACGGAATCGAACGCATCGTATGATAAGGAACGTTTTGATAAAACGAAGGGACATTATATGGGTGCAAACTTTTAAAGTAAATTCAAGTCAACTAAACAATAAAAGAATAGTTTCTGTTAAGGAACGGAGAAAGGTATTTGAAATCCTTAAAGGGAACCAGATCGTTTAAGTAGGACGACTCGTCAAACAACGTAAGAGAGATTGAATAAGATCGGTTGATATAGAAAATAGATTAATATTAAATTTAAGTAAAATGTTGTATGCCTGAAAAGACAATAAATTAAAAAAATATGAGAAAACGGTGGTTGAACGGTGAGTTATTTTGTGTGTGTTATCCGTCTGCAAGAGACCAAGGTTCGCCTAGGCAAAGGACTCGAGAGGTCCTTAATAATGGACGCTAACGTGGACATGTATTCGGTAGAATAGCCGTGTCGGGGCGAAAGTGCCTTGATGGGCAGTGCTAATTAACACTTATGTATAGACGTTTAACAACACTGTAAGTGTGGCGGTATTTCGATAAGAATCTCCGAGTTGCTCTGTCGGAGGTGATATATCGATACGAAAGTAAGCGTCACTTTTTTTTGGAAAATAGAAGGGCGAAGAGACAGCAACTCACTGAACGAAGTCTGTTAAACTGAAAATAAATGGTTTGGTGAATAAGAGCGTGTAAGTAAATAGTTCAGCAAGTATGTCAAACCTCAACAAAACGAATGACCCGACATAAACATAAATACTCAGAAAATATACAAGTTAACACATAAATTCCGTAGCAACTAAGTAAGATTAAGTAAACAACGCTGACGCGCCAAATTATGGGTTCAGAGCTCTGCACTAGCAATAATCAGCAGCGATCGTATGTCACTTCTTATGTTGAAGTGCTGCGTCGCTTAGAATGCTGAGTCGGCATGCCGACTGTGGCGTGATGGCGCGATGCATTGGCTTTCCTGGGTAGAATTATGCTTTGCCTTTTTTTTAGCTTTAGTTCGATTTTTAATAAAGAAGACACAAGTCGCTTAAATTGTACTCCGGCACACTGCCGCTATATTTGTCTTTATTGAAATTATTGTTGTACCACAAGGACAGTAATCACAAAACGGGACGAAGTCAAGTCCTCCAACATTATCATCCAGTGTCTCACCTCGGACCGACTTCCTCACGGAAGCGCCGCCTGACCAGGATTACGCAATCAACAGCTACGTGGGATTACCCACGACTACTGGATCACCCCATCTTATTAACTGGCGCCCAACGGATCAGTATCCACCAAAATTCATAAGCAACAAAACAAGAACATGTAAGTTTGCCAAGTGAATTAAAACAAAAAACAAAAAACAAAGAATTAAAGTAGTAGAAAATTGCATATTTTACTAGAAGTAAAAAAATCAGCGCATACTTTTACTAGAAATAAAAATCCATTGCCTACCTTTAGTAACAATAAAATATCATTGCTCAAACAGTGTATTGCCTTTAAGCATTCTATTCCGACGAAATAATTGCATGCAGTTGTTGAGGTTAACCAATGAGCTGAACGCCTATAGGGAAATTAAAATCGAACACGACAGCGAAAACAGTTTAGAAAAAGAGCAGGTTGGTTGGTGCCCGGAGGAACAGATAAGCGACCCCCCCTCCTCTGCGCCCCCCTCAGAAATAACCCCCGCCCTTCCTCCATCCGTCCCCCCCCCCGGTCCGGCCCCTGGCCCCTAGTATAATTTTTTTTCTCGGGCGGGGTTGTTTTTGCGCCCCCTTTTTTTTCCCCCCCTTTTCCCCCCCCCCCTCCTTCCCCCCCCGAGCTTTCGCCTCCTACGCTATTTGAGGCGATCGCAGCGCTGAAAACAGCAAACACAGACCGTATGGCAAACCGAGTAAAAATAACAAGTAAGACCACGGTCAAGATCGAAACCCTCACTACAAGCGCAAGAAAGATGCTCCACAGGAGCAACCAAATAAAGATAGCCAAGCGCAAGCCCCACAACCAATGGAAATAGACACTTCCTCCAAATTCAAACAGCGTACCGAATACAATCAGAACCAACCAAATGAGTCAAATGCACCTAAGAGGAGGAACTCCTCAGAGCGACAAACAGGACCAAGGCGGCAACGTCTTAACAACATTGTTCAAGAAGATTCCCAATAACAAAAAATAGCATACGAAAAAGCTGCAAATACTGCTGTCGAAGAAATTGACAGTGAAGAAGAGTACGCTCAAGGCGACTCTGTCCATTTTTTGGGAAGTTCAATGAACGGCAGCCGGGAAAACACTAAAAATGTAAATTGATATTAGCGCGACAAAAAATTATGTTAAGCCCGTAAAGGAGCTGAAAACCATATTGCCAGTCGCCAAGCCATTCTCAGTGAATTCAATCCACGCGTCTACCGAAATAAAGGAGAAATGCCAGATGAACATTTTTAATCACACTTCCCCTTTTTATACCCTCTGAGGGGTATATTGGGTTTGTCAGAAGTATGTAACAGGGAGAAGGAGGCGTGGCAGACCCCATAAAGTATATATATTCTTGATCAGCATCAACAGCCGAGTCGATATAGCCATGTCCGTCTGTCCGTCTGTGCGTCAGTCCGTAAGAACAAACAGATCTCAGAGATGGTAAGAGCTACAATATCCGTTTTGGTCAGTATCGACCACATATTTAGTCAGTCAATACAAGAATCCTTTTTTTTTCGATGCCACGCCCCGTTCGCCCACAATAAGCGAAAAACCAGACATACCTCGGAAAAAATACATGTTTTTGATGAATATCTCGGTAACTATAACACCTAAGGACACCAATTTTGGCACGCAGATTGCTAGATGCAATATAAAGACAATGCCATCAACATTTTTTGGATACCACGCCCCCTTCGCCCACCAAAAGCACAATTGGGTTGTAACTTTGCATGCCGTGACATGACACTTAATTCTATACATAACGTTTTGTAACTTAGAATATATTTGAAGACAAAAATTATCAAACGATTCTGAAAATTTCATTTAAATCGGACAATAATTAAAAAAGTTTCTCGAACAACGCAAATCGTTCCTTTAAAGCAAGGCAAAACCACGTGCATTGCACTGAGCTGTGCGCACAAGCAACAAAAACGAAAAACGTGTGAGCGAGACAGACATACAAATATGTGTGCATGTTAAGTTCTTGCAGCAGCTACTCCAATTTGAACTCATATAATTGAAAACGAAGCTCAGAGGGTATTTCACGGTCGGCATGCCCGACTGACAATTTCTTTCTTGTTTCCTATTAGACACTCTGAGTTCGTTCGATGCCATTATTGGATTCGACTTGTTAACACAACCCGGAGTACAGTTGAACCTTAAAAGGAATCTACTGGAGTACCAGGGCATATCTGAAGAAATTCAATACCACAAATGCACTGATGTAAATTTCACCGAAGTAGACGACATCGTAGTTCCTACCTCCATCAAAAAGGAGTTCAAGAACATGATCCTTAAAAAGAAAAAGGCCTTCTCAACAGAAGAAGAAGCACTCCCCTTTAAACCAATATATGTCAGAAGCTACCCAAATCTAATGGGCGTTTCTGACTTCATAAACAATGAAATCAAGCAACTATTAAAAGTCGGCATTATCAGACTATCAAGGTCACCCTACAACAGCCCAACCTGGGTTGTTGACAAAAAAGGCACAGACGCCTACGGTAATACAAAGAAAAGGTTAGTCATCGACTTCGGGAAACTGAACGAAAAGACTATACCCGATCGTTACCCAATGCCCAGCTTTCCCATGATTCTACCTGGGAAACGCAAAATTGTTCACTACCCTTGATCAAAAATCTGGGTATCACCAACTATACCTTACGGAACATGACCGTGAAAAAACCTCATTCTCCATTTGCGGCGGCAAATACGAATTCTGCCGACTCCCATTTGGCCTTAAGAATGCTGGCAGCATCTTCCAAAGATCAACCGATGATGTTCTAAGGGAACATATTGGGAAAATTTGTTACTTCTACGAAGACGATATCATAGTTTTCTCAAAAAATGAAGTAGGGAAGTAGTAGTAGAGGGTAAGTCAAGAGAAAACTAACTTTTTTAAAGAAAGCGTAGAGTATCTGGGATTCATCGTAAGCAAGGACGGCACCAGGTCCGACCCAAAGAAAGTCAGGGCCATTAAAGAGTACCCCGAACCCAAAAACGTCTACGGTGTCAGATCGTTCCTGGGTCTGGCAAGCTATTAAAGAGTCTTTATAAAAGACTTTGCATCCATAGCTCGTCCAATCACCGATATTCTAAAAAGTAAGAATGGTTCATTGAGTAAGCATAGGTCAAAGATATAGCAGTCGAGTTCAATGAAACACAGCGCAACGCATTTCAACGCATGCGCAACATCGTGGCGTTAGAAGACGTAATTTTGGTGAACCCGGACTTTAAAAAAACCTTTGATCTAACCACCGATGCCTATTGGAATTGTGCAGTTCTATCTCAAGAAGGCAGACCAATTACCATGATTTTTCGTACCCTAAAAAGTGCAGAATTGAACAACGCAACCAACGAAATTGCTTGCTATCGTATGGGCCTTAGGTAAATTGAACTATCTATATAGTCATCCGATGCCAAAAAAAATCGGTCAATGTATAGTCATCCGATGCCAACCAAAATTGGTCAGTATATGTATATTACTATCTACCACATACTGTGTGAGTTTCATTGGAACATCTTTAGAAACGAAGAAATAATTTAAAAACAATTTTTTAATGTTTGGTTATTTGGCGGCTATATAATTGTCCGATCCAAACCAAAGTTGGTCAGAAAATTTAGAAAACTCTTTTTTACATTCTGTGTAAGTTTGGCTTGGATACCACAACAGACAAAAAGTTTCTCATATCAAAGACATGTCTTGGCTCTAATGTTTGTCAGATTACTTCTATGGGAGGTACGGGATATAGTTGTCCAATCCAAACCAAAGAGAGAAATTAGACCAAACTAGATCCCAAATTTAAGGGTCCATTCGTTATAACAGAATTACTTGAAGGAGACCGATATTGTTTGAAGTCATTATTAAGCAAACGAACCTACAAGTATCATCATGAATGTTTAAGGGATTTACCAATCGAGACAACCTGTGCCCAAGGGATGTTTAGATAAAATATGTTTAGATTAAAATAACTGTAAAAAAAAATTTGTAATACTGAGCGATACTTGCGTTGCTAGTAATAGAGTATGGCCCGTAAAGCCACACGAAACATTAGATAGGGGATCACTGTTGATCAAAATTGGAAACACATACAATATAAGAATATGTAACATATGCATATATATAATGAAATGTTCATTAATTCATATCAATAAAAAATATTGATTTATTTTAATTTATATTCATGTATGTATTTTATTTGTCAAAAGTCAACTTAAAACTAACTACAAGATTTGTGATCTGGGCACAGCAAACCTTCAAAGCTCGGCTGCTGTTTGCTTACATTTGTTTACTTATTTCGATTCTGTTAGTTTACATTTGAGTTCTATAAGTTTACATTTGAGTTCTGCATTTCTTGCATGTGTCTTTGATAAGCTTTGAAAAAGTGATGTGTCTTCGATAAGCTTTTGGAAAGTGAAGCTTTGCAAAAGATCGTTTGTGTTTATGACGGATTTGTTATATTCTTATGGCAGATATGTCACTCCCCCACCCTTTAGATTTAAGCTTGTCCTCAAGCGCTTATGTTTGGATATAATTGTGGTGTTGGGGTTTCAATGGTGATAACTTCTGCAACTGTTTCTAAATTAGTTTCATTTTCTATTTCTTTTTTAATTGTTTGGTTTTTCTTTGGTGTTAAATATTTAATTATAATATTATTTGGTGTTGTTTTGCATTTCTTGTAGATATAAAATATGAAACTTATGGCTAGTGTGAATAAAATGATTATTAATAGATTTTTATAAAATGTGTTGTTCTTATTACTAAACAAAATCATTTCTTTAATTTCTGTGTGACATTGGTTCAATTTTAGTTACATTATGTTCAGTGAATATTAGATTTGTGTATTGTTGAATATTATTTGATATTGACACTTCTTTAAGTTCCGCAGTACAGTTAAATACTTTAATAATTTTATTATTCTCAATGTAAATTTCTTGATTATTACAGTTTTGATCAAGTTTTTCTCGTGTCAGATTCCATGTAATTAATATGTTTGGTTTGATATATTGAATGTAATATTGTTTACGATATTTTTGGAAAGTGCAAGTTGGTGTTTCATGTTTTATGATATTGACAATACAATGGTCCTTAACAATATTTTTCGTAAGAGTGTTTATAACATAATTATTGTGTAAATAAAATTTGCCTGCAGTATTTTCTCTGATAATTTGTCCATTATTGTAGAAAGTTGATTTTTCAATTGTGTTAGTGGGAATATGAGACATTAAGAATATCTCAATGTCTATTTGATCTACAGTATCTTTTACAAATTCAATTTGTCTCGCAAAATGGTTTAAAGGTTTCTCGGTGATTTGAATGTAATTTTCGTTACTTTCTGAGCGCTGTGAATGTTGCCATTGTTGAAATATTATCTTCTTCTTCTTCTCCTATCAAGTTTTCTTCTAATTTAACACGGAAGAGGGCGTCTGCCACATAATTTAGTTTTCCTTCCAAGTATTTTATTTTGAAATTGTATTCGCTGAGTTTTATTCGCCAACGCTGTAATTTCATATTAGGTTCTTTTATATTGTTCAGCCAAACGAGTGGTTTGTGATCGCTTAGAATATCAAAAGGAACCCCATATAAAAACGGACGAAAATATTTTGTTGCCCAAACAATAGTAAGTAATTCTTTTTCTATCGTGCTATAATTTTGTTCATGGTCATTGAGAGTTCTACTTGCAAAACTAACTGGTTTGTTATCTTGTGATAACACAGCTCCTATTGCAAAGTTACTAGCGTTAGTAGTAACTTGGAACGTTTTTGTAAAATCCGGGCAAATGAGAATTGGATCACTCATGATTAATGTTTTTAATTTCTCAAAGGATTTGTTGTATTCGTCATTTCTAGTGTCGATTTTTGCTCCTTTTTTCAAAAAGACGGTTATGGGTTTTGCTATTTTAGCGAAATCTGGGATGAATTTTCGATAATAGCTACATAGACCTAAAAACGATTTAATTTCTTTTGAGCTTTTTGGTATTGGAAATTGTTCTATCGCTTTAATTTTATCTTTATTTGGTCGTATGCCTTCTGGACTTATAGTATGTCCTAAGAAATTAGTTTGTTTCTTAAGAAATTCACATTTGTCCAGTTGAAGTTTTAGATTTGCATGTTTAAGTTTCTTAAAAACCTTTCTCAGTGAGTCTAGGTGTTCATTAAGAGACGTGGAGTAGACGATGACGTCATCCAAATATACAAGACAATGCTTGTTAATGAGATCTTTGAGGACAAAGTTCATGCAACGTTGAAATGTGGCTGGGGCATTTTTTAACCCGAAAGGCATACGAGTGTACTCGTAATGGCCATGTTTCGTAGAGAACGCTGTTTTGGGTATTGATTTAGGGTCCATTTCGATTTGATGGAAACCTTTTGCTAAATCAATTGTTGTGAAATACTGGCATTTACCAAGCTTACCCAATATTTCGTCCATATTTGGAATAGGAAATTTATCGTTTATAGTAATTTGATTTAAATTACGATAATCGACCACCAATCTAAATTTCTTTTTACCTGAAGCATCTTTCACGTATGATCCCTTGTTTCAACATTTCGTCAATTTGTTTATTGACTTCGGTCTCGTATGCGAATGGGTAGGATTATCGTATGATGTTTTGATCTCATGACGTATGACACTAGTGAATGTTAAATCTTCATTTTCGGAATATTGAATGTCATCAAATTCTTTCAAAAGTTTTATAAGTTTATTTTTCTGTTCTTCGTTCAAATAGTCTAAGCGGTATGTTCGCTCTGAATTAAGGTCATTGTTCAATGCGTAAGACACTTCAGTTGGTAATTGTTTTCTTATATGATTCTGTCAGTTTAATTTGAGTTCTAGAAGTTTAGATTTGAGTTCTGCATTTATTGAAGTTCCTTATAAGCTTAGAAAAATTGATGGTTCGTAAAATTTTGGTAAGTGAAGCTTTGCAAAAGATCTTTGTGTTTATGACGATTTGTTATAATCTACTATGCCATATATTCTCTATTTATATAAAAATATTCCTACCTAAGAGGATATCGTAATAAGGTGAAAACTGATGTATATAAAATTGTTGGTTTTGCTGGAATGAACCATCAATTGGAGGGGAGTGAGATATAGAGTCGTCGTGGTCCTTCGTTCATGGTCTAAGCGGTATGTTGGCTGGCAAATTAACAAATTTGTTTAGACGTGAATACCCTGTCATACTTCGGACAACTATTTGTTTATTATGCACTTGGAGATTAAAAAAGTTTCGCGTCATCATGTTTATTGAAGATCCAGTGTCTACTATGCATCGATATTTGTGATTGTTAAAAACAATTTCTATGTATTGGTGTATTCCCAGGCTGCTATTGGAAAATTTTCGGCTTGTTGACATTGCGGATCAACTTGCATCTCAGTTTCTGTATGCTGTAATTGATCTTCGTGGTACTGCTCGTTTTGTTTATCATATTGGTCAGCGTCAGCGTCGTCATCGTAATCTGATTCGTACTGTTGATGACTCTCGTCAATTTGCATGCGCGACTGTCCGCTGCCTTCTTTAAAACGCTTAGTTGGCACTCTTTGCTGCTGTGGGGGCTGGCTATAGTTTCGGGTGTCATTCTGTCGGTCGCGATTTAAGTCTTCTCTGAATTCATTATACAATTGCCTATTCTGATCGAATTGTTGTTGTCTAGTCTGTGCTGATCGCTGATAAGGAATTTGGTTACTGTTTACGTTCAAGTTTTGGGCTTGCGTGGGAACCTTGAATGGATTAAAGGAGCGAATGAATTGTTGGCCTGGATAAGTGTTTTTGTTGTGGTCGATATAAGTTTTGTTGTTTGTACTTGTGTTTAGGAAATTAACGCCTAACTTTGGACGATTATCAGATTTCTTGTCTTTTTCAGAAATTGGATCTTCGTATAGGCCTTCTTGCTGACCAACTTGTCGTAACCTTTGTACTGTCGAAATATCATACCTTGCCAAGGTCATAAATAATCTATCTGGGAGTTTGCGTTGAATTGTATTTTTGATTGTGGTGGCCATTGCTTGTGTATAAACAATTGAGTTATTTTGATTGCCTTCTAAAGCTAATTTGTTTATTATAATTGTACTCTTATCTTCTAATTCTTCACAGAATAGACGTAAGTTACCTTTGTAAGGTGTAGAGAAGAGGCGTTGTAGTAATTCTTCCAGCGGGGTTTGCGTCTTAAATTCATCGATGAGGGCACCTTTTAAAGTTGTCCATTCGTTGTGGAATCCGAGTTGTGATATTTTTTCGGCGTCTCCAACGATTTGTAATTCAATGGCTCCAAAAATTTCGGCCTTCTGTCGTGGGTCATTGGTAGGGTAAAGGTTCATCAAATACTCAATTCTCCTGATGAAAGGGCTGAGGCTGCATGGATCTCCAGAAAATTGAGGTACTTGGCGGATCTGACGAAGTAGTTGAGTTAAGCTGTCGTTTGTTAATGCCATGTTTTTTGATGTTTCTTGTTGTTGGTTTGTTGAATCTGTTTGATTTAACGAGGGTAAGGTAGCGGTCACACTCATTTAGCGGGCTACTGTATTTAATCAAATACTATTTGGGTGGCAGTCACACTTTGTCTAGTGGGCCACTGAATTTTGTTCACGTACTGCTCAGTATAATGAGGCTTATGTATTAAGTGAACTCAAATAATATTTGGGTGGCGGTCACACTTTGTCTAGTGGGCCACTGATTTTTGTTCACGTACTGCTCAGTATAATGAGGCTTATGTATTAAGTGAACTGCACTGTGCACTTGTTAATTAATTGAACTTCACTTTAGTGGCGGTCACACTTTTCTAGCGGGCCACAAAATAGGTCTTTTTAATTAATTTTATGCACACAGGTTCTTTTGCGGATATCGTTTCGTTATAAAATTGTAATTTTTACCGAATCACTATTTCGCGGCAATTCGCGTGCTCAATCTTAAAGAATTTCTTGGTTGTACAAGGATTCTTTATCACTTGATTGAATAGGATCACGGATATTACTTGTAACTGCGATATCCTACCGGCTGCGCCAATGAATTAATTCATTAATTACATATCAATAAAAATAATATTAATTTATTTTTATTTATTTTATTTTATTTTACAAAGTTAGCTATAATACACAAGAATATTAAAGCTAAGTAGAAAATTTGAGCGCTAGCGACCAGGCCTTCGGCTCTATGTAGGATTATATATTATTTGTACCCCACAATCATGATAGTCCCCTCAGCGGAAAAAGATCTGCGAAAAGTTATCCTCAAACAACTCCACTCGCAAAAAATCGAAATCTGCGCTAACTTTCATCACAGATACAGGAACTGCAACCCAAACTTGGAGAAAGTCAAGTTCCCTATCAACACATCCCGAGCGAAAAACACTATTTTCACCCGCCCCCGGATAGGACACAGCAGTGGCACCCACAGCCATGTATTGTCAGGAGACTCTAAACCGAACTGCCACTAATGTGGTCTAGAGCTCTCTACCTCACACCTGCTGGACACATGCAAAAAATTAGCTAGTATTAGAAAAGCCTTTACCCGAATATATAACACTCATCCATCTTACCCTACGTCACAACAATAAATATAAATAAAATATACAGATATTTACAAGATTGTAATTTAACAAATAAGATATAATCCCACATAGAGCCGAAGGCCTGGTCGCTAGCGCTCTAATTTTCTACTTAGCTTTAATATTCTTGTGTATTATAGCTAACTTTGTAAAATAAAATAAAGAACTCTATATTTCTCTATTTAAATTTATTGAAATAAAAGATGAAGTGCTAAAAGAATAGAGAAATAAAAAGCATTTCCATAAAAATGGAATTGCACTTTGGTTTTTAGATTCAGTACGATTCATGCCTTCAAGCTTAGATAGCCTTGCTAAAAATCTCAATGAGGCAGATTTCAAAATTTTATATAAATACTTTCCTGGTCTTAATTATTTTAAAATGATGCGCAGGAAAGGTGTATTTCCTTATAGCTATGTTAACGCAAACGAAAAGCTTAACTAAACTACACTACCCCCTAGAGAAATGTTTTTCAATGATCTCACGGAAGAAGAATGTTCGATAAAGGATTATGAACATGAGAAAAATGTTTGGAAAACATTCAACTGCCAAACGTTGGCTGATTTTGCTAAACTCTATTTACAAACATGTTTTCCTCTTGGCAGATGTTTTTCAAAACTTTAGGGGAATTTGTAAGGAAATTTGTAGTCTTGATACGTGTCAATACTATACTATCCCTGGATTATCTTGGGATGCGATGTTAAAAACAACTGGTATTAAGTTAGAACTTTTAACTGACGGTGATAAGTATAAGTATATTCACTATTTGGTAAAACAAAAACAATGTTTACAAAACGGTTTGATATTAAAGAAAGTACATAGAATTTTAGAATTTAATCAATCAACATGGTTAAAAAACTACATTGCTTTAAATAACCAGAAACGAGCCTTGGCAACAAATGCATTTCAAAAAAATTTCTTTAAACTAATGAACAACTTAGTTTATGGCAAGACAATGGAGAATGTAGATAAGCGAGTTGATGTTAGATTTGTCAACAGTTGGGAGACTATTAATAAAAAATTCTAGAGGTGCTCGAGACTTGATAGCGCGACCTAATTTTCATAGTAGCCTTAAGATAACTGACGATGTATACGTTATTCAATTAACAATTTATTTGGGATTTTGTGTTTTAGATCAATCTAAATGGAAGATGTATGAATTTGATTATCAGTATATGAAGCGGAAACTTATGAGTAATTATATGAACACTGATTTTTTTATTTATAGTACTCAAACTGACGATTTCTTCCGAGATATAGCAAGTGATATTGTAAATAAATTTGATACATCTGACTATCCCGATGAACTTATTGAAAAGTATCAGATTGTCAAGTGCAATAAAAAGAAATTGGGAATGTTCAAAGATCAGAGTAATGGTGGTATAATATCTGAATTTATTGGCCTTCGCGCAAAAATGTATTCTATTGCAACAGATGGTCAAAAAGAAATTAAAAATGCAAACGGTGTAAAAAAATGTGCATTAGACAAAGTTTCTTTAGCAAGCTATAGAGAATGCTTACTAGATAATTAGATTTTTAAAGGAGATATGCTAATGTTTAGAACTAGACTCCATCAAATTTATTCAGAACGAGTGTTCAAAACCGTTCTTTCAATTGATGATGATAAAAGATACATTCATTAAAATAAAATAAATACCCTTGCATGGGGACATTATAAAATAATTTCTTTTGTACACAAAATAATATAAACAATCATGAGGAAAAAGATTTCAAAGAAGAATTTTATAATAATAATTCAAGCGATTGTATATTTATGGATATTATCTAAAAAAAAAAAAAAAAAAAAAAAAAAAAAAAATAATAATAATAAGTAAAATTGTATGGATTATGTCTTTTATTTTATATTTTTAATAAAGATTTCATTATAATAAAAAATAAGAATAAGAAAAAAAATTCTTGTTTTTTATTTTGGTTTTATTTTATTTTATTTATTGTAGGAAAACTACTAAAAAGGGCACAAGTGTCCACAATTTACAGAGTCGAATTGTTGAACTTGGTAATAGTTGTATTCAATGTTTTTGCCTAAATAGGGAATTACTTCTTTCTGTGGTTGAAGATTCCCGAAACTATCAAAGTAATAGTTTTTTCCATTATCTCTATAATAGGCTACCCAATGTGTACCTTCACCTTGAGTAGAATCCAAGTTGATAACACTACATTCTGTTGACCAAGGGTGATGTGGAAGAGAGTCTCTCATAAAAACACCTCTAAAATATGGGATACACTTAGCAAATTTCTGTATATCAAAATTAGTAAGCGCTCTTTTGGGTAACCTATCTACAAGTTTTTTGACTTGATTCCATTTCCACGAAGATATGGAGCCAAATACAATCCATATCCGCTCTTGTATGGTTTTAAAAATAGTTCTTTACCAACAGCAACAGATTCCATTTTCCGATTATGATGAACAGCTTCTTCTAATTGCTTTTTTCTATCCTTAATTTCATTAAACGTTTTAATGATCGATGAACCGGCAGATGTTATACCCCCAAGGGCACTTAAAGCTGCTAAAATTGGTATCAATGGTAAGGCTCCTCCAGTTTTTGGTACGCTTATGATTCGAGGAATAACGGCTTGCTTTTACTTTCCACTCAAATAATTATTAATATGCTTAGGGGCTATTTTAATCGCATTTTCAATATCATTTGGTTTTTCGATTTTAAGTGCTTGAGTCGCCAACTTTATAGCATTGGGAAATATTTTTTTCACTACAACTTTCTTACTCGACTTTTTCTCTTTTTTAGATTTTTTAGATTTATTCATCTTATTCCTGATCCCCATACCAAATTTTACTTTGGCTTTCATTGCGTTTATTACTAAAAGTGCGCTAGCCCTTAGAGCTAAATTGTGATCAGCTTCGTGACGTTTGCAAATATTACTACTCTCTGAGTAAGCAATATCGTGTTGGCGACAGGCAGAGTCCAATGGATTTTTACCCTTTTCACCTCATTTCAATCGATCTTTTAATTTTGTTCCAGGCCCACAAAACTGATAACCAGGTAAATGTAAATTAAAAGGAATTAACCATTATTCAACGTATAGTGTATTGAAGGCGTCAATTGTTGAGCGTTTTAATAGAACTCGTAAAAACATGATGTGGAAGGAGTTTAGCATTAATGGTTCTTACAAGTGGATCGAATTATATAGGGAGTTGGTTGACAAATACAATAATTTAATTCATAGAACGATCAAAATGAAACCTATTCAAATTAACAAGGCAAATGAGAACAGTCTTCTAAAGACAGTTTATAATTTTATAATAATGCTGACAGATATATAAAAAACCCAAGTTCAAGATTGGTGACAATGTACTCATAAATAAATATAAGCATGTGTTTGAGAAAGGCTATACACCCAACTGAGAAAAACAAACTACACAAATAGCTATCTAGTAGAGCAAATTATAAGAAGAAAAGGAAGAAAAGTATTAGTAAAGTGGCTTGGTTTTTCGAGTGATCGAGTGAGTAAGCGCAGAATTCACAAGAAAGGAAAATGACATTGAGGATTTGATAATCGAAGCAAACAATAATACGCTTCAGACATCAATTTTATCTAAAAAACATGATATACACTTTGAAAAAGAAAATAATATTGGTTTACTTTTTGGTTTTAAATCTGCAAGTTATCGAAAAAATAAAACGCATATTTCTGAGCTACCTGTAAAAATTACTAAAGTAAATGATGTGAGAATCGAATGTAGTATTGTAAAATCATCATATATGAATAACACACCAGCACACACCTTACATGAATTTGCTGTTAATGTCGCACCAGGATATAAATTGATTGAAATCCCTTAAAACCTTATCTATTTTCCAGTGAACACTAGAGAGATAGGTTCTCTAACCATTCGAGTACTTGATCAAGACGGAGACTTGATCGATTTTCGTGGCGAAGAAATTACAATACGCTTGCACTTGAAATCTAAATTTATTTGATTATTTTTATACAATACTGATAAAAGCAGTATCAGTCAATCATTCTCAGTTAAAAAGTCAACACGCTGTACAAGCACTAAGCTAACAATACAAAATAAACTATTTCTAAAGAAAATTGGTCTAAAAGTGAAGAATATTAAAAATGGAAGTAATAAATATTGAAGAAAAACCATATTGTTTTAAAAACATTACAAAGAAAGAATATCATACTTATTCATCATATTTACAATCATTCAATAACAACGATGAGGTTAGGGTATCTATTCAAAATCAGGATCTATATGTACTACCTTGCGAGAGTTATATTAATGTTGAGGGATTTATATCTGATATTACCCCTATTAAAGCAGTAGCAGGTAAACTACTAAACAATTGCGTTTCGCATCTTTTTGAGGAAATACGTTATGAAATCAATGGCATTGAAATTGATCGCACTCGCTATGTTGGTACTACTACAACATTGAAGAATTTAGTGTCATTGAATAAAGGAGAAAGTAATATGCTTGCGAATGCTGGATAGTTTCTTAATAGACAAATGGTTGCTGAATATTTCAACTTTTCTTTGCCTTTGAGAAAAGTAATGGGTTTCGCCGAAGACTTTAAAAAAATGATTGTTAATTGCAAGCATGAGTTGATTTTGGTTATGAATAAAGATTTTAACAGATCATTATATAAGGCAACAGAAGAAGTGAAACAAAAACTTATTATTACAAATATTACATGGAAAATTCCTCATATTCAACTAAGCGATAGTGCTAAACTGAAACAGTTAAATTTGATAAAACACGGCAAACCTTTGAGCATTCCATTTCGTAGTTGGGATTGTTATATGAACCCATTGTTAGTAGATGGCTCCAATCATATATGGAACGTTAAACTAGCAGCATCTACAGAACGTCCACGGTATGCTATTATTGCATTTGAAGAGAATGATAAAATTATTCACTCTAATTTAAGAAATTTAAAAGTATTTTTAAACTCAGAATCCTTTCCTTACGGAGATATGAACTTGAAATTTGCTCATGGACGAATTGCAACTCTCTATGATATGTATAGCAATTTCCAAGCTAGCTATTATATGAAAGAGAGTTCAGAGCCACTTCCCTCAATCCCAAAATTTAAGGATGATGCGCCAATTGTTGTTGTAGATCTTTCATATCAAAATGAAATGGTTAAAACTGGTTCTATTGATTTAAAAATTCAAATTGAGACTGAAGGAAATACTGCGAGGGCTACTTAAGTATATTGCGTTCTAATTCATGATCGCTTAGTTGGGTACACACCGTTGACGGGGATAGTTAAAAAAGTTCTATAAGCAGAAGCATATATTCAAAAAATGAAACTCACAAAGCAGAAATTGAGGAGTTTTTAGAAGAGTTTAAGGACGTTATACATTTTCGAGACTTGAATATATTGAATATTGCCTTGCCATACATTGAGAAATATGAAAAGGATACGCTGACTATTTCACAACATGGGGTACATTTGTCTCACTGCTCTTGGTCGAAGGGTGCAACAAATTATGGATTCGATACCATGTTCATCGCCTACAAGAATGCTCAAAGATTATACAACACTATACATTTTTAAATAAGCGATTATGTAAAACAAAAACATGAAAAAAAGAAAAAAAGAGGGGAAAAAAGAGAGAGGCAAAAAATAAGAGAGGGAAAAAATGAGAGAGGAAAAATTTTCAGAAATGAGAAATTGTTAGCGGGAAAAAAAAGAGAGGCAAAGTTTTCATCAGGAAGAAATTTTTAGCGGTAAAAAATTGTAGAAAGGAAAAAAATAGGGAAATTTTTCATGAGGAAGAAATTTTTAGCGGTATAAAAATAATATAGGGAAAAAATTGGGAAATTTCCTCCTCTCCTCCGCTCACATTGCTCACCATTTTTGCACCCCCAATTACTAACTACTGCGATGGATCTACAGTCAGAAATTGTTAACTGAAAACTGGTAATCTTACTTTGATTTAAAAGAGAATTAAATATTATATGATAAGTTTCCAATATTATAAAATATTTTCTTTGCATGCTTAGATTACCAAAGTACAAACTATAACAAAAATTCTCAGGGCTGTCTGAGATGGTTGGTTGCATAGTCGATAGTTTCAAAAGAAGGTGAAACTTAGGATGCCCCATGAGCATCCAAGAATGGGCTAAGAATGCTGAAAAGAATGGAAGATGCTCTCGATGTCACTATCAAATAAATCACAGTATTTATCCAGGAAATCAATCTTGAGCTTATTAAGCATTGTAAAACAATTGTGATGACAATGATGATGACAATGAAAGACACAATCACGGTCAAATCTTTTCGTTTTGTTCGAATTTTTATTATCCCACAATTAAATCCACTGTTTGTGTAAGTATTTTACAGTAAGAAAAAGGCGTGGAACACCCCACAAAGTATATATATTGTGGTTCATAACAAGACAAGTCGATAAACAGAACTTAGCGATGGTACGCGCTACAATCTCTGTTTTGGTCAGTATTGACCACATATTTATTAAGTTTTTTTGTTGTTTCCACGCTCTGTTCGCCCACAATAAGCGAAAATCTATAAATAATTTGGAAGAAATACATCTTTTTGTCGAATATCTCTGCAACTATAATACCTAGGGTTGCCAATTTCGACATGCATTGTTGCTAGATGCAATATAGATATAGATAATTTCACAAACATTTTATTTATGCCACGCCCCCTTTGCCCATAAGCAACACAAAATCATCATGCTTTTAAATTACATATAGTTTTTATACCCTCTGAGGGGTATATTGGGTTTGTGAAAAGTATGTAACAGGCAGAAGGAGGCGTGGCAGACCCCATAAAGTATATATATTCTTGATCAGCATCAACAGCCGAGTCCGTCCTGTCCCTCTGTCCATCTGTCTGTCTGTCTGTCTGTCTGTCCGTATGAACGAAAGGATCTCAAACTTGGTCAGTATCGACCACATATTTAGTCAGTCAAAACAAATTTGTTTCCTTTTTTTTGAAGCCACGCCCCATTCGCTCACAATAAGCGAAAAACCAGACATACTTCGGAAAAAACACAGTTTTTTTGCGAATATCTCGGTAAATACGGAACACCAATTTTGGCATGCAGGTTGCTAGGTGCAATATAAAGACAATGCCATCAACATTTTTTGGATTATACAACACTATACATTTTTAAATAAGCGATTGTGTAAAACAACAACATGAAAAAAAGAAAAAAAAGAGGGGAAAAAAAGAGAGAGGCAAAAAATAAGAGGGAAAAAAATAGGGAAATTTTTCATCAGGACGAAATTTTTAGCGGTATAAAAATGGTATAGGGAAAAAACGCTCACATTGCTCACTATTTTTGAGAAAAATTTTTCATCAGAGAAATTTCCTCCTCTCCTCCGCTCACATTGCTCACCATTTTTGCACCCCCAATTACTAACTACTGCGATGGATCTACAGTCAGAAATTGATATAATAGATCCTGAGGAAACATGTATTCTTGCCCGCTCTTCATACATGGCTGCCCTTAGTGCACACTAAGTATCTGAGAACCCCCCTCCAGTCGCTTACCGTTCTCATCTGCCCAAATTCAGTTAAAAACACTCTGAATATAGGCAATTTAAGTTTTGTCTGACATCTGATATCATGTTTAGCGGACGAGGCTTTAGGTACTATTAGAGGGGTACCAGATCTCTGATGCAAACTATCCAAAAGCATTAGAGAGCCTGAGTCGAGTTTACGACAATAAATGCCTCATATTCTTTGACACTCTCGCCCAGCTGTTTGATATTGAGCCAATGACCCAGCCATCGGCAATAGGTATACGCATAATTGTAGACTCGGTTTCAGCAATTTTCGACTAGTTAATGTCCGTTGGAAACGAGCAAGATTTTCCAATTGAATATAATTTGTAATATATATTGTAATGTCCGACGTAGATTCTGTCACGAAATCTAAGTATGAGGAGCAGTAGATTTTAACATACTGCCGAAATGTTCTGATTGCAACGTGGCTTTGAACAGACGATATCAGCAATTGTCGGCTGAAGAAAGTTTATATTCCAGACAAAAGTCTGAAATAAAGCATGAAACAAGCAGCAAATCTTCATTTGCGTGCCCTAAGGTGGAAAAGCAGGCAGAACCCATGTGCCATTATTGCAGTGCCAATCATTTGATTGGATGTTGCTAAGGGTTCGCAGCGTTGCCAGTTGACGAAAGATTAAAGTTCGTAATGTCGAGTCAACTTTGTATAAATTGTTTGTATTTGGTGCACAGAGTGTCCAACTGCACTGCGTCGAAGTTTAAAGTTTGTTCTCAGCCTCAGTAACTGTCAATCCTGCTCAAGTGAACCATGTTGCTAGTAAAGTCGATCAGGTCGTACTTGCAATTGCGGCGGTTTTTATTAGTGACTAGAGCCTTGTTAGACTCAGGTTCCCAAGTCAATTTGATAGGTAAATATTCTACAGTCCGGCTTATTTTGACTATTTTTAATCCTTTTCATAAAAATTGAAAACAACCGAAATATAGTGCATTTAAGGAACGCTTGGCAAAGAATTAATTTGACAATAAATGTCAGTAAAGAAAATTTTAGTCGAGCATGCCGACCGTGTAATACCTAAGGTTCGTTGCCAATTATAGCAGCTCAAATTGACGTAGGTGCTGCAAGAACTTACCATGTACACAAATTTGTGTATCAGCCTCGCTCGCACAAAGCTTCAACGCAATTGTTCTTAATTGGGCGAAGGCGGCGTAGCATCGAAAAAATTTTGATGGCATTATCTTTAAAGTAGTTCTCAGTAACTATTCGCCAAAAACATGTATTTTTTCCGAGATAAGTCTGGTTTTTAACTTATTGTGGGCAAACGGGGCGTGGCATCAAAAAAAAATATTTTTGTATTGAATGACAAAAGATTTGATCGATACTGACTAAATCGGATATTGTAGCTCTTACCATCTCTGAGTTCTATTTGTTCATACGGACATGGCTGTATCGTCTCGGCTATTGATGCTGATCAAGAATATATATACTTTATGAGGTCTGCTAGGCCTCCTTCTGCCTGTTACACACTTTTCACAAACCCAATTTACTTTTCAAATGAAATCAAAAGATTCATAATCGGGGGTTCGCCAAATATTCAATGTAAAAGTATCAAATTTTCGTTAAAATTCTCAGTTTTCAACAGTTACTAAAAGTAGTGGCTACTTTGAGGGACTGTAGCATTCATAATCGTTAACCGATTTCAAGATTGTTTTGGATTAATAATCCTTGGAGAGTTCTCTATCTATTCCGTGTTTCACGTTTGTCGTACGCAGCTGTCAAAAAAATTATTTTTGTCAAGCTTTTCGGGCAGAGGCGCCACTGTGCAACAAGAAATGTAAGATGGTGCTCTGAGCTGGGAAGACAGCCCGATTGGGCGATTTAAGAATAGATGTCCCCCCAGAGAACGACGAAAAAATTTTCTTTTTTATCAAAGAGCTAATAATATTATATAGGTAAACTTACTTTTAAACTCAATCCGTATAGATTTGATGTTCTCCAAGACAATTGGTTCTAATTGGTGTAGTCGACGTTCATCCCCGGATTTAGCTTCTTCTAAATAACAACATTCAATCAAAGCACGATTAATAATTCCTGGTTCGATATCGGGATAAATAATTTCCTCCAGTAACGGAATATTGTAGTCGTCGGTATTTTGCATAATTAGAAGGAAGATTATATATAGCAACAGTTTTTATTTTGTTAACTGAAAACTGGTAATCTTTCTTTGATTTAAAAGAGAATTAAATATTATATGATAAGTTTCCAATATTATAAAATATTTTCCTTGCATGCTTAGATTACCAAAGTACAAACTATAACAAAAATTCTCAGGGCTGTCTGAGATGGTTGGTTGCATAGTCGATAGTTTCAAAAGAAGGTGAAACTTAGGATGCCTTATGAGCATCCAAGAATGGGCTAAGAATGCTGAAAAGAATGGAAAATGCTCTCGATGTCACTATCAAATAAATCACAGTATTTATCCAGGAAATCAATCTTGAGCTTATTAAGCGTTGTAAAACAATTGTGATGACAATTTAAGTTTTGTCTGACATCTGATATCATGTTTAGCGGACGAGGCTTTAGGTACTATTAGAGGGGTACCAGATCTCTGATGCAAACTATCCAAAAGCATTAGAGAGCCTGAGTCGAGTTTACGACAATAAATGCCTCATATTCTTTGACACTCTCGCCCAGCTGTTTGATATTGAGCCAATGACCCAGCCATCGGCAATAGGTATACGCATAATTGTAGACTCGGTTTCAGCAATTTTCGACTAGTTAATGTCTGTTGGAAACGAGCAAGATTTTGCAAATGAATATAATTTGTAATATATATTGTAATGTCCGACGTAGATTCTGTCACGAAATCTAAGTATGAGGAGCAGTAGATTTTAACATACTGCCGAAATGTTCTGATTGCAATGTGGCTTTGAACAGACGATATCAGCAATTGTTGGCTGAAGAAAGTTTATATTCCAGACAAAAGTCTGAAATAAAGCATAAAACAAGCAGCAAATCTTCATTTGCGTGCCCTAAGGTGGAAAAGCAGGCAGAACCCATGTGCCATTATTGCAGTGCCAATCATTTGATTGGATGTTGCCAACTTTGTATAAATTGTTTGTATTTGGTACACAGAGTGTCCAACTGCACTGGGTCGAAGTGTAGAGTTTGTTCTCAGCCTCAGTAACTGTCAATCCTGCTCAAGTGAACCATGTTGCTAGTAAAGTCGATCAGGTCGTACTTGCAACTGCGGCGGTTTTTATTAGTGACTAGAGCCTTGTTAGAAACAGGGTCCCAAGTCAATTTACTTTCCCAATGAAATCAAAAGATTCATAATCGGGGGTTCGCCAAATATTCAATGTAAAAGTATCAAATTTTCGTTAAAATTCTCAGTTTTCAACAGTTACTAAAAGTAGTGGCTACTTTGAGGGACTGTAGCATTCATAATCGTTAACCGATTTCAAGATTGTTTTGGATTAATAATCCTTGGAGAGTTCTCTATCTATTCCGTGTTTCACGTTTGTCGTACGCAGCTGTAAAAAAAATTATTTTTGTCAAGCTTTTCGGGCAGAGGCGCCACTGTGCAACAAGAAATGGAAGATGGTGCTCTGAGCTGGGAAGACAGCCCGATTGGGCGATTTAAGAATAGATGTCCCCCCAGAGAACGACGAAAAAATTTTCTTTTTTATCAAAGAGCTAATAATATTATATAGGTAAACTTACTTTTAAACTCAATCCGTATAGATTTGATGTTCTCCAAGACAATTGGTTCTAATTGGTGTAGTCGACGTTCATCCCCGGATTTAGCTTCTTCTAAATAACAACATTCAATCAAAGCACGATTAATAATTCCTGGTTCGATATCGGGATAAATAATTTCCTCCAGTAACGGAATATTGTAGTCGTCGGTATTTTGCATAATTAGAAGGAAGATTATATATAGCAACAGTTTTTATTTTGTTAACTGAAAACTGGTAATCTTTCTTTGATTTAAAAGAGAATTAAATATTATATGATAAGTTTCCAATATTATAAAATATTTTCTTTGCATGCTTAGATTACCAAAGTAAAAACTATAACAAAAATTCTCAGGGCTGTCTGAGATGGTTGGTTGCATAGTCGATAGTTTCAAAAGAAGGTAAAACTTAGGATGCCTTATGAGCATCCAAGAATGGGCTAAGAATGCTGAAAAGAATGGAAGATGCTCTCGATGTCACTATCAAATAAATCACAGTATTTATCCAGGAAATCAATATTGAGCTTATTGAGCGTTGTAAAACAATTGTGATGACAATTTAAGTTTTGTCTGACATCTGATATCATGTTTAGCGGACGAGGCTTTAGGTACTATTAGAGGGGTACCAGATCTCTGATGCAAACTATCCAAAAGCATTAGAGAGCCTGAGTCGAGTTTACGACAATAAATGCCTCATATTCTTTGACACTCTCGCCCAGCTGTTTGATATTGAGCCAATGACCCAGCCATCGGCAATAGGTATACGCATAATTGTAGACTCGGTTTCAGCAATTTTCGACTAGTTAATGTCTGTTGGAAACGAGCAAGATTTTGCAAATGAATATAATTTGTAATATATATTGTAATGTCCGACGTAGATTCTGTCACGAAATCTAAGTATGAGGAGCAGTAGATTTTAACATACTGCCGAAATGTTCTGATTGCAATGTGGCTTTGAACAGACGATATCAGCAATTGTCGGCTGAAGAAAGTTTATATTCCAGACAAAAGTCTGAAATAAAGCATGAAACAAGCAGCAAATCTTCATTTGCGTGCCCTAAGGTGGAAAAGCAGGCAGAACCCATGTGCCATTATTGCAGTGCCAATCATTTGATTGGATGTTGCCAAGGGTTCGCAGCGTTGCCAGTTGACGAAAGATTAAAGTTCGTAATGTTGAGTCAACTTTGTATAAATTGTTTGTATTTGGTGCACAGAGTGTCCAACTGCACTGGGTCGAAGTGTAGAGTTTGTTCTCAGCCTCAGTAACTGTCAATCCTGCTCAAGTGAACCATGTTGCTAGTAAAGTCGATCAGGTCGTACTTGCAACTGCGGCGGTTTTTATTAGTGACTAGAGCCTTGTTAGACTCAGGTTCCCAAGTCAATTTACTTTTCAAATGAAATCAAAAGATTCATAATCGGGGGTTCGCCAAATATTCAATGTAAAAGTATCAAATTTTCGTTAAAATTCTCAGTTTTCAACAGTTACTAAAAGTAGTGGCTACTTTGAGGGACTGTAGCATTCATAATCGTTAACCGATTTCAAGATTGTTTTGGATTAATAATCCTTGGAGAGTTCTCTATCTATTCCGTGTTTCACGTTTGTCGTACGCAGCTGTCAAAAAAATTATTTTTGTCAAGCTTTTCGGGCAGAGGCGCCACTGTGCAACAAGAAATGGAAGATGGTGCTCTGAGCTGGGAAGACAGCCCGATTGGGCGATTTAAGAATAGATGTCCCCCCAGAGAACGACGAAAAAATTTTCTTTTTTATCAAAGAGCTAATAATATTATATAGGTAAACTTACTTTTAAACTCAATCCGTATAGATTTGATGTTCTCCAAGACAATTGGTTCTAATTGGTGTAGTCGACGTTCATCCCCGGATTTAGCTTCTTCTAAATAACAACATTCAATCAAAGCACGATTAATAATTCCTGGTTCGATATCGGGATAAATAATTTCCTCCAGTAACGGAATATTGTAGTCGTCGGTATTTTGCATAATTAGAAGGAAGATTATATATAGCAACAGTTTTTATTTTGTTAACTGAAAACTGGTAATCTTTCTTTGATTTAAAAGAGAATTAAATATTATATGATAAGTTTCCAATATTATAAAATATTTTCTTTGCATGCTTAGATTACCAAAATACAAACTATAACAAAAATTCTCAGGGCTGTCTGAGATGGTTGGTTGCATAGTCGATAGTTTCAAAAGAAGGTGAAACTTAGGATGCCTTATGAGCATCCAAGAATGGGCTAAGAATGCTGAAAAGAATGGAAGATGCTCTCGATGTCCCTATCAAATAAATCACAGTATTTATCCAGGAAATCAATCTTGAGCTTATTAAGCATTGTAAAACAATTGTGATGACAATGATGATGACAATGAAAGCCACAATCACGGTCAAATCTTTTCGTTTTGTTTGAATTTTTATTATCCCACAATTAAATCCACTGTTTGTGTAAGTATTTTACAGTAAGAAAAAGGCGTGGAACACCCCACAATGTATATATATTGTGGTTCATAACAAGACGAGTCGATAAACAGAACTTAGCGATGGTAAGAGCTACAAGTTCAAACTTGGTCAGTATCGACCACATATTTAGTCAGTCAACACAAGTTTGTTTCCTTTTTTTTGATGCC
This sequence comes from Drosophila tripunctata, assembly GCA_035047385.1. Taxonomy (NCBI): domain Eukaryota; kingdom Metazoa; phylum Arthropoda; class Insecta; order Diptera; family Drosophilidae; genus Drosophila; species Drosophila tripunctata. The sequence goes on along the minus strand of JAWNPS010000269.1, from coordinate 5,312 downwards.
ACGCCCCATTCGCTCACAATAAGCGAAAAACCAGACATACCTCGGAAAAAATACAGTTTTTTTGCGAATATCTCGGTAAATACGGCACCTAGGGACAGCAATTTTGGCATGCAGGTTGCTAGATGCAATATAAAGACAATGCCATCAAAATTTTTTGGATGCCACGCCTTCTTCGCCCACCTTCTTCGCACAACTACACACACGAACCCATACAGTCAAAAGAAACAAACGCGCCTTTTTATGACAAACAAAACTAATCAAACACGATTATTTTGGTCAAAATAGTGCACTTTATAATAGTTAGGAAAACCAATACAGGTATGTTGACTGGTACTAGGTAAATATAAATTAAAACACACTATTAAAAGTTAATTAATAGCTCGGACAAAATTAACTGTCGGAGCCCTAAAAAACACGACTTTAGACAAAGAGAGTTAATGTGTTATGTTATGATGTCCGTCTACTGAGGGTGTTGGCATAAGGATGGGGTGGAGGGGGTTGTAGGATGGAGCGTTTGTTGGGATTTATCGGGGATGAAAGGATGTGTCTTAACTGCTTTAGTTGAGTTCAGTTAGCCGGAACCAACCTGTGGAGTCAAGAAAGAGCGTTAGATCCTCTAGTCGCGTGTTGGCGAGACCAAGTCCAAGTCTTCGTAGAACGGTACCCCGAGAAATCGGGATCTTCTTCTACTAAGAGATGGGGCAGTGTACGTAAGAACTCCTATCAGCATCCTATCAGCACACAGCCTTTTGCTCTCAGAAGCCTTTACAGAGTCTTCTGACCTCTCTCTCTTGGAGCTACCCTTTTTGGCAGCCGTTCTTTCTTTTTGAGAAATTTTGCCTGGTGCGCCTGTTTTTTTCAGTCCGCGGGTGGCTCCTGTTGATTATTAGGTTCCCCTTACGACGTTACCACCATCTTTGAGTGGATAGGGGTTAACTGCCAGCTCGACGTGGAAACTGTCTTGCACACTTGCCGAGTTCGGCAGGTCTCTTGTACCTCCTCACGGAGTTCTCATGTTTCTTCCTCAACTTTTGCTCGTTAGCAGTCAGCTTACCTTGCGCGCGAGCTTCAAGTACCTTTAGCTTGAGCTCAACTGCGCCTGCCACGACACCTTCGGGTACGCTTAGAGCATCGATCACTTAATAGTTAGTATTTGGGGGTGCAAAAGTAGTGCGCACAGAAAATTTCCTTAGAAATAAATTTCCCTCTTTTTTCCCTTCTACCAATTTTTTTTCTTTGAAAATTTCCACTTTACCAATTTGTTCTCTCTGAAAATGTCTCCCCTACCATTTTTTTCTCTAAATATTTCTTCCTGATGAAAAATTTCCGTCTCTTCTTTTCCCCTTTACCAATGTTTACCGCTGAAAATTTCGCCTTTACCAATTTATGATCTCTAAAAATTTTCCCTCTCATTTTTCCCTCTGAAAATTTCTCCTGTGAAAATTTTTCCTCTCTCATTTTTTCCCTCTGAAAATTTACCTCTCTCATTTTTTCCCTCTCATTTTTTTTTCCTCTCAAAATTTCCCTCTCTCTCGTTGACTCACAATCTACACCACAACCCAGAACCTGTTCTGGGTAAGGTTTGCTCTCTTTGTGTATAACTAAAAATGAGGTTTAAGGGATAAGAATTCCCTGTGAGAGAGAATGTTTTTTTCTTCTCACGGTGTAAGCTAAGTAAAACCTCTAAGAAAATCTATCAACCTGTTGAAACGTTAATAAAATTGGCGTCAAAGGGTCCTCTCCCATTTTTTTTCTGTGTTGCGAACAATGAAAAATTTCCCTCTCTTTTTTTCCCCTAATTCAATTTTTTTCTCTGAAAATTTCTTCTCCCTCATTTTTTCCCTCTGAAAATTTACCTCTCTCTCGTTGACTCACACCACCGATCCAAATCTACTTTTTCCGTCTCTCATTTTCCCGTCTCTCTCATTGACTCACACTACCAATCAACAACCTTTTTCCCCCTCTCTCTCTCCTGACTCCTAACTTCCTTAAACAAGATCGACAGCAGACCTGTTCTGGGTTAGGTTTTCTCTCTGTGTGTATAACTAAAAATGAGGTTTGGGGGGAAAGTATTTCACATCATTTTTTCGAACAGGTTTCGCCAGCTGATTTGCATTTTTATTATAAAGGAGGATATTTTGTTCTCACGTACAGGCATTTCCGGAGTAACCTATGTAGGTTCCCTAAGGAAAATTGTTGCCTCACGTACAGGCATTTCCGGAGTAACCTATGTAGGTTTCCAAAGGAAAATTGTTGGCTCACGTACAGACATTTCCGCTGTTAGTAGGATCCCTAAGAAAAAACTATCAAACTTTTGAAACGTTAATAAAATTGGCGTCAAAGGGTCTGACTATTACAAAACATGATAAAACACCTAAAATAACATATTTAAATTCATAACATGCACGATATGTGGTTGTTCTATGAAAAACCCAACAAGGTTTCTTTCCAGGTGCAAAAACAGAAATTGCAAAGAATCATTAATTTTCGGATACGATCATTAGCATACATTTAAATATTTAAATGAGGAAGTTTTTTACTTAATTTTTTCAAACAGGTTTCGTTACAGCTGGTCGATTTCCCTGTGAGGGAGGATATTTTCTTCTCACTTACAGGCAATTCCGGAGTAATCTATGTAGGTATCCTAAGGAAAATTGTTGGCTCACGTACAGACATTTCCGCTGTTAGTTATGTAGGATCCCTAAAAAAAAACTATCAATCTGTTGAAACGTTAATAAAATTGGCGTCAAAGGGTCAGACTAGTACAGAACACGATAAAACACGTCAAATAACATTGCTAAATTCATAACATACACGATATTGGGTTGTTCTATGAAAATCCCAACAAGGTTTCTTTCCAGGTGCATAAATAGAACTTGCAAAGAATCATTAATTTTGGGATACGATCATTAGCATACATTTAAATATTTAAATGAGAATATACATTTTTTATTTTATCATGTTTTTTCAATACACCAAGCTAGAAATTGTAATATAAAAGAACCAAAAGTCAGCTCAATAGTCATTTAAAAAAATATCCCCTTTTGACGTAGAAGTTAAAAGTTATTCAACTTTAAATATTTGAAAATATATGTAGTTTTTGTTAAAAATTCTATATAACTTTAAAATAATTTTTTGAGAAATATAAATGTATATATATATATATATATATATATATATATATGAATATATATATGAAAACAAATGTGTTTCAATTAACTTTCACCTAACCTTATATGAACTCGATGGTTGAACATTTTAAAGACAGTTGTCTAGGTAGTTGCAATATATACAAACCCTACAGTTTTTCTCTTGTTTCCCCCTTTGTTTCCACCCCAGTTGTCTAGGTAGTCGCAATATATACAAACCCTACAGTTTTTCTCTTTTTTCGCCCCTTCTTATTTTCAATGAGTTTATCACCTATTACGTTGACAAAGGTATATTAAATAAATATGGGTAAATAGTAAAAAAATATATACCATTGATTCTTTGATCACGTTTCTGTCTCATTGATTTTCACTGCCCAAACATATATGTTTTAATAGAAAAATATCATACATTGTTAAAAAACCTTGAAAAAGTAGAAAATGTTGCTTAGGAAAAGGTATATAAACGCAACTCTATTCTCGGCATTGCATCAATAAGAGTTTTAAAGTCAAAAGTGAGAGAGTTCTTGCAAACAAATTTCTCTGTGTTTTATAATAAACTATAATGAACCAATTTGTTCTTAAATTTTAACAACAAAAAAAAATACATAAAATAATGGAACCCTCAACATCGCCATCATCCAAAGCTTCTGTGATAAAGGGAATCTTCAAGTGCACAATTTGTAACTATGTTGTTGGATCATATATTTGCATATTTAGTTAGCATAAGAGAAAACCTTGAAATTGTTAGAATGATGAAGTAAACATATTGAATTTGCCTATATTGTATTCTAGTTCTCTTATACTTAATCTATCATCTATCATGACTAAGTTCTAAATAAATTGCGTTCGTGGGTCTATTTAGACAATTCAAGGCTTGGTTTGGCTGTGCGTGTCGTTTCAGTTTTGTATTATTGTTTGCTGCTTTTGGTCTTCGAAGTCTGGACAATTTGGTTTTGATCTTTGGACACGCTTGTAGATTTAAGACTGTCGGTTGCCGCCCCTGTTTCAGTTATTGGAGAGAATACCCAGAATTGAGCCCATGTGCAACTCTTCTGATGACAAGGTAACAGTGCCCAAACGAAACAGTGCACAGGACAGCATATGTACATTTGTATGTAAATTAAATGCAAACATAATTGCCGCATATTTACTTGTACACATAAAGCGCCCTCATTTATTGCACAACAAAGATATTGCGTTTCGGCACTGAGAAAATGTAATTTGTGAACAAAATAATTGAAGCAAAACATACATAGTTGTCAATAAATAAATATGTATATAACGTTAACAATTTAAAGGTTCTAGTGTTTATATATATATTCATATGTACATAATTGTCGTTTGCTCTAATTCCGCTAGTCGCCAAGATCTGCGTACATACCGTGGTGGTTTTTTGATCTTTGTTTTAGTTGTTGCTTGCACATAGATAACGGTGCGCTTCTACGTACATACATACATACAAACATATAAAGCGAAAACAAACATCGGTAAGCAGAGCAACTGCAAGCAAGTTGTTTTCGGTATTCCAGTTTCTTACCGTTCTCATCTGCCCAAACTTCAGATGCCCAAATTCAGTGGTAAACACTCTGAATATAGGCAATTCATTAGCCTATTCGAAAGTTTGGTCATTTCTGATCCTCACTATCAAATATAGAAAAGTTCAACCATCTGATATCATGTTTATCGGACGAGACTTTAGGTACCATTAGAGGGTACCGGGTATCTGATGCAAATTATCCAAAAGCATAAGAGAGCCTGAGTCGAGTTTACGACAATAAATGTCTAATATTCTTTGACACTCTCGCCCAGCTGTTCGATATTGAGCCGATGACCAAGCCATCGTCTATAGGTATTCGCACAATGGTAGACTCGGTTTCAGCAATTTTCGACTCAACTAGTAATGTCCACGGTAGATTCTGTCACGTAATCTTAGTATGAAGAGCAGTTAGATTATAAAATGCTGCCGAAATGGTCAGACAGCGCTGTGGCTTTGAACAGACGGTATCAGCATTTGTCGGCTGAGTAAAGTTCAAAGTACAGACTAAAGCAAAAGTCTGAAATAAAGCATAAAAGAAGCAGCAAATCTTCATTTGCGTGCACTAAGGTGGAAAAGCAAACAGAACCCATGTGCCAATTTTGCAGTGCCAATCATGATCATGATTG